>CM055128.1:151448113-151718113 GCA_029206835.1 Rana muscosa
TATCGGATCTGATCTGCATCAGCCTCAAGGTCTGCTCGGTCCGGAAGAGAATGGGGAGGGAGGGAGGGAGCAAGGGAAGGGGAGGGTAAGTCCAGAAGGAGGGAAAAAAAGAGCAAGAACAATGGCCTAAAAGGTAGGGAGGTATCAACTCCAGAAAGAAAGAAAGTGTGAGGAAAGAGTCAAGGGGAATAGGGATCAGTAAGGAAAGTAGAGGAAAGAGGAGAAGTAATAGGCCACCAGGTGGCGGCATCGAGTCATGAGATGAAAAGTATAAAATTTCTAGGCTGAAAGAAAAAAAAAAAAAAAGGAAAAAAGAAAAAAAGAAAAGAAAGCTTAAACTAAGGAGAAGGGTACAGAGCTTGTTCAAGCACTGTCGGTCCTAAAGGGGGAAACGCAGTTAGAGCACAGAGCGTCTCCCGGTCCCGGGGTCCGCCAGGGTACACTAACTATTAAGAAAGATAACATAACCATCAACAAAAATACAGTATAAACCTAAACAGAAAGCACAGCCATCCAGGGAGGGTGATCATCCCTCAACTCTTTGCAAACGTTAATAGTACAACCCGGAGGGTACTAGGTTTAAACAGCATAGATGGGGGCAAAATGGGAATGAGGGTGTGTGCCAAACTCAGTGAACGTGCGGGTTATTCAGATAACCCTGGACATCCAGTTCCCCGAGCCAGAGGCGAGGGGGGAGGAAGTCCTGTAACCAACCATAAAGAACAAATCCTGAGTTAGGGCGAAAGTGTGCTGTCATCCGAGGGCACAGGGGAGTCAGTCATCTGGAGATCTCGTGGGGGGGTCCCTGGGGTGTTTGCCTTTGCCGGTCTTCTGCCATTGTGGGTGGAAAGGGAGGCCCGGGGTGGTGGCCGGGATGGGCCAATCAGGCAAGGCGACTTGGGGCAGTTCCAGCGCCCCCAGAAACCGTGGTAAGTCTCCAAGAGTGCGAAAGAGGGCCGTTTTACCGTCATGGTGAACCCGGAGTTGGAAAGGGAATCGCCATTGATATTTGATGTTCCGTTCCTGCAGGAGGGATGTAAGATGTTTAAGAGCGCGTCTCATTGCTAGCGTTTGGCGCGAGAGATCGGGTAGTAGCATAACAGGGGTGTCATTCAGCCGAATGGAGTCCTGAGTGCTGGCAGCTTTCATAATTTGTTCTTTAACTTTGTAAAAATGCACTCTGCATATCGTATCACGGGTAAAAGAGGAGTCAGGTTTTCTCGGGCCCGAGGTCCTGTGCACTCTATCCAGTTCAATAGGGGAATCCTGAGGTTGTTGAAGGAGCTGGTTAAAGATGGTGGCGACCGCGCCGGCCAGGTCCTTATGTTCAACCGATTCAGGTATACCGCGGATTCTGATGTTATTCCTGCGATTTCGGTTCTCGATATCGTCCTGAAGGTACATAAGTCGCTGTATCATGACTGTATGGGAGTTAAGAGTCTCCTCATGGGATTGCAGCGTGGTGCAAATGCCATCCGCAATATTTTCCACATCCTCCATGCGAGTCCCCAAATCTTTCTTTAGTTCAGAAATCTTTTTATATGTGTGCTCCATGCGGGACACATAGTGCTCAAAGTCAGTTTTGGTGGGTAGGGACCGCATGTAAGCATGCATGGATCGCATCTGCGACTCCATATCCCATCCATCCCCAGAGCATAGAGATGTCTGTGAGAGGTGATGGGAACCATGAGGGCTACAGGAGGGGGGCTCAAGGTCAGTGAAGGAAGCTGAGCGGTCTCTGGACTGTACCTTTAGCAGATCCATAGGCTCAGAGCGGGCCGGGGACGGAGGCGCCGCCGCCATCTTGGATTTCTCCTGGTTCAGGAAGGCCGCGGAAGCGCGTGTTATTAACCGGTGCGGGTCGCCGTATCGGTGTCCGCTGGCAGGCTTATTGTGGTCCTTGGGCTTGCCTTTACCCATCGATGTAATTCGGTGGCTGTGCGTCGCGTGATGGCCGAGATATATCCCCTGAAAGACCGTCGGGACCGGGAGCTGCTGCGATCAGCGTCTTACGGCTCCATGCGCCAAGCCACGCCCCCTGTTGAGTGTAATTTAGAAACTCAAAAGAATGCGTGGCAACTGAGGTGAGCCAGGAGGTGACTGGCTAGGTAACCGATAGCTCGGGTGCCCGTCTGTGCTCGGCACAGACTAATGAACCAGAGCCCCCAGGGTGGACTGGGGCGGGTAGCTGAAGTCTGGTATTCTAAGTAGAAATGTTGCGATCTGTAGTTGGTTGATGTGTGCTCGGTCTGCTAACGCTTGCACTGCCAGCAAGCTGGACTTTAGGCAACCTTGTCTGCGTGGTGAAGGATCTCGGATCGCTCTTCGAAAACAGAGTGAAGTGCACAGAGGTACGTGACAGTTACTAACGCCTCGTGAGAAAGTCAAATTGTGTATGTTAAGTACAATATGTCGTAAAAGAGTGCGAGGAGAAAGCTAGGTGAGAGCCTTGAATTTACGCACCTGCCTTGTACCCTAGTAGTGAAGTCTCAGTTGGGGTTGAGAACTGGGTTGACTGGGAACCTGTAGTAAGGTGACATAGAAATAGTTTTTGGTAAGGTGGATGCAGAGAGCTGTTTTGGAGCAGAAGCTGGCTCCCTGGTGCAGATGTGAGCCCTAATATACTTCTGTTTTTTTTTGTTTGTTTTTTTACCTAAGGGGAATACTGTCCAAACCTGGTGCAGGGTGGACCAACTGGATCTCAAACTGACCTGCATGGGGAAAGTGACAGAGAAAAAGGTGAGTTGGCGTGTTGCTACTGGAGATGATGAGTGGCTGATTTTAACCACTCGCAGAAGGCTTGCAGCGATTGTGAGGAAGCAGCCTTACTAGGAAGGCGAAAACAAGTTTGTAAATTGTGAGTATGTAGGAATGACCATTCGTGATGAAGCTGAAATAGTTGGGTAAGACGTGTATGTAAATGCTTGATTTTTTAATTTATTTTTTTAAACAGCTTGAGGTTGGGAAATCGTTCGTACGTAATCGTAACGCTGATGCGACTGGTAAAGAACCAGCACTTGTGTTGCCGATGGTCTGAATCGTTGAGCCGATGTTACGACTGGGTTCGGATCAGTTGGAGGGGTCTGTTTGTGCTAGGAAGCTGAGTCATTGAGTCGGTGGTGCGACTGGACTCGGATCGATTGTGTTTGCCAGGGATCCGAATCATAGAGCCGATGCTACGGCTGGTTTTGGATCGGTTGGAGAGGTTGTTTGCTAGAGATCCGAGTCGTAGAGCCGGTGCTACGACTGGACTCGGATCGATCGATAAGGTTTGTATTGCCAAGAATCCAAATCATTGAGCCGATGCTACAACTGGATTTGAATCGGTTATAGCTGTAAGGTAAGGAGGGGGTTTGAGCGCCGGATCCGAATCGTAGCGCCGATAACACGACTGGACTCGGATCGTCTGAATGGTGTTTCGTAGTTGAGGGGGCTTGTGGTTGCTGAGGGTCCGTATTGTAGTGCCGATGTTGCGACTAGATTTGGACCGGCTGTTGGTGTGTGTTGGTATGTAGTAAGAGGTGTAGGGCGTCAGTTAGATGAAGTGAGTGTACCGTAGGAGGTGTAGGGGGTCAGTAGGTGGAATGGGGTTTATGATGGGTGGGACGCCGGTTTGAGGCCATGCATCGTATGAGTGACTTGTAGCAAGTGGCTTGTGTGCTGTTCATATGATTCATAGAACCTAGCGGGTAAGCTCTACGAGAAATGGTGCCGTGTGGTGGGCTGTTACGAGTCGTAACGTCGCGGACGCGACTGGGCTCGAATGACAACGGATCTAGGCAGAAAATACAAATGCACGCAGAAAGATCAAGAAAACCTGTGAGCCATATGATCATTTGTAAAAGGGAAACATAAACCAGTGCTACGATTCGTTAGAACGGTAAAAACCAGTCCTACCTGCGACAGCGAATGATGACACGATCGACGAATGACTGCGAACGACTGCGAGCGATCCCCAAAGCACGAGCACAACTTCACGGACGCTGTGAGTTGAGCAGAGTCGGGCTGGTGACGTAGTAATAGAGCCAACGCTGACCATCGTGGATGGTCTGCTTAAAGTGGTGTTCCGGCCGAAATTACACTTTTTAAATAAAAATACCTCTATAATACACAAGCTTAATGTATTCTAGTAAAGTTAGTCTGTAAACTGAGGTCCGTTTTGTTAGGTTATTACAGCATTTTGAAAGTTTATAAACTAGAAATAGAACGTGACCATCTTAAGTGTGGGCATCTGAAGACAGACTGTATTTCTTCCTGGATTTCATGATTGCAGATCTCGCACATGCTCAGTGCTGCACAAGCAGTGTAATAGGTTTCAGGTCAGGTTTCCATAGCAACGGCAGTGTCAGAGGAAGTTGACACATTTCTATGCAAACCTCTCCTCCCCTCCTCCCTGCAGGAAACAGTAAATATACTGCATGTTAAAGAAATATACACACACACACACAGCGGCTACTTTTTTCTGTACAGCTTTTCATTTAAAAAATTCTAATCTCAGCAACAAAATTCATTTATGCATCTAGATTCGCATGGCCCACAGAAGATTGCATCACCCCCAGCACATCGAATCGCATCATTTACAGCACATTGCATCACCCACAGCACATCGAATCGCATGGCCCACAGCACATTGCATCACCCCCAGCACATCGAATCGCATCACTCACAGCACATTGCATCACCCCCAGCACATCGAATCGCATCACCGCCGCACATCGAAACGCATGGCCCACAGCACATCGAATCGCATGGCCCACAGAACATTGCATCACCCCCAGCATGTTGAATCGCATGGCCCACAGCACATTGCATCACCCCCAGCACATCGAATCGCATCACTCACAGCACATTGCATCACCCCCAGCACATCGAATCGCATGGCCCACAGCACATTGCATAACCCCCAGAACATCGAATTGCATCACTCACAGCACATTGCAACACCCCCAGCACATCTAATCGAATGGCCCACAGAACATTGCATCACCCCCAGCACATCGAATCGCATGGCCCACAGCACATTGCATAACCCCCAGCACATCGAATCGCATCACACACAGCACATTTCAACACCCCCAGCACATCGAATTGCATGACCCACAGCACATTGCATCACCCCCAGCACATCGAATCGCATCACCCCAGCAAATGGAATCGCATGGCCCACAGCACATTGCATCACCCCCAGCACATCGAATCGCATCACTCACAGCACATAGCATCACCCCCCGCACATCGAATTGCATGGCCCACAGCACATTGCATCACCCCCAGCACATCGAATCGCATCACTCACAGCACATTGCATCACCCCCAGCACATCGAATCGCATCACTCACAGCACATTGCAACACCCCCAGCACATCGATCACTCACAGCACATTGCATCACCCCCAGCACATCGAATCGCATCACCCCAGCACATCGAATCGCATGACGCCAGCACATTGCATAACCCCCAGCACATCAAATCGCATCACTCACAGCACATTGCATCACCCCCAGCACATCGAATCGCATGGCCCACAGCACATTGAATCGCACGGCCCACAGCACATTGCATCACCCCAGCACATCGAATCGCATGGCCCACAGCACATTGCATCACCCTCAGCACATCGAATCGCATCACCCCAGCACATCGAATCGCATGGCCCACAGCACATTGCATAACCCCCAGCACATCAAATCACATCACTCACAGCACATTGCATCACCCCCAGCACATCGAATCGCATCACTCACAGCACATTGCATCACCCCCAGCACATCGAATCACATCACTCACAGCACATTGCATCACACTCAGCACATCGAATCACATCACCCCAGCAAATCGAATCGCATGGCCCACAGCACATTGCATCACCCCCAGCACATCGAATCACATCATTTACAGCACATTGCATCACCCACAGCACATCGAATCGCATGGTCCACAGAACATTGCATCACCCCCAGCACGTCGAATTGCATGGCCGACAGCACATTGCATCACCCCCAGCACATCGAATCGCATCACTCACAGCACATTGCATCACCCCCAGCACATCGAATCGCATCGCTCACAGCACATTGCATCACCCCCAGCACATCGAATCGCATCACCCAGCACATCAAATCGCATGGCCCACAGCACATTGCATCACCCCAAGCACATCGAAACGCATCACCCCAGCAAATCGAATCGCATGGCCCACAGCACATTGCATAACCCCCAGCACATCGAATCGCATCACTCACAGCACATTGCATCACCCCCTGCACATCGAATCGCATGGCCCACAGCACATTGCATCACCCTCAGCACATCGAATCGCATCACTCACAGCACATTGCATCACCCCCAGCACATCGAATCGCATCACTCACAGCACATTGCAACACCCCCAGCACATCGATCACTCACAGCACATTGCATTACCCCCAGCACATCGAATCGCATCACCCCAGCACATCGAATCGCATGACGCCAGCACATTGCATAACCCCCAGCACATCAAATCGCATCACTCACAGCACATTGCATCACCCCCAGCACATCGAATCGCATGGCCCACAGCACATTGAATCGCACGGCCCACAGCACATTGCATCACCTCAGCACATCGAATCGCATGGCCCACAGCACATTGCATCACCCCCAGCACATCGAATCGCATCACTCACAGCACATTGCATCACCCTCAGCACATTGAATCACATCACCCCAGCACATCGAATCGCATGGCCCACAGCACATTGCATAACCCCCAGCACATCAAATCACATCACTCACAGCACATTGCATCACCCCCAGCACATCGAATCGCATCACTCACAGCACATTGCATCACCCCCAGCACATCGAATCGCATCACTCACAGCACATTGCATCACCCTCAGCACATCGAATCACATCACCCCAGCACATCGAATCGCATGGCCCACAGCACATTGCATCACCCCCAGCACATCGAATCACATCATTTACAGCACATTGCATCACCCACAGCACATCGAATCGCATCACTCACAGCACATTGCATCACCCCCAGCACATCGAATCGCATCACTCACAGCACATTGCATCACCCCCAGCACATTGAATCGCATCACCCCAGCACATCGAATCGCATGGCCCACAGCACATTGCATCACCTCCAGCACATCGAATCACATCATTTACAGCACATTGCATCACCCCAGCACATCGAATCGCATGGCCCACAGAACATTGCATCACCCCCAGCACGTCAAATCACATGGCCCACAGCACATTGCATCACCCCCAGCACATCGAATCGCATGGCCCACAGAACATTGCATCACCCCCAGCACGTCGAATCACATGGCCCACAGCACATTGCATCACCCCCAGCACATCGAATCGCATCACTCACAGCACATTGCAACACCCCCAGCACATCGAATTGCATGGCCCACAGCACATTGCATCACCCCCAGCGCATCGAATCGCATCACCCCAGCACATCGAATCGCATGGCCCACAGCACATTGCATAACCCCCAGCACATCGAATCGCATGGCCCACAGCACATTGCATCACCCCCAGCACATCAAATCGCATCACCCCAGCACATCGAATTGCATGGCCCACAGCACATTGCATAACCCCCAGCACATCAAATCGCATCACTCACAGCACATTGCATCACCCCCAGCACATCGAATCGCACAGCCCACAGCACATTGCATCACCCCAGCACATCAAATCGCATGGCCCACATCACTCATAGCAGCACCCCCATCATCATCAGTGTTGTCTGTCTGATAGGGGGGTGCTGCTGGATACAGATATATTATATTAGATATAGGCACAGTAGCTGAGTTAGCTGGTCTGGTGGGGGGAGGGGCGGCTGGACCAGCTATATTACATAATATATCTATATATAGATATATTATCTATAGCTGTGTCACTGTCTAGCAGACCATCTTGCACCCCCCCCCCTCCCTTCCTTATCACACTTGCACAGGGCGCCACTGTCCGAGACTGAGTCCTCCCAGGCTCCCACACTAGCAGTAGAATGGCACCACCCCCCCCCACCTCGGGCTTGGGCCGGCGGAGGACTGTGGACACCCACCCCACCCCCGCCCGCACCTGTTGTTCCGAATCTGAACCCCCCGGACAAACCATGCACCCTCCATTAGTACAGACCCTCCCCAGGACAAACCACCCCCCCTCCATTAGTACAGACCCCCTCTCAGGACAAACCAACCCCTCCATTAGTACAGCCCCCCTCTCAGGACAAACCACCCCCTCCATTAGTACAGACCCCCAAGAAAAAAACACCCCCCTCCATTAGTACAGACCCCCCAGAACAAACCACCCCCCTCCATTAATACAGACCTCCCCAGAACAAACCACCCCCTCCATTATTACAGACCCCATGACAAACCACCCCCCTTCATTAGTACAGACCCCCCCGGACAAACCACCCCCCCTCCATTAGTACAGACCCCCCGGACAAACCACCCCACTCCATTAGTATAGACCCCCCAGGACAAACCACCCCCCCTCCATTAGTACAGACCCCCCAGGACAAACCACCCCCCTCCATAAGTATAGACCCCCCAGGACAAACCACCCCCCTCCATTAGTACAGACCCCCCGGACAAACCACCCCCCTCCATCAGTACAGACCCCCCCAGGACAAACCACCCCCCTCCATTAGTACAGACCCCCCAGAACAAACCACCCCCCTATATTAGTACAGACCCCCCGGACAAACCACCCCCTCCATTAGTACAGACCCCCCCAGTACAAACCACCCCCCTCCATTAGTATAGACCCTCCCCAGGACAAACCACCCCCCCCTCCATTAGTATAGACCCCCCAGGACAAACCACCCCCCTCCATTAGTACAGACCCCCCCAGGACAAACCACCCCCCCTCCTTTAGTACAGACCCCCCCGAACAAACCACCCCCTACATTAGTACAGACCCCCCGGACAAACCACCCCCCTCCGGTAGTACAGACCCCCCCAGAACAAAACACCCCCCCTCCATTAGTACAGACCCCCCCAGAACAAACCACCCCCCTCCATTAGTACAGACCCCCCCGAACAAACCACCCCCCTCCATTAGTACAGACCCCCAGACAAACCACACCCCCTCCATTAGTACAGACCCTCCCCAGGACAAACCACACCACCTCCATTAGTATAGACCCCCCAGGACAAACCACCCCCCTCCATTAGTACAGACCCTCCCCAGGACAAACCACCCCCCTCCATTAGTATAGACCTCCCAGGACAAACCACCCCCCCTCCATTAGTACAAACCCCCCAAGGACAAACCACCCCCCTCCATTAGTATAGACCCCCCAGGACAAACCACCCCCCTCCATTAGTACAGACCCTCCCCAGGACAAACCACCCCCCCTCTATTAGTACAGACCCCCAGGACAAACCACCCCCCTCCATTAGTACAGACCCCCGGAACAAACCACCCCCCTCCATTAGTACAGACCCCCCAGGACAAACCACCCCCCCCTCCATTAGTACAGACCCCCCTGAACAAACCACCCCCCTACATTAGTACAGACCCCCCAGACAAACCACCCCCCTCCATTAGTACAGACCCCCCCAGAACAAAACACCCCCCCTCCATTAGTACAGACCCCTCCGAACAAACCACCCCCCTACATTAGTACAGACCCCACGGACAAACCACGCCCCCTCCATTAGTACAGACCCTCCCCAGGACAAACCACCCCCCCTCCATTAGTATAGACCCCCCAGGATAAACCACTACCCCTCCATTAGTACAGACCCTCCCCAGGACAAACTACCCCCCATCCATTAGTATAGACCCCCCCAGGACAAACCACACCCCTCCATTAGTACAGACCCTCCCCAGGACAAACCACCCCCCTCCATTAGTACAGACCCCCCCAGTACAAACCCCCACCCCTCCATTAGTACAGACCCTCCCCAGGACAAACCACCCCCCCTCCATTAGTATAGACCCCCCCAGGACAAATCACCCCCCTCCATTAGTACAGACCCTCCCCAGGACAAACCACCCCCCTACATTAGTACAGACCCCCGGACAAACCACCCCCCCTTCATTAGTACAGACCCCCCCAGAACAAACCACCCCCCTCCATTAGTACAAACCCTCCCCAGGACAAACCAACCCCCCCTCCATTAGTATAGACCCCCCCAGGACAAACCACCCCCCCCCCATTAGTACAGACCCTCCCCAGGACAAACCACCCCCCCTCCATTAGTACAGACCCCCCGACAGAACAAACCACCCCCCTCCATTAGTACAGACCCTCCCCAGGACAAACCACCCCCCCTCCATTAGTATAGACCCCCCAGGACAAACCACCCCACCTCCATTAGTACAGACCCTCCCAGGACAAACCACCCCCCTCCATTAGTATAGACCCCCCCAGGACAAACCACCCCCCTCCATTAGTACAGACCCTCCCCAGGACAAACCACCCCCCTCCATTAGTACAGACCCCCCCAGGACAAACCACACCCCTCCATTAGTATAGACCCCCCCAGGACAAACCACCCCCACTCCATTAGTATAGACCCCCCCAGGACAAACCACCCCCCCCTCCATTAGTACAGACCCCCCCAGGACAAACCACCCCCTCCATTAGTATAGACCCCCCAGGACAAACCACCTCCCTCCATTAGTACAGACCCCCCAAACAAACCACCCCCTCCATTAGTACAGACCCCCCAGGACAAACCACCCCCCTCCATTAGTACAGACCCCCCGAACAAACCACCCCCCTACATTAGTACAGACCCCCCGGACAAACCACCCCCCCTCCATTAGTACAGACCCCCCCAGACCAAAACACCCCCCCTCCATTAGTACAGACCCCCCCAGAACAAACCACCCCCCTCCATTAGTACAGACCCCCCCGAACAAACCACCCCCCTACATTAGTACAGACCCCCGGACAAACCACACCCCCTCAATTAGTACAGACCCTCCCCAGGACAAACCACCCCCCTCCATTAGTATAGACCCCCCAGGACAAACCACCCCCCTCCATTAGTACAGACCCTCCCCAGGACAAACCACCCCCATCCATTAGTATAGACCCCCCCAGGACAAACTACCCCCCTCCATTAGTACAGACCCTCCCCAGGACAAACCACCCCCCCTCCATTAGTACAGACCCCCCCAGTACAAACCACCCCCCTCCATTAGTACAGACCCTTCCCAGGACAAACCACCCCCCCTTCCATTAGTATAGACCCCCCAGGACAAACCACCCCCCTCCATTAGTACAGACCCTCCCCAGCACAAACCATCCCCCTACATTAGTACAGACCCCCCAGGCACAAACCAACCCCCCTCCATTAGTACAGACCCCCCAGAACAAACCACCCCCCCTCCATTAGTACAAACCCTCCCCAGGACAAACCACCCCCCCTCCATTAGTATAGACCCCCCCAGGACAAACCACCCCCCTCCATTAGTACAGACCCTCCCCAGGACAAACCACCCCCCTCCATTAGTACAGACCCCCCAGAACAAACCACCCCCCCCTCCATTAGTACAGACCCTCCTCAGGACAAACCACCCCGCCTCCATTAGTACAGACCCTCCCCAGGACAAACCACCCCCCTCCATTAGTATAGACCCCCCAGGACAAACCACCCCCCTCCATTAGTACAGACCCTCCCCAGGACAAACCACCCCCCCTCCATTAGTACAAACCCCCCAGGACAAACCACCCCCCTCCATTAGTATAGACCCCCCAGGACAAACCACCCCCCTCCATTAGTATAGACCCCCCAGGACAAACCACCCCCCTCCATTAGTACAGACCCCCCGAACAAACCACCCCCCCGCAGAACAAACCACCCCCCCTCCATTAGTACAGACCCTCTCCAGGACAAACCACCCCCCCTCCATTAGTATAGACCCCCCCAGGACAAACCACCCCCCTACATTACACTAATTAAAAACACCCGGGCGGCAGCTGGAGAGGAGAGGACAGTGTAAAGGAGGAGGAGAACTGAAACACGTCGGGCATAGACAGCCCCCCCAGCAACGTCACTGTGCGGCTTGTCAGAGACAGCCGCTCCGATCTCCAGCTGTTTCGCTCTCCTCCTCTGACAGGAGGAGAGAGGGGGGTGGGTTTCGGCAGGGAACACAGCAGTGGCGGCGGTGGTGATCGGCGGAGAGAGCCACCTACGGACAAGGAGAGGAGAAGGAGGAGGGAGGGGAGCATTCTGGCGCTTCAGCACCCCCACCTCTGTGGAGCCTGGTCACATCATCACACAGTGCAGTGTGAGATGTGAAAGGCTGAGGTTCGCTGGGTAGGGAGGGAGGAGCGGAGGAAGAAGGACACACACACCAGGCGGACCGAGGGAGGGCAGGATGGGCATGCCTTGATGACCATGGGAACGCGATGCTACGGCCCAGGGCCTCCTGGGATTGATGACAAACATCTCCCAGGAGGCATAGCAGTCAGTGGATGACGCAAGGAGGCTGCTGCGGCCGCGGCGGGAGAAACAAATAAAGGACAATAAAACAGTGAGTTTTTAAAAAGATTTAAAAATAATATGCCAATTATTCTTAAGGGGACAGAAATAAAGAGGATGCAACAAAGTTGAAAAAGAGGGTGGAACTCCACTTTAAGTACCCCTCGAACTCCTCCCATAATTTCAGGCCAGCATACTGGCCTTCCTATATATCAGGGTTGCCAACTTTCAGTAAATATACAAACAGTTTGTAAAATCTGTACTTTTTGCATATGTCCTTGAATGTCCATTGCGGACGTGTAGGCTGCATGTCCGTAACTGACATTCATGGACAGATGAAACAATTATGGATTTTACAAACGGTTCGTAAATTTACTGAAAGTTGGCAACCCTGGTATATATATATATATATATATATATATATATATATATACATATACATACATACATATACATACATACATATACAGTTGTGCTCAAAAGTTTGCATACCCTGGCAGAAATTGTGAAATTTCATGCTTTTTTGTGGCATTGGTGCAGTAAAGTCTTCCTTCTGGCAGCTCAACCATGCAGCTCTTTTTTGTTCAAGTATCATTGAATTGTGCTCCCTAAAAACAACCACACCTGTATTTCTGCTGAGGTTACCTGTGGGTTTTTCTTTGTATCCTGGGCAATTCTTCTACCGGTTGTGGCTGCAATCTTTCTTGGTATCAAAAGAGCCCCGAATATTCTTAATAAGTGATCTAACAGTACTGACTGGCATATTCAAAGCTTTGGTTTCTTTTTATATCCTTTTCCATCTTTATAAAGTTCCATTATTTTGTTACGTAGGTCTTTTGACTGTTTTCTTCTACCTCCCCATGGCTCAAGCCGCGTACACACGACCGGTTTTCTCGGGAAGAAACGACAAGAAAACTGCTGTGAGAGCTTTCTTGCCGAGAAAACCGTTCATGTGTATGCTTTCTCGTAGAGAAAACTGGCCAAAATCTTGACGAGAAAAAAGACTACCTGCGGCCTTTTTTCTCGTCGGAATCTCAGCTTTTCTCGGCGTGATTCTCGTCAGACTGTTTTTGGACGAGAAAACCGTTCGTGTGTATGCTTTTCCGAGTCTTCAAAAACCGTGCATGGTCAGACTCAAGTATGAGACGGGAGCGCACCTTCTTGGAAAACTGGCGTTCGTAATGGAGATAGCCCATTCGTCACACGTTAACAATTTTTGCATCGTTTAAATGCTGCACATTAAAATCTTCTTTAGAATGGTATAATAATGAACAATAATGATCGTTTTTGGCTGCAGATATTCACACAGAGTTCTAACTTTTTGCCACATTTCTGAATGCAGATCTCATGAATATGTTATTCTATTTTCTCGAGCAAGATCTAATTTTTTTTTTTTTTAATTTAGTAAAAATTTATTCAGATATGCACTTTAAAATCTTATTTAATTTCTAGTGATCTCTATTTGTTTTTTTATCCTGTGTAATATTTAACACAATTCAAAAATAATTATCTTCTATTTTTTTACCTTCAAGGAGATTTTTTGGTGTTATCTGTCCCATTTTAAATCTAGCTTTAGAATTTTTGAAAATTACCTGCCTACTCACCAGCTAAATATTTAGCTTTAATAAAAACACATAGGCAAGTATTAACTGTAAAAATAAATGCCATTTATTCTAGTAGAGAAAATAAGAATAAACAAACTAGAAGGCAGCGCTGGAGAGCCTGCTGCAATTTGTGCAACTGTGTGTGGACACAAAAATTGGGACCTTGGGAAGCACAAACATTAGTGAGCCCAATCTGGTCTTGGACTCCCAGAGGTCAGGAACAGCAGCGTGTTAGATACATGTCCCAAGTCTGTGGAACTACTTCTGTCAGACCACATTGAAGCAAGGGAATCACTTCCTGGTCTTCTTGCTCCGCTTCCCTGCAGCCTTCTTGGTAGGCTTCCCTGCAGCCTTCTCTGCAGCCTTCTCTGCAGCCTTCCTTGTCCGCCTGGCTGGAGGCAGTGCCTCTGGAGGTGTACTCATGTCAGGAGGAGGAGGTGGAGGTGGAGAAGAAGGAGGTGGAGGAGAAGAAGGAGGAGGTTGAGAAGAAGGAGGTGGAGGTGGAGAAGAAGGAGGTGGAGGAGAAAAAGAAGGAGGAGGTTGAGAAGAAGGAGGTGGAGGTGGAGAAGAAGGAGGTGGAGGAGAAGAAGAAGGAGGAGGTTGAGAAGAAGAAGATGCAGGAGAATGGCCGTGGTCACAAATGACAGTGGTGCCAGTGAGTCTCCCCATCAACCCCTTATTTAAGAGGGAAATGAGCAGGGGCTCACATAGTAGCCGTTGGGCCATTTTCATGCCGACAAATGCCGCATAGCCCTCATCAGGGGTTGGTGGCTGCTGGAGGGTGGCATGTGCCTCTTTAATCAGGGTCAGTGCTGCCTGACTCACAGACCTATCCCTCCTGGCCCTTCTTGGTGGCATGCGGATGGGAGGCACCTGACACCTTGTACTGCCACTTGGACCAGCCACCTCCTCTCTGCCACTTGGACCAGCCACCTCCTCTCTGCCACTTGGACCAGCCACCTCCTCTCTGCCACTTAGACCAACCACCTCCTCTCTGCCACTAACCCCAGCCTCCTCCTGCCTGACATTTTCCTGCCTCTCATCCTAGCTGACCTCCTCCTGTGTAAAAAAAGGGACATATTTAGAGTTTGTTTTCATCAATATCACACAGGGGGTTATTTACTAAAGGCAAATCCACTTTGCACTACAAGTGCAAACTACAAGTGCACTTGAAATTGCATTGAAAGTGTACTTGGAAGTGTAGTCGCTGTAGATCTGAGGGGGACATGCAAGGAAAATAAAAATCTGAAATTTATCTTGCACATGATTGGATAATAAAATCAGCAGAGCTTGCCCTCATTTCAGATCTACCCCTCAGATTTACAGCGACTTCACTTCCAAGGGCACTTTCAGTGCAATTTTAAGTGCACTTTGCACTTGTAGTTTGCACTTGTAGTGCAATGTGGATTTTCTTTTAGTAAAGAACCCCCACAATGTTCAGCTCCTGACTGTTGCAAATAGAATTTCAAATATTTTTTAGTACTTTCATTATGCCCCCATCATTTTGCATTCATCTCCCAAACTTTTTTGCCCACTACTGTCTATTGCTATGTCAAACACTTTTTCTTGATTGACTAAATTTGTCCCCATCTTAACATCTATTTTACAACATTAATTTTTTCAAAATAAATGTTTAGAAAAGACTATACCTGGCTCCAGACGACAGATCTGGGTCTTCATCCAGGATGGAAGGCTCCTCCTGATCCTGAGAAGGATCATCTTGGCTGGAGGGAAGGCTGGAGGGAAGGCTGGAGGGAAGGCTGGAAAGTGATTCCCTCTGTGTAATGTGGTCATTCAGAAAGGCCAACCTGTCGTAGTACCACAAATGTGGGACATATACCTTCCCTGCTGCTGCTCCTGACCTCTGAGAAGCCAGGACCCGATTGCGCATAGTCCTATATGTGCCTCTCAAGGTCCCAATTGTTGTATCCAGCTGCTCAATGGTTGCGTTGGGCATCCTGGTGTGCACAAATGGGAGCAGGCTCTCCGGCGCTGCTTTCCTTACCCCTTTTTTTTTGTGGATAGGGTTTTTGGTCTCCCACAGAGCGGGAACCTCCCTTAACTGATCTATAAACTCGGCCAGAAAATCTTTTTCTAGAAAAGCATTCATTGTTTCTGCAAGACAAAACACCAGACAAAAATACAAATGTCAATCACACTCTAAACTCGAGTAATCTTTATGCCCATATATGGCTGTTCAATCTCTATGCAGTCTAGGCCACTGATGTACCAAGTTAAAATCTTACCTTCGGTCTAACGTTCGGCGCTCTTAACTCCCTCCTCCGCACACAGAACGTAGGTATGTCACATGTGTGTTAGCTTTATATACACTACGCATGCGTGACACACGTCGCCCGCCCATGACGTTCTTTCTCAATGTTTCCCCGCCCCTTCTCTTTCGGCGCGCAGGCGACATGGCGGAGTCACAGCAGGTGTCTGTGAATTCAGATATTTCTAATGAGGAGACAAGCCCGGAGCGGGAAACAAGGAGGCGTTACAAAGCATCTAATATGTCCTTTGAGGAGATGGCGGAGATGGTGGCCATATTGAACAATTCTGATTATGATGCAAAGCATGGGCCGTATTCCCACCCTAATCTAAGGAAGGCCAAAATTATGAAACAAGTAGTGAAAAGTCTGAAGAAGAATTTCGGTGTGAAAAGATCAAAGGAGCAGCTCAGAAAGAGGTGGCCTGACCTCAAACTGAGGGAGCCGGAGCAGTTAAGGAGCATTAACAGAATGCTCAAAAAAAGTAAGTACTTCTCCTGTGTCCCTATTGTTGTATTTCACAATTTGCATGTTGCTCCATGTTGTTGATTTTTACTCTTGTACGTTCTAAAATGACATTTTAAAACATTTAGTGGGCACAGTAATCGTCGATACAGACAAATCGTTTGCACACTACATACGATGATTTGGAAATATCCATGTTTTGTAATTTTTGGTAAAATGTCTGTTTAGATTCCATAAATGTTATGACATAGTTGTCTAGATGATGTGTTTGTAACTAGAATGAAATGCAAACTTGAATCAATGTAAAGGAGAGGACACTCAGCAGTTGTTTACACATCTGCACTCAGAGGAACACTATAGTGTGGGCCACCAGAAAAACCTTTTTAGGGTGTCCAACACAGGTGCTACAGTCTGTACTGGAGGGGGGGGGGCTGCCCATGTGAGAAAATTGTCACAAAAAGGTCAGTATTCCAGCTTTGTTAAGTTCAAAAATCTTGTCTTCAGCTTGAAACTGTGCCAAAACAGACAATTGTACCCCACTTGCAAGCAATGTTTCATATTCCTATTTATGACTTCAAATATGTGTGTGCTAAGTGTACCATTTGTTTCATTCTCATAGGGGAGAGAAGACTGGGAGGACACCACTCCTCGGAGCCCAGGAACCCCACACCTTCTAAAGAACCCCAACCTCCCCAACAAGCCCAACCTGAGGATGTGGAGGAAGTAGAAGTGGATAAAGGAGAGGTGGAGAAAGGAGAAGTGGAGGAAGGAGAAATGGATGAGGTGGTGGAACTTGTCACTACAACAGGTCAGTATCTGTCACCACAGCTTCAGGTAAGAGATGTAGGCATGCAGATTTTTATGTTTATTTTATATTTTTAGGGGATGAACATGTTGATGAAATTCCTTGATTCTCCAGTGATAGTGCCCAAAGAATCATCCAACAAATAATGGATTGTAGTACTCAACTGGACTTGATGAGGAAAAGGATGAATGCTATGGAGAATACATTTAAGGACATCGTTGATGTGTTGGGGCGAATAGAATAAAACCCCCCTTTTTTTGCAAAAAAAATTGACACTTTTTTAGCACTTTTACTAAAAGACAAAATTTGAAGATGCACACAGTGGGTCAACATGTGCTATCTGCCATCACGGGATCTCCATGAACGTGTTTTGTGGGTGCAACCCCTTCCTCACAACTCAAGTAGGTGAAAGGAAGAAGGGGTTGCCCCCCCAAAACATGTCGATTGATCCCCCATGATGGCGGATAGCCAATAGGGATGAGGAAGAAAATAACCTATTTTACCCTCCAAAAAATTGTGTGCATCTTCAAATTTTGTCTTGTTCAGGGGTGACAACACTCCATCTTAGGAAGGGCAGATAGCCCTTTTTTGAAAAATCGAAGGTCTGAGATGCCTAGAGTTCTACGTTGTTGTATTTTGAGGTATGTTTGGGAGAATTTTTGTAATTTCATAACCACAAAAATTTGCCAGTTTAGGGCAAAACAAAAAAATGTGTTTAAAAAAAGTAGACACACCAAAAATGTTCTAAAGACCATGTGTGATTGTGCACAGAGTAAAAAACATGGAAATACCAAAAAAGTGTGGCTTCTATTTTTCAAATCCACTATAACCTTTTTTGTGTTTAGTTTTGTTACCAGTGAAATGTTTGGTCTTTACTAAGGAAAATACACTTGGCACTACAAGTAGACTTTGAAAAACTAACAGACAGCTAAAATAAAAACAAAGAAAATATACAAAATGAAGGTTCAGATTTTTTATTATTTTTTGGTGGAAATAGTAAAAAGAGATCAAAGATTGGCTGGCATTGGAATGGCCCCCCTACCCATGAAATAGTCCACATAGTTCTGCCAGACTGCACGGGCACTTTGGGGGGGCAAGCCAGCACGGACATGTTCGAGGCCCGGCAGGGCCTTGTCTGCTGCAAGTCCGGCCTCGGGCCCAACTCTGGCCATATAAGTTGGCGATTGCTTGCGCAAAAAATTGTGGAGAACACAGCAACAAAATACGATATAGTTCAGTTTGTACTCCGCCATGTGAATACTTGTTAAAAATAGGCGGAACCGGCTGGCCATTATCCCGAAGGCATTCTCCACAACTCTTCGGGCTCTGGCCAGGCGGTAGTTGAAGACCCTCCTCTCCAGGGTGAGGGTCCTCTGGGGGAAATACCTCATGAGATGCGGACCCAGACCAAAGGCTTCATCAGCCAAAAAGACAAAGGGGAGTCCTTCCACATTCCCTGCATCCGGTGGCAATGCAAGCAACTCCATCTGGGCGAAGGCTCCCCCATCCGACATCCGGCCATTCTTCCCCACATCCACATAAAGGAATTCATACTGTGCTGACACCACCGCCATCAGCACAATGTTCTGAAACCCCTTGTAGTTGTAAAAAAAGGAGCCCGAACGGGGTGGGGGCACGATGCGGACGTACTTCCCGTCAATGGCTCCACCGCAGTTGAGGAAGTCCCACCGCCTGGCAAACTCCGATGCCACAGTCTGCCATTCCTGTGGCGTGGAAGGAAGCTGGAGAATCAAACAAGAAATATCAATATTAGTACTTATGAAAATAACATTGCAAGCAGATTATACAAAAACATTCTTGGCCAACATCAGTATAACATTTTGTTGAAGTATTATTTGAAATTAAAAATCTAAAGAACAATTATCACATTGCTCACCCCCCTCTGATGGCCCATTGTTTTTCTTTGGGGGGGGCTAGACGAGTTTGGGACCCCCCAAAAATCTAATTCTGGAAAATGTAGACTTTAGAGACCATTTGAGGGGGGTGGGGGAGCACTACAATGGAGCTGACAAAATACATTGTTAACAGACTAGGCTAGATGAGTTTGGGCCCAGGAGAGCATGCTGGAGAGGTAAGTGAAGGGAAATATGCATGTAGGCCAAAAAAAGACTTAAAAAAACCCAGCATGCATGGGGACAAAGGGAACTTTCACAGCATATTACAATCATGGTAATTAGCGAAGGATGAAAGAAATACTATACATTATCATACATGAAATACATAGAATGTGATATTAAATGAGTAAACTTACCCTCATATAGTCATCCTGCAGGACTTGGATGATTGCAGAACAGGTCTCTGGGATTATGACGCCCAGAGCCTGGGGGGACATGCCTGTCGTGAACTTCAGGTCCTGCAGACTTCTCCCTGTTGCCAGGTAGCATAAGGTGACGATGAGCCTCTGCTCAGCACTGATGGCTTCCCGCATAACGGTGTCCTGCCTGGTTATATAGGGGGACACCAAAGCCAAAAGATGCTGAAAAACGGGGTCAGACATCCGAAGAAAATTCCTGTAGTCCTCAGGATTATTCTTCACGATCTCCCGCAGCAAAGGCATGTGAGAGAATTTGTCCCGCTGGAGCAACCAATTCTTGGTCCATGAACTCCTCCTCACCCTGTTCATGGACTCGTCTTGATCCAAGACAAGAAGACCAACAGAAACACAAAGACGATGCACAACACGATCTCTACGATGAGAACGTATCCGCAACATGGCTAGTAAACGGTCGTCTGATCAGAACGAACTAAACAGAACGCACTGAAGTACAGCAAGGCCTATGAAGAACGACCTGAAAATCAGAAACGAGTGGACAAGAACGCACTGAAAAACAGATACGACCTGACTACACTCCCTGAAAGACAAGATACGAACCCACAAGCACCAACTGAACCGCAGAAAACGATCTGAAAGCACGAAGTCTGAAAAGCGCGAATCGTCTCTTCCCAAACTTTTACTAGATTAGCAAAAGCAGCCCAAGGGGTGGCACCATGAGAATTGAACTTCCCCTTTATACTGCCGTCGTACGTGTTGTATATCACCGCGCTTTTAGACCGACGAGATTTTGGATTAACAGTGTGTATGCAAGGAAAGCTTGACAAGAATCTCGTCAAGCTTGACAAGAAACCCGTCGAGAAAAACTTCGTTTTTTTCAGACGAGATTCTCGGTCGTGTGTACGAGGCTTCAGTGTCTAGCCAGCTTAGGGCATCCAAGTGAGAGCTAACAAACTCATTGACTATTTATACAAAGACACTAATTGTGATTTAACCATTTATAGACCACTCGCCATTGGTATACGTCGGTACTTTGAAGTAGGATTCGCCGCAAGATCACTTTTATACGTGAGCAGCGCCCGCATATAAAAACAGTGTTCAAACCACACATGTGAGGTATCGGCTCGATCGTTAGAGTGAGAGCAATAATTCTAGCACTAGACCCCCTCTGCAACCGAAAACATGCACCTGTAGAATTTTTTAAACGTAACCTATGGAGATTTTTAAGGGTAAAAGTTTGTCGCCATTCCACAAGCGGGCGCAATTTTGAAGCGTGACATGTTGGGTATCAATTTACTTCGTGTAACATTATGTTTCACAATATAAAAAAAAAATGGGCTAACTTTACTGTTGTCTTATTTTTTAATTAAAAAAAGTGTATTTTTTTCCCCAAAAAGTGCGCTTGTAAGACCGCTGCGCAAATACGGTGTGACAGAAAGTATTGCAACGACCGCCATTTTATTCTCTAGGGTGTTAGAAAAAATATATATAATGTTTGGGGGTTCTAAGTAATTTTCTAGCAAAAACAACTGTTTTTAACTTGTAAACACCAAATCTCAGAAAGAGGCTCGGTCCTTAAAGGGGTGTTCCAGGCAACCCCGTGCAAAAAAATAAATAATTAAAAGCCAGCAGCTACACATACTGCAGCTGCTGGCTTTTAATAAATGGAGACTTACCTGTCCTGGTGTCCCTCGATGTCGGCAGCGCAGCTGATGTTTCACATCAGCTGTCGGTGCTTCCTTCGCCATTGTGGGTAAGGGAACCCGGCAGTGAAGACTTTCAGCTTCACGCCGGGAACCCTACTGCGCATGCGCGAGGCCCCGCTCCTCTCTCCTATTAGCCCAGCGGCCAGGGGAGGAGGAGGAGGGAGCCTCGCACGACTTCACCGCCACGGCCGGAATCCAGTACGTGGGTAAGACTACCTGTCTTTGACAGGTATCCTGTCCCCCCTCCCCCCCGAAAGGTGCCAATTGTGGCACCGGAGGGGGGGAGGAATCCGATGAGCGGAAGTTCCACTTTAGGGTGGAGCTCCGCTTTAAGTGGTTAGCCACAAATGTGAGAAATTAACCTTTAATTGCCATTTTAACCTGTGTGTGCAACCTTCTGTGTTTGTACCAAGGCTAGTCATATTTTCAATATAAATGCCAAAATTTCACAATTTCTGCCAGGGTATGCAAACTTTTGAGAACAACTGTATATACACACAGTGCAGTCAGTGTACAGTATATAATACAGTGTATTGAAGTGGAACCCTATGACAGAATAAAAAAAAAACAGCATGGGTACCCCCCAGTCCATACCAGGCCCTTTAAAAACAAAAAACAGTGTGGGGTCCCCCCAAAATGCATACCAGGCCCTTTGGATCTGGCATAGATTTTAAGGGGAACTCCACACCAAAATAAAAAAAAACAGTGTGGGGTTCCCCCAAAACTCATACCAGACCCTTACATGAGCAAGCAGGAAAGGTGGGGGGGACGAGCGAGCGCCCCCCTCCTGAACCATACTTGGCCACTTGCCCAACATGGGGAGGGTGCTTTGGGGGAGGGTGCTTTGGGGTCTCCCCCAAAGCACCTTGTCCTCATGCTGATGGGGACAGGGGCCTCGTCCCCACAACTCTGGCCCCGTGGTTGTGGGGGTCTGTGGGTTGGGGGCTTATCAGAATCTGTCTGATTGGGGGGGGCACCATGCCAATTTTTTTTGTTTTGGCGTGGAGTTCCCCTTAAAATCCATGCTAGACCCAAAGGGCCTGGTATGGACTAAGGGGGGAACCTACGCCGATTTTTTCATTGATTTTCATTTATATTGCCATGAGCCGGTAATACATTAGCAATTCAGACAGATGTGCCACTTTACAGGCAGACTAAGGGGATCCCCCAGGCACGATATTTAAAGGGATATTTAATTTTTACCGTTGCACTTTAAGCATTATTAAAATCATGGTTGTTTAAAAAACTTTTTTTGCATCGCTACTAGGGATGAGCTCGGTGTTCGAGTCGAACATCGGCTGTTCGCGCGTTCGGCGAACAACGAACGATTTGGGCCGTTCGCGCCAAATTCGAGTGACGCGAACGGCCCACAATACACTGCGCCATCGCAGTGTAATCCCGGCGCTGTGATTGGCCAAGCATGCACTGTGACCCTGAATGCTTGGCCAATCACAGCGCCGGCAGCGAGGAGAGCAATGATTGGCCACAGGCAGGATGCCTGTGGCCAATTATAGCTGAGGGGGTTTAGTACACGCCCCACACTATAAAAGGCCGCCAGCGCGGCGGCCTCGTGTAGTGTGTTCCGGAGCAGGGAAAGTGAAGGATAGGCAGGGACAGTGTCAAATCCATTCTTTGCTAAACCTTGTGTGTAGGGACAGAGAAGGATAGGCAGGGAGAGTGTCAGTGTCATATTCTTTGCTAAACCTTGTGTGTAGGGAGAGAGAAGGATAGGCAGGGAGAGTGTCAGTGTCATATACTTTGATAAACCTTGTGTGCAGGGAGAGAGAAGGATAGGCAGGGGACAGTGTCAGTGTCATATTCTTTGCTAAACCTTGTGTGCAGGGAGAGAGAAGGATAGGCAGGGAGAGTGTCAGTGTCATATACTTTGATAAACCTTGTGTGCAGGGAGAGAGAAGGATAGGCAGGGGACAGTGTCAGTGTTATTGTTGCTAAGCCTCCTGCACATTATACACCTGAAGTTAGCCCGTATTGCTGCTTTTTCCTGGTGTATTACACCAACAGGATTTTGCGGCACTTACAGCGGGCGGAGTGTGCCTCCTGACCATATTACACCTTAACTTAGCCTGTATTGCTGCTTTTTCCTGGTGTGTTACACCAACAGGATTTTGCGGCACTTACAGCGGGCGGAGTGTGCCTCCTGACCATATTACACCTGAACTTAGCCTGTATTGCTGCTTTTTCCTGGTGTGTTACACCAGCAGGATTTTGCGGCACTTACAGCGGGCGGAGTGTGCCTCCTGACCATATTACACCTGAACTTAGCCTGTATTGCTGCTTTTTCCTGGTGTGTTACACCAACAGGATTTTGAGGCACTTACAGCGGGCGGAGTGTGCCTCCTGACCATATTACACCTTAACTTAGCCTGTATTGCTGCTTTTTCCTGGTGTGTTTCACCAACAGGATTTTGCGGCACTTACAGCGGGCGGAGTGTGCCTCGTGACCATATTACACCTGAACTTAGCCTGTATTGCTGCTTTTTCCTGGTGTGTTACACCAACAGGATTTTGCGGCACTTACAGCGGGCGGAGTGTGCCTCCTGACCATATTACACCTTAACTTAGCCTGTATTGCTGCTTTTTCCTGGTGTGTTACACCAACAGGATTTTGCGGCACTTACAGCGGGCGGAGTGTTCCTCCTGACCATATTACACCTGAACTTAGCCTGTATTGCTGCTTTTTCCTGGTGTGTTACACCAACAGGATTTTGCGGCACTTACAGCGGGCGGAGTGTGCCTCCTGACCATATTACACCTGAACTTAGCCTGTATTGCTGCTTTTTCCTGGTGTGTTACACCAACAGGATTTTGCGGCACTTGCAGCGGGCGGAGTGTGCCTCCTGACCATATTACACCTGAACTTAGCCTGTATTGTTGCTTTTTCCTGGTGTGTTACACCAACAGGATTTTGTGGCACTTACAGCGGGCGGAGTGTGCCTCCTGACCATATTACACCTGAACTTAGCCTGTATTGCTGCTTTTTCCTGGTGTGTTACACCAACAGGATTTTGCGGCACTTACAGCGGGCGGAGTGTGCCTCCTGACCATATTACACCTGATCTTAGCCTGTATTGCTGCTTTTTCCTGGTGTGTTACACCAACAGGATTTTGCGGCACTTACAGCGGGCGGAGTGTGCCTCCTGACCATATTACACCTGAACTTAGCCTGTATTGCTGCTTTTCCCATTTCCCTGCAGGCCATTAGAATGTCTGGAAGGCAAACAAGGAGAGGCAGACAGTCAGGAGCCAATAAAAGAGGGCAAGCAGGCTCTGTGTATAGAGACAACAGTGCTGGTCGTGGACGCGGTGCATCGCCATCAGCACGTGGCCATGGGACACGCTTGTCCTTCTTTTCGGCAGCTGGACGTGTTGAGCCGCATCATGCCGAAGACTTGGTAGAGTGGATGGCCAAGCCCTCCTCATCCTCCTCATCCTCTCTCACCCAGGCTCAGGGTACTGGCAAAGCAGCTGCCAAAGCGTCCTCTTCCCTGGTATCAATGTCATCATCAGTCACTCCTTCCCTAGACCAACCATGTCCTCCTGAGGAGTCCCCCGAACTGTTTAAGCACAGTGTTGGGTACATGCTCCAGGAGGATGCCCAGCGTTTCGAAGGGTCTGATGATGATACCCAGCTAGAGGAAGGCAGTAGCGTGAGAGCAGAGAGAGGGGATGCTCAAGAAGGACACCAATCTGGCAGTCATGTTCCAGCAGCTGCAGCATACTGCCAGATTGGCTCCAGTGATGAGGAGGGAGGGGATGATGAGGTCACTGACTCCACATGGGTGCCTAATAGGAGAGAGGAGGAGGGGGAGGAGGAGGATGAGGAGGAGGCACATCTCCAACGAGGCAGGATGCCCTCGGGGGGCCAGCGTAAGGGCAGCACACCGACGGAATCACACCGCAGAGCTCCGCCTGTGCAGGGCGCTGCCTCTGCCCGTTATTCAAAAAGTTCTTTGGTGTGGGCCTTTGAGTCGAGTGCATCAGATCGCACAGCTGCTGTTTGCAACATATATCTCAAGCGTATATCGCGTGGCCAAAACATCACCCGCTTGGGCACCACATGCTTGACCAGACATATGTTGACCTGCCATGCAGCTCGTTGGCAAGCCTACCTTAAAGACCCACACCAAAGAACAAAGCTGACCTCTTCTTGCACCGCATCAGCTGGGATCTCCAACCCCACTATACCTTCAGTCCTCTCTGAAACCTGCTCTGAGAGGAATGAAGGTGTAGAATTAGGTGTGTCACAGCCAAGTACTTGCGGGCACTCTGCTAGCAGTACACCGACGTCCGATTCTAGCAGGCAAATTTCCCTGCCCCAGCTGCTGGACCGTCAAAAGAAGTTCACTCCCAGCCATCCACATGCCCAGCGGTTGAATGCTAGCTTGGCTAAATTGCTAGCGCTTCAACTGCTGCCTTTTCAGTTGGTAGACTCGGCCCCCTTCCGTGAGTTTGTGCAATGTGCGGTTCCTCAGTGGCAGGTTCCCAAACGCCACTTTTTCTCACGGAAGGCGATTCCGGCTCTCTACCGGCATGTGGAAGGCAATGTCTTGGCCTCGCTGGACAGGGCGGTCAGCGGTAAGGTGCATATTACCGCTGACTCATGGTCCAGCAGGCATGGACAGGGACGTTACCTTTCTTTCACGGCCCATTGGGTCACTCTTTTGACAGCTGGGAAGGATGCAGGACAAGGTGCAGTAGTGTTGGAGGTTGTTCCACCGCCATGCCTCCAAAATGCTACTACTGGTTGTGACACACCTCTGTCCTCCACCCCCTCCTCTTCTTCTTCCTCCGTGGCCTCTTCCTGTGCTTTGTCCTCGGAACCAGCGGTGCTCCGTAGGCGTTCAAGGGCCTACGCAAGTACGCAGGCAAAAAGATGCCATGCCGTGCTTGTGCTGGTGTGTTTGGGGGACAGGAGCCACACTGGGGCAGAGGTTCTGTCTGCTCTGCAGGGGCAGGCCGAGAGGTGGTTGACGCCACGCCAGCTTAAGCCAGGAATGGTAGTTTGCGACAATGGCACCAACCTCCTCTCCGCTCTCCGACAGGGACAACTGACCCATGTGCCCTGTGTGGCTCACGTCCTTAACCTGGTGGTGCAGCGGTTCTTGGGCAGGTACCCGGGCTTACAGGATGTCCTGAGGCAGGCCAGGAAAGTCTGTGTGCATTTCCGCAGATCTTATAATGCCAGTGCTCGCCTGGCTGAGCTGCAAAAGGAGTTGAACCTGCCCAAGAACCGCCTTATATGTGACATGCCCACCAGGTGGAACTCAACGTTGGCCATGCTGCAGCGGCTGCACACGCAGCAGAGGGCCATCAATGAGTACCTGTGCGACTACGGCACCAGGACAGGGTCAGGGGAGCTCGGGTTTTTTTCACCACGCCAGTGGGGCATGATCAGGGATGCATGCACTGTCCTGGCACCATTTGAGGAGGCCACAAGGATGGTGAGCAGTGACAGTGCATGCATCAGTGACACTGTACCTCTTGTCCACCTGTTGGAACATACGCTGCGTGGAATAATGGACAGGGCACTTGAGGCAGAACAGAGGCAGGAAGAGGAGGACTTCCTTGCCTCTCAAGACCCCCTTTACCCAGACAGTGTTCCTTCTGTCCCACCCATCGCACAGGAAGAAGAGGAGGAGGAGGATTGTGTCAGCATGGAGGTGGAGCCTGGCACTCAGCATCATCAGCAGCAGTCTTTTAGGGATGATTTACAGTCCCAAGAAACCAATGGACTTGTACGTGGCTGGGAGGAGGTGGCTGCGGATCATGTCGTCCTTAGTGACCCAGAGGACTCCGGTCCGAATGCCTCAGCTAACCTACGCTGCATGGCCTCCCTGATCCTGCAATGTCTGCGGAAGGATCCTTGTATTCTTCGGATCAAGGAGAGGGACCATTACTGGCTGGCCACTCTCCTTGATCCACGGTACAAGGGTAAGGTTGCGGACCTTATCTTACCGTCGCAGAGGCAGAGGAAGCAGAGGATGAGACAACTCCGGGAGGCCTTGCAGAAAGGTCTGTGCACTGCGTTCCCAGAGACTGGGAGGTTACAAACTCCTGGTCCTGGACAACGAGTTGCTGAGGCTTCGGTCAGTCAAAGAAGGAGCGGTGGGGAAGGTGGCCGTCTGACCAATGCGTTCAGACAATTCAGACAATCACGGATCACAGGGTGCGCCTGTCCACCGACTCTGTTGATCGACTGACCTTCATAAAGATGAACCAGTCTTGGATCACCACCAGCTACCAAACACCTGAAGCTGATATAACAGACTAATTTATTTTCAAATGTCACATCCCTTCAAGACTGATGCTGATGCTGAGAGACTGTCCTGTTATGTTGACTGACTATCCTCCTCCTCCTCAATGATCCGATTGATGATGATAGCTTGGAAGTACATTTTTGTTTCTGGGTGCCGCCACCAGTGGCTAAGGCCCAATTTTTCAGCCCCTGTTTAACAGGGGCGTGTTATTACAATTTTTTATGCAATGCTTTGCAGCAGGGCTCATTCCTGCACTCCAACTAGAGTATCTGAGAGTGGTTGCAGTGTCGTGGCACCAGCACCAGTGGCTAAGGCCCAATTTTTCAGCCCCTGTTTAACAGGGGCGTGTAATTACAATTTTTGATGCAATACTTTGCAACAGGGCTCATTGCTGTGCTCCAAGTACAGTATCTGTGAGGGGTTGCAGTGTTGTGGCACCAGTGCCTAAGGCCCAATTTTTATGCCCCTGTTTAACAGGGGCATGTAATTACAATTTTTTATGCAATGCTTTGCAGCAGGGCTCATTCCTGCACTCCAACTAGAGTATCTGGGAGAGGTTGCAGTGTCGTGGCACCAGCACCAGTGGCTAAGGCCCAATTTTTCAGCCCCTGTTTAACAGGGGCGTGTAATTACAATTTTTGATGCAATACTTTGCAACAGGGCTCATTGCTGTGCTCCAAGTACAGTATCTGTGAGGGGTTGCAGTGTTGTGGCACCAGTGCCTAAGGCCTAATTTTTCTGCCCCTGTTTAACAGGGGCATGTAATTACAATTCTTGATCTAATAATTCACAGCAGGGCCCATTCCTGCGCCCACCAAGACTAACTGTGAGGCCTTACAGTGTTGTGTCAACACCACCACCACCACCACCACCAAAGGCCCAATTTTTCAGCCCCTGTTCAACAGGGGCATGCAATTACAATTCTTGATCTAATAATTCACAGCAGGGCCCATTCATGCGCCCACCAAGAGTAACTGTGAGGGCTCACAGTGTTGTGGCAACACCAACATGTAAGGGGCAAATTTCAGCTGAGTATATACGGCAGGCCCCTACTTTCAAACATCCAACTTACAAACGACTCCTCCTTGCAAACGGAAGGATACAACAGCAAGTGAGAGGAAATCTACCCCTAGGAAGGCAAATTCTCTCCTGTAAGAGTTAATATGGGAAAAAAAGTGTCTCCTCTCCACTGATGCTTTATCACCAATTCTTGTTTCAATAAAAACCCCAAATTTTCAAAAAACATTTGTCATTAGGACGGAAAGTGAGGTGAACTGTTCTGAACAGGTGCACACTGCACAGAGAGCAAAACAAATGTTACAGGGGTGATAACCCTTCCCTATGTTTTCCAAAAAGCTTAAAAATAGATTTTTTGCCTGGAGCTACACTTAAACAATGTACCTGTTCAAAATTACAAACAGATTCTACATAAGAACAAACCTACAGTCCCTGTCTTGTATGCACCGCCTGTATACGGCTGTTCAGAGTATATAGGGCCTTTTTTATTTTGTGTGCGGGGTTCCCCTTAATATCCATACAAGACCCAAAGGGGCTGGTAATGGGCTGGGGTAGGGGGGGGGGGTGTGATGGGGTAGCTATGCCATTTTTCTTAAATATTTTCATCCATATTACCGGGACCAGACATTACATTAAAGCCGCAAGCAGTTTTAAATGGCTTTTTTTTCCTTTAGAAATGTAATTTTGTGCAGGGACAGTTCTAAACACGGGAAACACGTGGCACTTCACAGGCATACTTTAGACACCCCCCGGGTACGAAATTTAAAGGAATATTTGACTTTTTTTTTTCACTTTATGCATCATTAAAATGACTGCTCCAGAAAAACGGCCGTTTTTAAAACTTCTTTTTGCATTGATACATGTCCCCTGGTGCAGAACCCGGGTTCCCAAACCCTTTTTAGGACAATAACATGCATAATAGTCATTATAATTAGCACTTTAGATTTCGAACGTTCGCATCCATTGTATTTAATAGGGTTCTAAAGTTCGTGCGAACTTTCGGTCCGTTTGCGGGTTCTGGTGCGAACCGAACCCGGGGGTGTTCGGCTCATCACTAATTGATACATGTCCCCTGGGGCAGTACCCAGGTCCCCGTACATTTTTTATGGCAATAACTTGCATATAAGCCTTTACAATTAGCACTTTTGATTTTTCATGTTCGTGTCCCATAGGGTACGCATGTTCGCACAAATGTTTTGCCTGTTCGCATTTTCTAGTGCAAACTGAACCGGGGGGTGTTCAGCCCATCCCTACTCCAGACCAGTCTAAGAACACGTTATTTATCACCACCCTTTGGACATGACCCTGTAGCTTGTTTTTTACCCAAGAACAAACCTTATGGTCCATGCCTGCAGACCTCAGCTTGTAAACTACGGTAAGCTTTTATAGGGAACTGTATCAAATAATTTTGCAAAGTCCAGATACACTAAATCCACAGGCCTTCCCCTGTCTAGATGGCAGCTCACTTCCTCGTAGAATGCTAGCAGATGGGTCTGGCAAGAAGACATTTTGTAAATCCATGCTGATTACTACTAATGATACTTTTTTTCTTCAGTACATTTTTGGATATAGTCCCTTATCATTTCGTCCAATAATTTAAATACTATTGATGTTAGGGAAGAATGTGGACTTTCATTGTAACATACAAAGGCTTGAAATAAATAGGGTAAGTATAAAAGTAAATTTTTTATTCAAAAATATGTTAAAACATACATACATACATACATCTAAAAAAGACACAACAAAAAAAAGGTGTCTTTAACATTAGGCTCTATAAAACCACAAATGGGGTGACATTTGGAGATAACCATTGTCAGTTTAGTGTATACCATCTGCCTAATAGACGCTCAACATGTTTCGCGGGTAAACCACTGTTTCTTCAGGAGCTTTTTATATATTTTATTATAGAGCAAACATCACTATTGGTACAACTCTTTATAGATCCGCGCTTAGGTGCCGGATTTGGGCTGCTGCCCCCCCTGAAGTACCCCAAAGTGTAGGGTCTAGAAAAATGTAATGTATGTGGAAGGGGTAAATGGCGTTTCCCTCTAGTGAGGTATGGGTAGAGGGCTGGAATCAATCCTGCTTTATCCCTATGAGCAGAAAGCAAAGGTGGATAGTGGTGGGCCCACAAAAATGAAATGGAATAAATGTCGGGTAACCAAAGGATGGGTAAACCCACATAAATTGTGGAAGGAGACAGAGCGTGCTTGATAAACTCCAAAGGCAATAGGTTACCCTGTTGCTAAACAGCAATATTTTGGTAAATCACTCTTCCCCGTGACGTGTATTAATACTGTTTGCCACTATGTGAGTAAGTGGACTAAATATGCTATACCCCACCTCCTAGGGGTAAATAGTGAATGTGTAATTTGTCGACTCCTAATATGGTGGAAGATTTAACTAAATAAAGTGATAAAACCAAAAATCTGAGTCTCCTAAAAAGGAGTGTGAGTGAACAGAAATTATTATTAATGTATAAAAGGTCTCCGAACCTGCTGTGCAATATGTGTGCAATGCACTATTGAAGCAAGGAAAAAAACACAAAATAAACAAAGAAAAATCCTCACAAGGTGAAAAAACTGCAATAAAAAAGGTCCATAAGCTTCCCAGCCCTTCATAAACAGCAACAGGTGTGCTGGTGCTGTGCTGACTATATATGTTCCAGTAAAGATGCTGCTGTACTCATTAAAATGTGTCTATACAATAATCCCTATACCATAAACCACTAGTACTAATACATAATTAAACCAATGGGGATGCAAAATTGAAAAAGGGGATAAGAAGCTGAAAGTATTTCCACACAAGTGTTGATATTTGGTGACTTTTGTGAGATCTTCAAGCGCTGGTCATCATATTGGTGTCAAGGTGACTGCGTCCTCCCCCCTGTAGGTAGAGATGTCCCGAACAATTCGCCGGCGAACAGTTCCCGGCGAACATAGCTTGTTCGCGTTCGCCGCGGCGGGCGAACATATGCGATGTTCGGTCCGCCCCCTATTCGTCATCATTGAGCAAACTTTGACCCTGTACCTCACAGTTAGCAGACACATTCCAGCCAATCAGCAGCATACCCTCCCTCCCAGACCCTCCCACCTCCTGGGCAGCATCCATTTTAGATTCATTCGAAAGCTGCAGTCTTAGTGAGAGGAGGGACAGTGTAGCTGCTGCTGATTTAATAGGGAAATCTATAGCTAGGCCAGTTTATTCAGTGTCCACTCCAGTCCTAAAAGACTCATCTGATCTCTGCTGTAAGGACAGCGTCCTGACAGCACCCCCAAAAAGCCTTTTTTAGGGGTAGTACATAAGTCAGCTTTTCTTTTTTTTTTCCTGGACAGCATCCATTTTAGATTCATTCGGAAGCTGCAGTCTTAGTGAGAGGAGGGACAGTGTAGCTGCTGCTGATTTAATAGGGAAATCTATAGCTAGGCCAGTTTATTCAGTGTCCACTCCAGTCCTGAAAGACTCACCTGATCTCTGCTGTAAGGACAGCGTCCTGACAGCACCCCAAAAAGCCCTTTTTAGGGCTAGTACATAAGTCTGCTTTTTTTTTTTTTCCTGGACAGCATCTGTAACGACACCCCAAATATGAAAGGGGTTAACGCCGTTTAAAGATATTCCCTCTCCTGGACACAAATTCACTGCCGATCCTCCACGGTCAGACGACCACTTCCCATAGGAATTAATCCTTCCAAAAGAACGAGACGCACTCTGTATCTCTCCAAAATGAACTGACACTTTATTGCAAAAGTACTACAACTCTTATACACACAGAGAGAAGCTTCTGACCCTCCTCCCATCATACACCTCTGACCAGACCCAATTTACATTTCAGTTTAAATGGTTATGCAAGACCTTTTGTGTTCCTCCAGCCTGTCTGGCTGCCAGAGGACAATACCTATAATTACAGGCTTAATTCCCACAAGCCACAATAGATACATAACAGCTCTCAATACACATTTCCCAATGAAAGGCTCTGTAGCATATGTAAGGTTCATTACCATTACACAAGCAGACAGGGAACATATCAGCATCTCTTAATTTAACCTGTTGAGTTCAGGATCAACAGAACAACTATTTACAGATCCTGGGAAATATTGGGGAATAATATTACAGACCCATTTTAAAACAATCCAATACATATTCTCAATGTCCATTATTTCCTTGCTCACCCTGTGCCCAACGTGATCCCTGTCACAACAATGTATATACAGCATTGAATCTGATTAGCACAGGTCATAGTGGGGTTTTCATTCACCCTGTGCCCCTAATAGGGACACAGGGTGGTTTACACATAAGAGGCATTGGGGAAGCCGAAGCAAGGGTATCTCATACTTTCTAAGAGATTCTGGGTTCCCCGGGCCTTCCCGTTACATCTCTCCCCTTTTGGCAGGAGACTAACACAGGAGGCGACCCCAGACGGGTTGACTCCGAAGTTAGTCCATAGGTACATTCTTCTAATGCCGGTATCCACACAGTACCCCAAATAAATTGCTCCAAACAGAGCATTACTTCCCCGGCCAACCTCTGCCTCTCTCAGAGAACATACCCACCGCTGGGGAGAGGCCTGGACTGGCCCTTCTCCCTGGGGTCCTTTCAGCTGCGGGAGAGAAGACAGGGTGACTGGGCTCAGTCCGTCATGCTGTTGGGGATCTGGGCCGACTGCCCAGCATCCCTGGAGTATACAAGTGGAGACTGAAGTTCCATCCACTTGTGGTAGGTGAAAATCCCCAGTGCTTGCAAAGCAAGGCTGACATCCTCCTGTCTCAGTGTCACACCATTTTCTGGGGTTGTGTCAGTGAGGACCGAAGTCCCATCCAGTACCACAGGAACTCCCTCTTCTGTTAGTTGAGAGCAGAGGCCCGCGGCACTCTGCTCTGTTGCCAGCTCTTCTGCTGGGGACTCCTCACCATCTGCTCTGGCTAACTGTTGGGGAGGGAAAAGGGCTGCTTCTCCTCCCTGCATCTCTGAAATCCCCTGGGAAAGAGGAACGATCACCTTCTCCCCTCGGGCCTCCAAAACTGCCACGGGTGTAGAGCAGGGTCTGCAGTACTCTGTCCTGCTGCCAGTACTTGGGCAGGCGATGCATAATCCCTAACATCCTCTGAACAGTCCCTTAAGTCCATACCTTCTGTAATCTGTGGCTGGGGAGATGAGCCAACTGCCCTAGCTCCCTGGAACTCCATATCATCCACTTCGGCTTTAGGGATGGCAATCTTCAGATTTTCCACTGCCAATTCTTCAGCCAGGCTAGCTCCCTGGAACTCCATATCATCCACTTTGACTTTAGGGATGCAATCTTCAGATTTTTCACTGCCGATTCTTCAGCCAGGATTTCTGAGTTGTCCACTGGTATTTCCTGATAGTCCCAGGCAAAGGTAGCACCACCCTGCTGCTGAGCAGATTCTAGCAGCTGTCTGTAGGCGATCTCCGATTGTCGTATTTCCGCCATTCTCCGCTCATGTTGCCGCTCTAGTTCAATCTCTTGTCGCTCTCGTTCTCTCTTTTGTCGAGCATCCTGCAGCTGGATGGCTCTAATGGCTTCCTGTATGGCGATCTCTGATGGGTTAGCACCATATAATGCCAAGCGCTGTCGAACTCGTTGCTGAAACAAGTCTTCAACTGACCGAGGTCCTGCATCAACATCCCTCTGGTCCATCTCGGCTAGCTCCCTGATCAAGGTGGCCTTGTTCTTTGTCCCACTGGTCCCTGCACGGCTCTCAAGTAGGTCTTTCAGCGTGGCTTTCCTGCCGGCTGCATAGCTGGTCATTCACTGTGGTGGTTTGGAGTGTCCCAGGAACTGGAGGGAAAATCCCACCGCTGCCAACCAATGTAACGACACCCCAAATATGAAAGGGGATAACGCCGTTTAAAGATATTCCCTCTCCTGGACACAAATTCACTGTCGATCCTCCACGGTCAGACGACCACTTCCCTTAGGAATTAATCCTTCCAAAAGAACGAGACGCACTCTGTATCTTTCCAAAAATGAACTGACACTTTATTGCAAAAGTACTACAACTCTTATACACACAGAGAGAAGCTTCTGACCCTCCTCCCATCATACACCTCTGACCAGACCCAATTTACATTTCAGTTTAAATGGTTAAGCAAGACCTTTTGTGTTCCTCCAGCCTGTCTGGCTGCCAGAGGACAATACCTATAATTACAGGCTTAATTCCCACAAGCCACAATAGATACATAACGGCTCTCAATACACATTTCCCAATGAAAGGCTCTGTAGCATAAGTGAGGTTCATTACCATTACACAAGCAGACAGGGAACATATCAGCATCTCTTAATTTAACCTGTAGAGTTCAGGATCAACAGAACAACTATTTACAGATCCTGGGAAATATTGGGGAATAATATTAAAGACCCATTTTAAAACAATCCAATACATATTCTCAATTTCCATTATTTCCTTGCTCACCCTGTGCCCAACATGACCCCTGTCACAACAATGTATATACAGCATTGAATCTGATTAGCACAGGTCATAGTGGGGTTTTCATTCACCCTGTGCCCCTAATAGGGACACAGGGTGGTTTACACATAAGAGGCATTGGGGAAGCCGAAGCAAGGGTATCTCATACTTTCTAAGAGATTCTGGGTTCCCCGGGCCTTCCCGTTAGAGCATCCATTTTAGATTCATTCGGAAGCCGCAGTGTTAGTGAGAGGAGGGACAGTGTAGCTGCTGCTGATTTAATAGGAAAATCTATAGCTAGGCCAGTTTATTCAGTGTCCACTCCACTCCTGAAAGACTCATCTGATCTCTGCTGTAAGGACAGCGTCCTGACAGCACCCCAAAAAGCCCTTTTTAGGGCTAGTACATCAGTCTGCTTTTTTTTTTTTTCCTGGACAGCATCCATTTTAGGTTCATTCGGAAACTGCAGTCTTAGTGAGAGGAGGGACAGGGTAGCTGCTGCTGATTTAATAGGGAAATCTATAGCTAGGCCAGTTTATTCAGTGTCCACTCCACTCCTGAAAGACTCATCTGATCTCTGCTGTAAGGACAGCGTCCTGACAGCACCCCAAAAAGCCCTTTTTAGGGCTAGTACATCAGTCTGCTTTTTTTTTTTTTTTTCCTGGCACAGTAGCTTACATTAAAAAAAAAAAACAACAGTTTTGACTGCAATAGAATAGCAGTCAGTTGCCTGCCAGCGTGTGTGTCAGGCCTACAGCGTCTATACGGCCAACTTCTGCCAGTGCACAGTGCCACTCATATCTGGTGTCACAGTAGCTTACATTAAAAAAAAAACAATGTTTTTGACTGCAGTAGAATAGCAGTCAGTTGCCTGCCAGTGTGTGTGTCAGGCCTACAGCGTCTACTCTGCCAACTTCTGCCAGTGCACAGTGCAACTCATATCTGGTGTCACAGTAGCTTACATTAAAAAAAAAACTGTTTTGACTGCAGTAGAATAGCAGTCAGTTGCCTGCCAGCGTGTGTGTCAGGCCTACAGCGTCTACTCTGCCAACTTCTGCCAGTGCACAGTGCCACTCATATCTGGTGTCACAGTAGCTTACATAAAATAAAAAAAACAACAGTTTTGACTGCAATAGAATAGCAGTCAGTTGCCTGCCAGCGTGTGTGTCAGGCCTACAGCGTCTACTCTGCCAACTTCTGCCAGTGCACAGTGCAACTCATATCTGGTGTCACAGTAGCTTACATAAAAAAAAACAGTTTTGACTGCAGTAGAATAGCAGTCAGTTGCCTGCCAGCGTGTGTGTCAGGCCTACAGCGTCAACTCTGCCAACTTCTGCCAGTGCACAGTGCCACTCATATCTGGTGTCACAGTAGCTTACATTAAAAAAAAACAACAGTTTTGACTGCAATAGAATAGCAGTCAGTTGCCTGCCAGCGTGTGTGTCAGGCCTACAGCGTCTACTCTGCCAACTTCTGCCAGTGCACAGTGCCACTCATATCTGGTGTCACAGTAGCTTGCACGCATAGTACAACTAAACTAATCTAAAAAAAAATGACAGGCAGAGGCAGGCCACCCCGCAGGGGCCGTCGTGGTCGTGGTGCTGTGATTCCCTTTGGCCCTAGAATAATGCCCAGTGTTCAGAGGCAACGTACCCTGAACTCGAAAAGTTCTGAGGACATAGTTGACTGGCTAACACAGGACACCCAATCTTCTACAGTTTCCGCTCGGAACCTTGACGCACCATTCTCCTCCAGCTCAGCTTCGGGCACCTCTCAAGTTACCACTCGCCTGCCTGCCGCCACCACCAACACTAGCACCACAGCTGCTTCACTTGATCTGTCAGAGGAGTTATTTACACATGAGTTGGAAGAAATGAATGATGCGCAACCATTATTGCCAGAGGATGTAGATAAAAGGAATATGTCTCAGTCAGGCAGCATTACACACATGGACGTACGGTGTGATGATGATGATGTTGTACCCGCTGCTGCTTCCTTTGCTGAGTTGTCAGATACAAGTGAAGCGGTTGATGATGACAATGTGGATGTTACGTGGGTGCCCGCTCGAAGAGAAGAAGAACAGGGGCAAAGTTCAGATGGAGAGACAGAGAGGAGGAGGAGACGAGTTGGAAGCAGGGGTAGGTCGTCGCAAGGAGCAAGTGGCACAGTCAGACAGCATGTATCGGCACCCGGGGTCAGCCAGACAGCACGCCAATCAACGCATGCTGTTGCCACCACCAGAATGCCGTCATAGCAAAGCTCAGCAGTGTGGCATTTTTTGTGTGTCTGCCTCTGATAACAGCGATGCCATTTGCAACCTGTGCCAAAAGAAACTGAGTCGTGGGAAATCCAATACCCACCTAGGTACAACTGCTTTGCGAAGGCACATGATCGCACAAACGCCTATGGGATCAACACATGATGACGAGTACAAGCAGCATACAAGCTCAAAGCCACCATCCTCCTCCTGGTCCAGCATCTTCAGCCACGTCAACCACTGCTGTCCTCCTTGCCCCCTCTCAACCATCCGCCACTCCGTCTCTCGCCTTGAGCAGTTCCTGCTCATCTGCCCGCAGTCAGGTGTCTGTCAAGGACATGTTTGAGCGTAAGAAGCCAATGTCACAGAGTCACCCCCTTGCCCGGCGTCTGACAGCTGGCTTGTCGGAACTCTTAGTCCGCCAGCTTTTACCATACAAGCTGGTGGAGTCTGAGGCCTTCAAAAAATTTGTAGCTATTGGGACACCGCAGTGGAAGGTACCCGGCCGAAATTTCTTTTCACAAAAGGCAATCCCCAACCTGTACTCTATTGTGCAAAAGGAAGTCATGGCATGTCTGGCACACAGTGTTGGGGCAAGGGTCCATCTGACCACTGATACCTGGTCTGCAAAGCACGGTCAGGGCAGGTATATCACCTACACTGCGCATTGGGTAAACCTGCTGACGGCTGCCAAGCATGTAATGCGTGGCTCTGCAGAGGAGTTGGTGGTGACACCGCCACGACTTGCAGGCAGGCCTGCTGCCACCTCCTCTACTCCTCCTACTCCATCCTCTTCGATAACCTCCTCTGCTGAGTCCTCTTCTGCTGCTGCGTCTTGCTCCACATCAACTGCACCCCCCCAGCTCCCCAGGGACTATTCCACATCCCGGATACGACAGTGTCACGCCGTCTTGGGGTTGACTTGCCTGAAAGCAGAGAGTCACACCGGACCAGCACTCCTGTCCGCCCTGAACGCACAGGTGGATCAGTGGCTGACTCCGCACCAACTGGAGATCAGCAAAGTGGTGTGTGACAACAGAAGAAATTTGTTGGCGGCATTGAATTTGGGCAAGTTGACACATGTGCCGTGCATGGCACATGTGTTGAATCTGATTGTACAACGCTTTGTGCATAAGTACCCAGACTTACAGGTTGTTCTCAAGCAGGCCAGGAAGGTGTGTGGCCATTTCAAGCTTTCCTACACGGCCATGGTGCACTTTTCAGATATCCAGCGGCGAAACAACATGCCAGTGAGGCGCTTGATTTGCGACAGCCCGACACGTTGGAATTCAACACTCCTAATGTTCGACCGCCTGCTCCAACAAGAAAAAGCCATCAACGAGTATTTGTATGACCGGGGTGCTAGGACAGCCTCTGCGCAGCTGGGAATTTTTTTGCCACGTTACTGGACCCTCATGCGCAATGCCTGTAGGCTCATGCGTCCTTTTGAGGAGGTGACAAACCTAGTCAGTCGCACTGAAGGCACCATCAGCGACATCATCCCATTTGTTTTCTTCCTGGAGCGTGCCCTGTGAAGAGTGCTGGATCAGGCCGTAGATGAGCGTGAAGAGGAAGAGGAAGAGTTGTGGTCACCATCACCACCAGAAACAGCCTTATCAGCATCGCTTGCTGGACCTGCGGCAACGCAGGAAGAGGAGTCTGAGGAAGAGGAGTCTGAGGAAGAGGAGTCAGAGGAGGAATGTGGCTTTGAGGAGGAGGAGGAAGACCAACCACAGCAGGCATCCCAGGGTGCTCGTTGTCACCTATCTGGTACCCGTGGTGTTGTACGTGGCTGGGGGGAAGAACAGACCTTCAGTGAGATCAGTGAGGACGAGGAACGGGACATGAGTAGCTCGGCATCCAACCTTGTGCAAATGGGGTCTTTCATGCTGTCGTGCCTGTTGAGGGACCCTCGTATAAAAAGGCTGAAGGAGAACGACCTGTACTGGGTGGCCACACTACTAGACCCCCGGTATAAGCAGAAAGTGCCAGAAATGTTACCGAATTACCGGAAGTCGGAAAGGATGCAGCAGTTCCAAAATAAATTAAAACGTATGCTTTACACAGCGTATAAGGGTGATGTCACAGCACAACGGGAATCTAACAGGGGAAGAGGTGAAAGTAATCCTCCTCCTACCACGACCATGCCGGCAAGGACAGGATGCTTTACAGACGTGTTGTTGATGGAGGACATGCAGAGCTTTTTAAGTCCTACGCATCGCCACAGCCCTTTGGGGTCCACCCTCAGAGAACGACTCAACCGACTGGTAGCAGACTACCTCGCCTTAACTGCAGATATCGACACTCTGAGGAGCGATGAACCCCTTGACTACTGGGTGTGCAGGCTTGACCTGTGGCCTGAGCTATCCCAATTTGCAATAGAACTTCTGGCCTGCCCCGCTTCAAGTGTCCTTTCAGAAAGGAGGTATTGTCACTGTGAAGAGAAGTCACCTAGGTCAAAAAAGTCTAGATTACCTCATCTTATTAAGATGAATGAGGCATGGATCCCGAAGGGACTGACAGTGGGCGATACATTTGACTAAAAAAGGCCTGATGAGATGAGCTGCCTTGGGCTAAAAATGGTCCACACGCTGCTGTATTTTATCTCTGCATGCCGGATGACTTGCGTGACTTATCCGCCACCAACTAGGGTTCAAGCCGCAATGTTTTAGGGCACTTTCTGCCTGGAAAACATCAATACCTAATTTTTTTTTTAAAAAGCACATACATGTGTCAATTCCCCTTCGTGATCGTTACCTTGTTGTGGTGAAGGGGCTTGCGTATCACAATGAAGCGACCACCTCTATGAGTGTGTTGGCAATGGCAATGTTGGCACACCCCAGATGATAAGGTCGTTGCTTCATTGTGAACAGACCAAAAGCGATCGACTGGATAATTTTGCATAGAAAAAACATTAATTTTCTTTGTGATCATCTAAGGTGATCATTAAAGCCTTGCGGTTGTGCAAATGGACTGTTTGTGGTGCGTTAAACGGGGAGTTTGGTCTGTCAGAGTTTGGTCTGTCACTGTGAAGCGGGCGTTACCCTTACACTACCTGATCGATACAACATCATACCTGATGTTTTAAAGCACGTTATTCCAAACAATTTAGGAATGTTAGGTGATTTATGCCCTTTATGGATTAAAACCCCACTCTGCGTCAACTACGTAATTTTCCATGGGAGTTTCGCCATGGATCTCCTTCCGGCATGCCACAGTCCAGGTGTTAGTCCCCTTGAAACAACTTTTCCATCAATATTGTTGCCAGAAAGAGTCCCTGTGGGTTTTAAAATTCGCCTGCCTATTGAAGTCTATGGCGGTTCGCCCGTTCGCGAACATTTGCGGAAATTCGCGTTCGCCGTTCGCGAATGGAAATTTTTATTTTTGCGACATCACTACCTGTAGGTCCCCACTCTCCAGAGCTGTATACCCCTGCAGGGGTGATGAACAAAAGGAGGTGGGATGGATGAGCCGATCCTCTCTCGATCGGATGGTCTCCTACTCCTGCACCGGTCCCAATCCACCACTCAGATCCAGATAAATATCCTGCTGATGCCGATGTCTCACATAGGCAGATCACAAACAAAAAAGTGCCCGCATGGTGTGATATTGATTAAAAAATGTATGTATTTTATAAAAAGGTCTCAGTGGACTTAATACCATGCAAGGTATTGATAAAAGCAAAGTAAAATGCAAAAAGCAAAAAAACCTTACGTATCGCACCGGGGATGCAAGGTGCTAGCAGCGTGCGTTCCACCGCTGCAATCCCCTGAACCAGAGAGGATGTAAGACGTCTGTGTGGACTGGTCAACTGACGCATTTCGTCATGTGACTTTCTCAAAGGTGATGTCATCACATCACGTCTCCCGTCCTTATGTACCTAGCGGCATGTAAGTCCCTCCTCTGATAGGCGTGCTAGAGTGGGGCCATATCCTAGTTGGTTGGACTTCCCATTATGCATTTGCATATCTCGCACCACCTCCCTCCAGTGTCCCCCTGGTGGACAGATGAGGAAATTGGATTCCCACATGCCGCTATGTGGAACAATGCAGATATTACCAGGTAAAACGTACTGGTTGCAGAACAAAAAGTTAAATCAATAAATTATAATAGCAATGTTCATGTATAGGTCAAACCAATGCTCTGAAGAAGAAATGTTTCTATACATGACCTACCTAAATGCAATAAGCAATGAATAGTGAAGGAAATTTTTTTAAATATTATATAAGGAGCAGAAGGGAAGAGAAGAAGCACATGTCCTAAATATGTGAATCATATAGCTATGCTGTGAGAGCATTGAGTATAAAGGTATCATGATCTATATATGTGCCCCCAATAGAGCACAGACCCCAGTGTAAATGACATATACTCCCTATAACAAATATGTGTGGTATTGTGCCAGATGAGGTAATATGTCCTAGTACTAATGGGGAAGGATACTAGAGATCTGGTCCTAACCCCCTATCAGGGCTAAGGTGGCCTATAAACAAACCGTGGGTGATAGGCATGGGGAGAACCCCTGCCCATTATGGAGACATAAAAATCTTACTGAAGAGATCTAATCAAGGAGAGGTCCAACAACTGGTCAATGAGATGATCCCTAGTGGAGGGATATAATTCAAAGGCTCCTTAAACTTAAAGCCCCAGTTGGCCGTATGGCAGTCCCCCCTAAAGCTGCACGGGCCAGAGCCTGATAAGCCAATGAACCTTATTCACATGGAAGGGTGGGGTGTAACAAAAAAAGGTGTACATAAGGCTAAATTAGAAATTAGATATGAAACAATTAAGATCAATATCCAGGTAGAGGCCCCCAGGGGCAAGGGACCCCAACCTGTGTATCCATTGAGTTTCATTCTGGGAGACCTGGATCTTTTTGTTGCTTCCCCTCCAGTGGTCCTTAATGATATCCACAGCATAAAAAATAAGCCCTGATGGGTCCCTCTGATGCACCTCATTAAAGTGCCTGGATAGACTATGTTTGGGGAACCCCTTGCGTATGTTCTTAATGTGTTCTCATATCCTAACACGTACTGGAGTCGACAGGGACCTTCCACCACGTATGTGACGTGCGTGCTGTTGCAAGTAATGAGTTCTTTAATCTGAAATTCTTTGTTGTAAACATTCAACCTAAACACTGTTCTTCTCCTGGGTTGTTTTTTACTATTCTTGCAAGGAAGACATCTTTGGCATCTATAGAACCCTTTAAGTTCTGGGCAGATCTCTACTGGTCTGGGGGGATCTATAACATTATGCACCAGATGATTCCTCAGAGTGGGCGCTTTGCAGTAGATAAACTTAGGCTTTTGTGGCAAGATCTTAGCTAGAGTTCTGTCTTCCTTCAGTATGGGTCAGTATTTTTTAAAAATACGTTCAAGCTGTAGGTATTAATTGCTATACCCAGTGATAAAAGATATATGTTCATGTTGCTTCTTTCCTGTTTTACCTTTTTCTTTAACAGGATTTTCCTATCAGTGTTTCTTATTTCATCCTTCAGTTTGAACAACTGTTGTTCCTGATAGCCCTTTTTTCTAAATCTCTTGATTAGAATGTCTGCCTGTATGTCAAAATCCTCCACCCGGTGACAGTTTCTTCTTATCCGTAATAATTGTCCTTTCGGGATATTCCTTATCCACTTCGGGTGGTGGCAGCTTGATGTGGGTATATACCCATTCCGATCCGTTTTCTTGAAGAATGTCTGGGTACGCAACTCTCCCCCATCCTTTAAAATTTGGAGGTCTAGGTAGTCTATGCATTGTCTATGCCATTTTCATGTAAAGGTGATCCCATATCTGTTGTTATTTAATTCTAGCATAAATGTTTCAAGTGATTCAGCTGTTCCATTCCACAGAAGTACTGTATCAGGTCATCTATATATCTCCTATAAAGCACGCAGTCACCTTGACACCAATATGATGACCAGCGCTTGAAGATCTCACAAAAGTCACCAAATATCAACACTTGTGTGGAAATACTTTCAGCTTCTTATCCCCTTTTTCAATTTTGCATCACCATTGGTTTAATTACGTATTAGTACTAGTGGTTTATGGTTTAGGGATTATTGTATAGACACATTTTAATGAGTACAGCAGCATCTTCACTGGAATATATATAGTCAGCACAGCACCTGCACACCTGTTGCTGTTTATGAAGGGCTGGGAAGCCTATGGACCGTTTTTATTGCAGTTTTTCACCTTGTAAAGATTTTTCTTTGTTTATTTTTTGTATTGTTTCCTTGCTTCAATAGTGCATTGCACACATATTGCACAGCAGGTTCGGAGACCTGTTATACATCAATAATAATTGTTATCACTTTGTAGCAGCCTCACCCCCCGTCCCCTTGTAAATAAAGCGGCTGGCTTGTCTAGGGGTATGCGGGAGGAGGATGAGGTTCACTACGGCCTATGTCCTCTAATGTGTAGAGGTGAAAGCCAACACTTCTTTTACCTTCGGGCCTGTCTTCTGGATGGAGCCTCTGCTTCTCCTGTGGAAGTTTAACTGTCAGTAATAGAGCCCCACACCATAAAAAGTCCAACACTCCTTTATTCTTCTCGACAAGTGAACAGCATCAGTTGAACTTTTAAATGAACAGACAGGGTGTGGATACGAGTAGGTCCAGGCACAGTGAACTCTCCTATTCCTTTCATTGCAAATAGGCTTGATGCACGGTCTCTGTCACCGACCGTGAGATTGGTCGCTGCCACCGACCGGGTGAACTGTTGAGGCCCCTGCCACAGGCCTAATAGCAGGTCTCTGCCACCGACCTGAGTTGACTAGATGAACAGCTGCCACCGGTCATAGAACATGAACCACCTTCCCTGATGAATTGGCCCTTGTTCGGGAAAGATATCCATCCGGACGGTCTCCAGAGGTTCACCCGGCACTGGCAATATACTGCACCAGATCTTCGGTTGAATCCCTCCTCTGGTCCCTTACGCCCCTGGATTCAGGTGCCCGACACCCGGGGCACCTTAGGACAATCCCTCCCTCGCGAGACCCAGTGGAAGGTACTGGGCCCCAGGCCTCCGGCTGAGTACCTCACCCCAGACTGAAGGTGTCTGGGATGGAACACAAACTTCACGTGTACAGGCCAAGGGCGCCTGGACACCGATCACGGACAGCAGCCCTCAGGCTAGAGGTGCCTGGGACTCGGACCTCGTGGTTAAGATGTCTGCCCCCTTTATACCCTCTCCCAGCCAGCACAGCGGGTTCCCTGCCCTGCAGTACAGCTGCTGCGAGAGGTCACAAAGGGTACGGCACTGCAGTTGTGGTTCAACCCCGGCTCAAAGTGACAGCGCCACCTACTGAGCCGCAGGGAACTTAACACCACTGATGTCCTCACACGAATAGAACATAGCCCTGTTCTACCAATAGTGCATCTGGGTCATACTACCACCCAGTTGCTGCCCCTAAATAGTACATACCCGCTACAACTTTATTTATGTAGCGCCCCTCCCAATATTTGGGGACGCTAAGTGGAAATTTAAGGGTAGTCTGAGCCAGTAGTTGGGCTCAGACCAATTGTTAAGTTATTTAATGCTTCTGCTCTGGGTGTGATGCTGCCTGCTGTAGTGTTCTCTGTTGCCTGTAGGTGGCACTGTCACCGCCGGCATAGGTGAACTAGAGAGGGGTATCACAGCACCATGGGTGTCCTCTCTCGGCAGCCGTGCAGTGGGTGTGGTCGGCCTGCTGTGCATGCTGGGAGGGGGTATATAAAGGGCAGACGCCATTGAGGCTGAGGAGAGTTCCAGAGGACCCATTGGTCCTGGGCGTGTTTCTCGTGGCCCGTATGGCACGAGGCGCTTGGGTGTGTTCGGGCCTCAGGCACCTTCAGTCCGAGGCTGCTTCGTCTCAAGGTAGGCCAGGCTCTGCTGGCTGGGGCCTACACTTCAGAGAGGGATCCCAGGCTGCCCGCTTCTAGGGGGCCCAACTTTAGGAAAGGAGACAAGGGGAGGATCAGTCCCTGAGGAGACTAGCGACGGTACTGCTGTCTCGGGAGGAGGCCTGGAACTTGCCTAAAGAGGGATCTATCTTTAAAGACACAAATATTCATGTATTGTCTGACTGGGAGGTTTGGGACTTAAATTCTGTGGCAGAGGATTTCCCAATCGCATCCTTAGATACTCAGGAAAAGAAAGATTGATTTGTGCTACATTCCGGCTGCTAGGACCGCTCTCATAGGGACTATCCGGGTGAGCAATACCCACTCAGGCTTGAGTGGCGATGAAAGATTGACATTGAGCTTTAAGTGTTGCATGCCTGAACTTTCCCCTACTTTTCTCAAACTTCCTACTCTCTCTCTTCAAGTTTAACTCAAAGATAAAGAATAAAACCTTGCTGATTAGGTTTTACTCCTGTGTGGACATTGGCCTTATTCCAAGAGATTTTTACCTAGACAACGAGACGAGGGGATCCACTCTAGAGAGGTAATTGCCACAGACCCAAACAAAACCAACCGGTCCCTTAAATGGGGGTAAGTGCTACATTTAGTTAAATCTTCCACCATATTAGGAGTCAACACTTTACACATTCACTATTTACCCCTAGGAGGTGGGGTATAGCATATTTAGTCCAATCACTCACATAGTGGCAAACAGTACTAATACACATCACAGGAAGAGAGATTTACCAACATATTGCTGTTCAGCAACAGGGTAACCTATTGCCTTTGGAGTCTATCAAGCACGCTCTGGCTCCTTCCACATGGCTTTATTGAGGAGGTGAAAGGAGCTCACAATTTATGTGGGTTTACCCATCCTTTTGTTACCGGACATTTATTCCATTTCATCTTTGTGGGCCCACCACTACCCACCTTTGCTTTCTGCTCATAGGGATACAGCAGGATTGATTGCAGCCCTCTACCCATACCTCACTAGAGGGCAGCGCTATTTACCCCTTCCACATACATAACAAACATCACTATTAATTCTATAAATGGAAAAGAAAAAAAAGATGAAAAATTATAACATACAAAAAATAAATACAGATAAAATAAAATAAATAAGATAAAATAAAAAATACAGATAGCACAAACAGGTGTGGGGATATCCAATGCATGTGATCTTACCCAGGACAATCATGTGCGCAAGCCCAAATGATACAAGTCTGTACTGGTGAATGTGGAGACCCCACATCAAAGGTGCATACAATTCACAGTATGATAAAAAAAGGATTATAATTATAAATTCAAGTCATAAGACAGATATATACTGTACGTTCAGCTGTATAATGATCAATAGAACAGATACAATGCGTCAGGGTTGCGTCCCTTCAAAGATAAAGCTGAACCACGGCAAAGGTATACGCAATGATGGTAATACTGTTGTGTAGCGGTATCAGGCAAATGTTCAGACCAGTGGTGATATGCAAATTCTACTTTACTAAACAATGGTAATCAACATAACATTGTATAGGGGGGGGGCGTGGCTTGGCGCGCAACGAACATGGTCGCACAGTAGGAGAGCTCCGGCACACACGCAGCCTGCATTTGCTATTCCGCCCGACCCAACGACCTCAGATGCCGGGCAAGCGGCTATACAACACCCCGAACTCACGCTCGAGGCGAGGATCCACCTCGAGGAACATCCCGGACCTGTTTAAAGCTCAAACAGGGACCCGCAGCCACAACGTGGGGATACCTAAAATGGCGCCGGACCAACTCGAGGAGGAGTACAGCGAGGATTCCCAGTCTGCTCCTGAAGACACAGGTAGGGGCTCAGCACTCCCCGATCAGCCCGTCACGCTCGCAGCAATGTCCGTGATCGCGGCTGACATTAAGTCCACGTTCTCCGCCGCCATTACGGACCTGAAATCAAACCTGTTGTCCCTGAATGAGAAAATGGCGGCAGCAGAGTCTGCAGGGAAGCACAGGGACAAGGCGATTCGCCGGCTAGAGAAGATTACTATATCCCACAATCACCACTTTATTGAAATAAACAGACATTTGGAGGACTTGGATAATAGGGGGAGGAGAAATAATGTCCGTGTGAGAGGGATCCCAGAGTCGGTGGAACCCCCCCAAATTGTCCCTGCTCTACAGAGAGTATTCAATAGCGTGCTTGAACGGCAGGAAGAAACAGAGATTGAATTCATAAGAGCTCACAGAGCACTTAGACCTAAGGGCCCGGACTCTGCGCCGCCCCGTGACATTGTTTGCTGCCTTCAGAGTTTCACTCTGAAGGAGGAGATTATGCGCAAGGACAGGAGATCTGAACAGATTGTGTTTAATGGGGCCCACATCTTATTGTTTCAGGATCTCTCGCAGATCACCCTGCGAAACAGAAGAGCTTTGCGCCCTCTGCTGGTGAAATTACGGGAGTGCGATTTGAAATACACCTGGAAGTTCCCATTCGCCTTAACAGTCTATTTCAATGGAATCCAGCACGTTTTGCGAGAACCTGATGAGTTACCTGTCTTCTGTGCAGCTTTGGGATTGGATCCAATCTCCTTGCCCGATTGGTATGCAGAATTCCAGGATCCACCCCGTGACAGATCACCCTCAAGATCTCCTCACTCTACTCCAGACAAGAGGCTCTTTAAGAAGCAGAAGCCGTATCGCCCCGGGGGCTCCTTGGCTGGAACACCTAGATCGTCAAGGGATGTTCGCAGAGAACAAGTGCAAGCATAAATCAGGACCTTCGAATCCCTCTCTGCTCCGTTTGATGTTCATTTTTCCTAGTTCACCCATTTCTGAGACAGATTCCAGTTATGCTCTCGCCCGGGCTTGAATGTTGGATTGACTAGACTCAGCTAACTTGGGAGCAGACAACTTCATGTGACTTGTAGTGGTACCAGGGGGTCTCGTACCCCCCTCCCCCATCTCCCCCTCCTCCTCCCCCCCTTCCCCCCCTCTCCCCTCCTACCCTCCCTCCCTCTCCCCTCCTACCCATCCTCCCTTTCCTCCTCTTCCCCCCCCCCACCCTTTCCCTCCCCTCCTTGCCCCTCCCCCCACCTCCCCCCCTCCCCTCATTCCCCCCCTCATTCCTATCCCCCCCTTTTTTCCGCCTCCCCACCCCCCTTCCGGGACATTGTCTCTGGAGCTGTCCCCTCATCCTTCCCCAGGTTGCCAACTATAATGTGGGCTCTTATTTGTCGATTCTCACACCCGGATGCAACTGACGTTGAACTCTTTTTCGATATTAAGCTTCAGTGATACTACCTGGGGTTACTGGGGGGATTGGGGTCGGGTGGGGGCCTACTTCTCTCTATGTTTAGATGAAGAGGGGGCGACCCTGGGCTGCCACTGATCAACTCTCCTGAAATGTTTACTGCCCACTGATTCAGTTGTGCACTCTCTTTCTGGGTTGAGTGGATATGCTGTGTTCTGAGCTCAGGTTCGGACCAGCATATTTCAGTTTATTGTTTTCCATGCAGGCTGTGTGTGTGTGTCATGTTGCACTGCATTTATTTGTTTTTCTATACCTTGCTGTGTGTTACGTTTACATTTTTTCTTTTTCTGGATTGGGGTGGTCGACGGTTGTTGCCCAGTCCGGTCCAGGCCCTTGTGGTTGGGCGCCTCCCGCTTCCCCCACCAAGTGTGTCCGGGGCTACCAGTTCAGACCTGGACGCGCTAATTTACTCCTTATTCAGGACAGTGTGTTCTGCCTGATCGGGGAATTCTCTGATTCTCTCTGTCATCTCCCATTTCTCTTATCTCCCTCTTTCCTCTTCTTCCTAAACCCCCTTTTTTTTTTTTTTTTTTTTTTTTTTTTTCTTTTAGAATATATTTGGCCTTTGGTTTACTCTGGGGTACTGCTGTTGACTATACTGTGACAGTTTTGTCTTGTAGGCGTACTCCGGCTCATCTCGCTCTGATCCTTCAACATGGCCTACTCCGACCTCGGCCGAGGTCCGCTCGTGATTTCACACAATGTTAAAGGTATGAATATTCCCGAGAGACGCTCCACGCTATTACGGGAGCTCACGAAATGTAGACCACACTTTGTGTTTTTGCAGGAAACCCACTTTAGAACGCATCATGTCCCCAGTCTGACAAACGCCTTTTTTACAGAAGCATATCATGCCACCAATGACGACTCCAAGACAAAGGGTGTTACCACCCTGATAAGCAAAAACGCCCCTTTTACCCTGCAGGAGAAGCTAATAGATCCCAAGGGTAGATTTGTTTTTTTGAAGGGCCTATACAACAACACGCCTCTGACACTGGCCAATGTTTATTTCCCGAATAGGTCCCATGTGACCTTCTGTCATCATATAGTGCGAGAGCTCCTGGGATTTACTTCGGGTTGCTTGATTCTGGGGGGCGACTTTAATGTCCCTCTCAATCCGTCCGTTGACACCTCTAATGGGAAAACATGCATTACTTACAGGATCCTTAAGAGGATCAAGACCCTACTCCAAAGCTTACAACTTATTGACACGTGGCGGTTTGATCATCCTGAAGATAAAGACTTCACGTTCTTCTCACCTCCACACAACAGACACTCCCGCATTGACTACCTCTTCATATCCCAACGGGATTTAACCCGAGTCTCAGAGACACATATAGGCTTCAAGTCTTTCTCTGACCATGCGCCAATCTCATTAACCTTGAATGGACTTACCCCCCCCTCACGCTCCCAGTCGTGGCGTCTGAATGCGTCCTTACTAACAGACCCTGACTTACTAGTGACCTTGACCTCCTCAATCAAGGACTTCTTCTTGCGGAACTCCACCCCAGGTATAGATCCACTAGTGGTCTGGGAGGCTCACAAATGTACCCTGAGGGGGGAACTTATCAGAATGGGAGCAATCCGGAAAAGAGATAGGGAGGGACAAATAGTCACCATAACGAGTAAAATCAAACAACTAGAAAACCTCCATAAACAGTCTCTTAGCACGAACACGGCGACTGAGCTTCTAGATCTCAGGAAAGACCTCCAACAGCTCTTTGATACTAGATCAAGGCGTCTTTTATTTTTCAAAAAGAAAATCTATTATGAGTCTGGGAACAAACCTGGTAAGCTCCTCGCGAGGGCACTGAGAGAACAGAATGCTAGAAACCTAATTTTGGGTATCAGGAGACATGATGGTAAGCTGGATGTGGCCACGGAAGAGATAGCACAACATTTTCATGATTTTTACACAAAGTTGTATAACCTACCACCTCAACACAAAGGAGGGTCTCCGGGGGGTGATAGGGCTCAGATGGTGGAGGAATATTTAACTAAAAGTGGAATGCCTGCTCTTTCTGACTCGGACATTGCACTTTTGGAGGAGCCACTCTCGTCTTCAGAGGTTGAACTCGCCATTAAGCAGCTGAAACCGGGTAAAAGTCCTGGCCCTGATGGCTACACCTCTATCTATTATAAGACTTTTTCTCAGCTTATAGTAACACCACTTACAGCTGCGTTGAACTCATTATCCGCTCCCAGACGGGTTACCCCAGACTTTCTTTCGGCTTATATCACAGTGATCCACAAACCGGGTAAAGACCCAGCGGAGTGCTCCAGCTACCGCCCGATTTCATTACTAAACCTAGACGTCAAATTGTACGCAAAGATTCTGGCTTCCAGATTAAGTCCCATGTTGTCGAATCTTATCGATCCAGATCAGGTGGGTTTCATGCCTGGCCGAGAGGCTAAAGACAACGTGATCAAGGCAATGCTGTTGTCTAATGCGGCTTACGCTGGGAAGATAGAGGGCCTTCTCCTGTCCACGGATGCGGAGAAGGCCTTCGACCACGTGGCCTGGGACTTTATGCTAGCCACTTGCACGAAGATAGGACTGGGGCCACATATGCTAGCCAGGATCTCTGCTCTATATCAGTCCCCTACGGCTCGATTAAAAATCAATGGTACCTTTTCAGATAAAGTTCTGATAACTAATGGCACAAGACAGGGATGTCCACTGTCCCCTCTATTGTTCATTTTATCCCTTGAGCCCTTTCTTAGAATGGTTAGAGCTAATACAGACATCCAGGGCTTCAGAGTGTCGACTAAAGAATACAAAGTGGCCGCCTATGCGGATGATTTGCTTTTCTTTTTATCTAACCCTATAATCTCCTTGCCAAATTTGATGCAGGAGTTTGCCAATTATAGCTACGTTTCAAATCTTAAGATAAACTACTCTAAGTCGGAAGCCCTGAATGTCTCACTTCCTGAGCGATTGCTGAAACGGGTAGTGGCTGCCTCCCCCTTCAGATGGGAACCGAAGGCCCTGAAATAGCTGGGAATTTGGCTCACGCCTAGATTAGGAGACATGTTTGGTTGTAATTTCCCGGAGTTCCTTAAGAAAATCAGAGAAGACTTACTTAGATGGCAGTCGGGTTACTTCTCTTGGTTTGGTCGTGCGGCCATAATCAAGATGACTATCCTCCCCAGACTGCTCTACCTCTTGCATGCCATCCCACTTCAGATACCTGCTTCCTTTTTCACTACACTCAGGAGCGTTATCGTAAGATTTCTATGGAATTCGCAAAAGCCCAGGATTGGGTTCGCATACCTGATGAAGCCTAAAGTTCAGGGTGGAATGGGAATACCAGACTTTAGGTCCTACTACCAGGCCACTCACTTGACTAGAGTCGTAGATTGGCATTGTCATGGGGCAGCTAAAGATTGGGTCTCTGTAGAGGAAGCATTATCCCCCGTTCCCCTTAAATTTGCCCCATGGATCCCTTGGAATAGTTTACCGAGCAGTGTCAAACATCACCCCCTTACTGGTAGCACATTAAGGCTTTTCTACAATCTGACCAAACACCTTTCCTTTTCCTCACAACCTAGTCCCCTGACGCCACTGAAAGATAACCCCGACTTCGTCCCAGGTCTAAACAACCCGCATTTCCAATCCAAGACTCGTCCTCAACCTTTGCTGGTAGGCGACTGCATTACGGGGGGAACTGTGAAAGACTGGACGGTACTTAAAACTGATACACAACTCCCACACATGACCCTTTGGGAGTATCTCCAACTAAGTAGCTACCTGGGGAATAAGTCTGTCAGGAGCAAATTACATAGACCTTTAGAGACCTTTGAGTCGATTTGTCAGCTGGGTGACACAAGTGTGAGAACTACGTCATTGAATTACTCGTGGCTTCAAAATTTGAAATACAGGTCCGTTGATAAACTCAGAGCGAGATGGGCGGAGGAGCTTCAGATGGGGATTTCCCCTAAACAATGGAGGTATGCATGCATTATGACCCATAAGTGCTCTATAAGTACTAAGACGCAGGAAACAGCATTTAAACTGTTGACACACTGGTACAATACCCCAGCCAAGATACATAGATGGAACCCACAGATACCAGCCACCTGCTGGAGATGCCATCAAGACGTGGGTACGCTGCTCCACATTTGGTGGCAATGCCCACGAATTGCTCCGTTCTGGGAGAGGGTCAGACTTCTGGTCTCGCAGATCACCGAAACCAAGATCGTGTTGAATGCGGCCTCCTGCCTGCTCCACATCACGAATGTCTCTTTGGGGAGGTACAAAAACTCCTTAACGAGACATTTGCTAAATGCGGCCAAGTCTTTGATCCCGCTCTACTGGAGATCACAGAGGGTTCCTTCCACTGCTGAGTGGCTGAAAAGGGTCTCGGTGGTTTGCGAGATGGAGGAGACCTTGACCCAAGCCACCGACGTGGTGGATAAATTTTGCACTATCTGGCAACCATGGTTGATATTCAGGTACTCGACTGCGTACTCAGATATTATGTCTGCCTCATCTCCCGGGGTTCCCGACGAGGGGGCAGAGTAGGTGATGCATGGGTGTCTCCCGCTCCTACATCCCCCCACTGGTTTGCGGCGGTATCTCTGAGGCCAGGGGTCTTCCTTTCTCTCTACCTTTTCTCGGGCCAGGGCTCTGGCCATATCCCCCCCCCCTCCCCCCTCCCCACCTTTTAGCTCTTTACTCTCTGTTCTGTCTTTGTTTTCCATTTTAGTTTTTTCTTTCCCTTTCTTCTTATATGCTGTGAACGCGATTGCCCCTCATAATTGATATTCGAAGATCACATCCTAGATTCATCATAAGTCCTATTGTTAACTCATTTTGACGGTCATCCTTGTTGATCCAGCTGAACTTGTGACCATGTCTCTCTTTTTATCTTGTTTTTCTCTCCAATATATCCGATGCTCACGTCCTCTGGTCACCTTGAGTTAGAATATTGTGGTCTCAGTTACTCTGTTGCATTCTGACTTGCCTAATTTGTGGATAAGTGTACCTATTGTGCAGTTGCATCTGCAAATGTTCTGTTCCGTTTTTTTTATTTTATTTTCTTTTTGCTTACCCATCTCTATCTTGTCTTCAATAAACTTTTAATAAATGTGAAAAAAAAAAAAAAACATTGTATAGGGGATATCATATGAGCAGGGGAGTATAGTATAGAACAGTAGGATTATATACAAGCTACCCTGTTAAAATGCTGTATTAAGAGACCTGTAACTGATTCTTTATATCTTTTCAATAAAATAAAATTTCTTGGAAAAAAAAAAAAGAACAGTAGGGAATACAGCAATGGAACAATTCTACAAATGGCCAATAGATGGCAGTAGTGTTCCTAATTTCAGTTCATCTTCTGAAAGAAAGAACACAATTATTTCTCATATGTCCATCTTATGAAGGAACAGTGGCGGCTGGTGAAGTTGTAGGATGGGAGGGTGCAAGACCCCGCCCCTCCACAGTTGCCCCCTCCCACTTCTCATAAGCCACACCCCTTATAGAATCCACCCACTCCGTCCCCTGTATTCCACTCATAGTGTCAGCATTATACACCGGGCTCTGCACATCATATACCAGGCTGCACATTATACACAGGGTTCTGCACATCCTATACCAGGCTTCACATTATACACAGGGCTCTGCACATCATATACCAGGCTGCACATTATACACAGGGCTCTGCACATCATATACCAGGCTGCAGATTATACACCGGGCTCTGCACATCATATACCAGGCTGCACATTATACATCGGGCTCTGCACATCATATACCAGGCTGCACATTATACACAGGGCTCTGCACATCATATACCAGGCTGCACATTATACACAGGGCTCTGCACATCATATACCAGGCTGCACATTATACACAGGGCTCTGCACATCATATACCAGGCTGTACATTATACACCGGGCTCTGCACATCATATACCAGGCTGCACATTATACACAGGGCTCTGCACATCATTAAGGATGAGTTCTGGCACGTTCGCATACTCCACGTGCAGAGCCCGCCAGGAAGTCAGCACGGCACTGCGCTAATCACAGGCAGGGAGACATTTCCCGATCTCTGCAGCCGAGCATCGAGACAATGTCTCTCTACCTGTGATTAGCGCAGCACCGACTTCCTGGCGGGCTCTGCACGTGGAGTATGCAAACACGCCAGAGCTCATCCCTACACATCATATGCCAGGTTGCACATTATACACCGACGAAGTTTCAATTTGTTTTAAAACCCAGACGATATCTGGAGATCACAGACTAGGAAATGGTTTAAACTTGCATTTTAAGTTCTGGCTTTATTAACCCATTGCATAGCCTCTCTACAACATTAAACGTTAGACGACAGGGGTTGCATTTTAAAGGTAATTTCGCTTTTGATAAGAAAAAAATTTAAGTGCTACACTACATTTTGTATTTTTACAATTACAATTACCTATGTAGTTTCATCTGCTGCCCGCTATGACTCATAAAACTGGCAAATGTTTAAACATGGTGTACATGTAGGGTGGTGTTTTGTACACGGTCAATGTACAGAACACCAACTGTGTTATGTAAGTTTCAATACAAGCAATAACAAGTAGGGATCTGCAATAACATTTGCCAACTTACAACCTGGAAATATGCTTTGTTTTAGGTCCAAATGCAGGCAAAAACTCGGGCCCCATTCATCCCTGAAATAGAGAACAACGACGCAACGGACCCCTGCTGTGAGCCTCTCTGCACAAGTGTGAATCTAGCCTGAACGGGGCCTAAGGCCTCGTACACACGACCGATTTTCTCGTCGTAAACAGTCAAGAAAAGTGCCGCGAGAGTTTTTTTGTCTAGAAAAACGTTCGTGTGTATGGTTTTACGACGAGAAACTTGACGAGAATCTCGACGAGAAAATAGAGAACCTGCTCTCTATTTTCTCGTCAGGAGTCCAGATTTCCTCGTCATGTTTCTCGTCGGCCTGTTTTGTGACGAGAAAATGGTTCGTGTGTATGCTTTTACGACTCTTCCAAAAGTGCGCATGCTCACAAGCAACTATGAGACGGGAGCGCATCTTCTGGTAAAACAAGCCTTCATAATGGAGAGAGCACATTCGTCACGCTCATAAATATTTCATCGTTTAAATGTTCTGCATTGAATTCTTCGTTAGAATGTTACATTAATCAAAACGAGAGACCTTCTTTTGCTGCTGATATTCACACAGAGTTATGCCTTATTTTTAACCTTTTTCATGCTGCTCTTTATAAGATTTATGTGTATTATATCGTGCAAGTTTTTAGGAATAATTTAAATGGTTAGATTTTTCAAAATGATGTTAATTATAATTTCTCAATGTTTTGATAGCGATCTCCCATTTAATTTTCTAATCTATATTTTTAAAATTTCACACCATGTTTTTGAGCTAATCAGATTTAGTTATTCTTTTGGGGGGGTGATATCTGTGCCTTTTATTGTCAGTCAAATGTATCTGCTTACTCCAAAGCTTGTTTTTTTTTATTTAAAAATACACATAGTCAAGTATGAACTTAAACAAAAAACACATTTATTCATGTTTATAAATTAAATAAAGAGAAGGCAGCGCTGGAGAAGCTGCTGCCATTTGTGCATCCCAGGGACCCCAGAGCACACAGCAACCCTGTGTGGACACTAAAATTGGGAGCTTGAGAAGGCCCACATTTCAGAACACAATCTGATGCTGGCCTCCCAGAGGTCAGGAACAGCAGCAGGTGAGATATATGTCCCAAGTGTGTGGTACTACAGATAGCAGAACAGGTGTCTGGGATTATGAGGCCCAGAGCCTGGGGGGAGATGCCTGTGGTGAACTTCAAGTCCTGAAGACTTCTCCCTGTCGCCAGGTAACGCAACGTGGCGATGAGCCTCTGCTCAGCACTGATGGCTTCCCGCATAACGGTGTCCTTCCTGGTAATATAGGGGGACACCAAAGCCAACAGTTCCTGAAAAACGGGGTCAGACATCCTCAGAAAATTCCTGTAGTCCTCAGGATTATTCTCGACGATCTCCCGCAGCAGAGGCATGTGGCAGAATTGGTCCCGCTGGAGCAACCAATTCTTGGTCCATGAACTCCTCCTCACACCATTCATGGACTGGTCTTGGTCCAAAACAAGCAGACCAACACCAAGCGCACGCACAGCACGAACTCGACGACGAGAACGTCCAGGCGACATGGCTAGGAAACGGTCGTCTAATCAGAACGTACAGAACAGAACGCACTTTAGAACAGCAAGGCCTATGAATAACGAACTGAAATTCAGAAACGAACAGGCAAGAACGCACTGTAAAACAGATACGACCTGCCTAGACGCCCTGAAAGTCAAGATACGAACCCACAAGCACAAACTGAACGGCAGAAAACGATCTGAAAAGTACGAAGACTGAAAAGCGCGAATCGTCTCTTCCCAAACTTTTACTTCACACGCGGTAACACGAGATCAGCAAAAGCAGCCCAAGGGGTGGCGCCAAGAAAAAAGATCTTCCCCTTTATAGTGCCGTCGTACGTGCTGGACGTGAGCGCAGAGAACCACGAGGAAATTGGGAAATGCCAGTGTGTACGCATAGAAAGCTTGACGAGAAAATCGACAAGCTTAACAAGAATCTCGTCGAAAAAAACGACGTGTTTTTTACGACGAGAAAATCGGTCGTGTGTACGAGGCCTTAAACTTACTCTGAAGCATGAATCGGACTGATGGTATATCAAGCACAGAGACTTGTGATGATCGCTTAGGAATATGGCTACATGAGATTACACAGGGCTCCGATTAAAGCTTAAAAAATACTGGCATTTGACATTTTTTTTCTCAGCCTGTAAAAGCACCTGTATGTTAGCTTTATGCCCCGTACACACGATCGTTTTTCATGCCGTTAAAACTGCCATTTTAAAAAATGGCCCTGAAAAATGATCGTGTGTATGCTCCAGAGCATTTTTAACGACGTGAAAAACGGCCATTAAAAATTCCGGACATGCTCTCTTTTTTCACGTCGTTTTTCATGTCGTTTTTTTTAACGACGTGAAAAACGATAGTGTGTATGCTTTAACGACGTGAAAAAAAACGCGCATGCTCAGAATCAAGTAAGAGACGGGAGCGCTCGTTCTGGTAAAACTAGCGTTCATAATGGAGATAGCACATTCATTACACAGTAACGGACTGAAAAGCGCGAATCGTCGCTCAACAAACTTTACTAACATGAAGGGTGGCGCCATTCGAACGGAACTTCCCCTTTATAGTGCCGTCGTACGTGTTGAACGTCACTGCGCTTTGCTTGATCGTTTTTTTTAATGATGGTGTGTACGCAAGGCAGGCTTGAGAGGAAACATGAAAAAAAAACGAGGAGAAAAACGTTGGTTTAAAAAATGACATTAAAAACGATCGTGTGTACGGGGCATAAGTGTCCATGTGCACACAGGCGTTTACAGACATATTAGAAGCAGAGCAATTACAGTCTGAAAAAAAAAAAACCCCCATGGAAAGCACGTTTAGGTGAGGAGGTGAAGCGCAGAAAATAGCTAAACACACTGAAACGCTAGACGCATTTAGGCGCATTTGAGAGGTAATGCATTTAAATGGCCAGAACAAATAAATATTTTGGCCAATAGGATACATTTACGATAAAACGCATGACGCCCCTGCAGTGGGCTTTTCTCCTGCCAGGAGTTCTGATGTTTAGAGGAGCAAAGCAAACACCCTGTGTGCATGAGGTCTATTGGGTAGATTATGAAATTTTATGGACAATAAACTATTATTAAAGAAGTAGGGAATCCGCACTCAGAAAAACACCAGACAGAGATTGCAGCCCCCCTAAAAACTCACTAGGGAGAATAGGATATAATATAAAAGAATAGGGTGTTGGCGCTACCTCCCACTATAGAGACCCACCGGGTCTAAGTGATCTCAAATAAATGTATAAGGACAGGCTGTATTGAGTTACCGGGTCTGTACACCTACGGTGCCCATTATGAGGGGTTCCCACCATCCCTGTACTGAGTTCCTGGGTTTGTACACCTACTTTGCCCATTATGCGGGGTTCCCACAATCCCTGTGCAGAGTTCCTGGGTCTGTACACCTGAGGTGCCCTTTATGAGGAGTTCCCACCATCCCTGTACTGAGTTCCCAGGTCTGTACACCCGCTGTGCCCATTATGAGGGTTCCTCCCACCATCCCTGTACACCTACTGTGCCTATTATGAGGGGTTCCCACCATCCCTGTACTGAGTTCCTGAGTCTGTACACCTGCTGTGCCCATTATGAGGGTTCCCACCATCCTTGTACTGAGTTTCTGGGTCTGTACACCTACTGTGCCCATTATGAGGGGTTCCCACCATCCCTGTAACGAGTTCCTGGGTCTGTACACCTGCTGTGCCCATTATGAGGGTTCCCACCATCCCTGTGCTGAGTTCCTGGGTCTGTACACCTGCTGTGCCCATTATGAGGGTTTCCACCATCCCTGTGCTGAGTTCCCGTGTCTGTAACCTGATGTGCCCATTATGAGGGGTTCCCATCATCCCTGTGCTGAGTTCCTGGGTCTGTACACCTGCTGTGCCCATTATGAGGGTTCCCACCATCCCTGTGCTGAGTTCCCGGGTCTGTACACCTGCTGTGCCCATTATGAGGGGTTCCCATCATCTCTGTGCTGAGTTCCTGGGTCTGTACACCTGCTGTGCCCATTATGAGGGGTTCCCATCATCCCTGTGCTGAGTTTCTGGGTCTGTACACCTACTGTGCCCCCCCCCCATCGGAATCGCGGCGGCCGGTCTAATTTGCATAACAATGCCCACGCGATTTACATGTGAATAATGTTAATTTAAGCACAATGCCTTTTGTTTCTCTATAGCAGATGAACAGGAAGGGGAGAAAAGGGAAGGTGTACTGACTTGCATTACACGGAGAGAGGTGAAGTAAAGTTGGAGATTAAAATGCTGCTGTACAGTCTCTCAGGAGTCAGGACACAGTGATAATAGCCCCTTCTGCCCCCCTCCCCCCTACAGTCCTGGCATGTAGAAATGTACCTAAAGATTTCTGTGTGATCCCTCTGTGTGCATTGCTGAATGCAGAGTCTGTGTCACAGGGATGAATGGAGCTGCCTCAGCTCCAGTGTCTGCCCTGACCAGTTCTCTTCTGCTTGTGATTTCCCCCTCACTTACTGAAGGAGACAGGCAGCCTGTGAGCCAATGATGCTGCAGGTCTGATTAAAGCCCTACCCTATGGACCCAATCAATTACAAGCACTGGAAACCTAATGCTAGAGCCTAGAGTTGGAGTTTTCGTGGCTACAGCATTTGTGCCCCGAACACACTCTAAACGACGACAATAGAGCTTCTTAGCCCCAATCACGTGTTTACACACAGGTCATGCCTCCAATAGCACCCCGTGTCCGGCGCCCTTAACACACCCACTTAAAGGGACACTTTAAGAAAAAAAAAAATATATATATTTTTTAAATTTTTTTTTTTTTAATAAGTAGCTTTGGGGTGGGGGGCTGAGCCCCTGTGCCCCCTATTGATGGGCTGCCACTGTGAAGGAAGGTACTGGGAAGCTCATGGCTACGTGCATCTGGGTTGGCACAGACTTCACACTAGCACTGCTGCTGTTGTCTTTGGTCAGAAGGTTCTGGTGGCTGATGATAGGGCCACCCCACTGCATGGGTAGCCTCTCCAAACGGACTGTAGCAAAGTCCTCTCCAGTGACTTGGGCTTACATGGATGCTGCATGCTCTTGTGCTCACTGCTGGTGGCCCGCACACCAGACTTAAAGCAGAGGTTCCGCGGTCCATACTTTTTTTTTTCTTCTATGCATTCAATGTGCCTATTGATCACTGTTTAGTACTCACTTGTCCAGCGCTAGAAAACATCCCCCGTCCGTTTTCGTAAGAAATAAAGATGTATAAAATAATTTCCTGTTTTTTCCATTTTGCTTGTGGGCATCTTGAAGCCCACAAGCATAGACTTCCGGGTAGCGGTGAATGCGCGTCTGAATACTGTTTGACTCCTGGGAAGCAGGACACTTTGCTCCCAGGAGACATTGCAGGAGACATCCCGGCATACATAGCGACAGAGGGGAAAACGAACGACACGCCTATTCCCGTGGGAGGAAATCCCGGAAGTACAATTACAGAAAGCAGATTGAACGCTAATTACACCAGCTGAAAAAAAAAGGTTAGCCATGTGTTTATGTTCATGCTAAAAGTAAATGGATAAAGCAATGATGAAATGTGGGTGAACCTCTGCTTTAAGGGGGAGAACCCAGCACCTGGTGACAGCTCACTTGCCCAGTCACTGCTGAAATTTATATCTCCTGGGCGTGTCCAAGAGTTCAGGGAATACTGGGAGCCCAGAGGATTGTGGGAGTTTGAATTAAAGGGACCTGCACCTGACTGTAGATAAAGGGGCACTAAGCCACTCTCCACCACACTTGAACTTGCGATTCAAGGCAAGTTTACAGACCATACAAAGGTTGTGTAAAGCGTTCAGGTGGTTTCCCAAAATTGGGCCTCTGGGAGCACCTCAAGGGTTGAGTTCCAGACTCTCCTCTACAAACAGGTGGTGGTACATGCTCACTTTCAGGCATTTTATTAAGCCTCTGGTTGCATCTCAAGGACTGAGGTTTTTTCATGCTCACTTTCAGGCATTTCAGTAGGCAGTGGCCCAGGGGGCTCCACAGTGGGAATAAGAACCTGAGCCGGGCAATCATTAGGGTGCATGGGACTGTCTGAACCTGCACATTCTTCTGCAAGCCTTGGACATAGTAGTGAGGGAACAGGAAGTAACCACCATTGATTCTCTAATGGTGGTCCATTGGTGTCCCTGGTACCTGTTCTTCTGGTCCTCCAGACAAGGTCTCAGAAATCTCTCCATAGTTTCTAATAGACTTAAGGAGCCTGCGGTGTAGCCGTCTTGGCTTGTCTTGGGTACCTTCTTTCTGCATGTCATAGACTGGCACTCCTGGAATGGGTTGCTGTAACACAACTCCAGGCACTTCCTCCCATGGAGTTTGTAGCTTGCCCTGCTGATGTGCACCTTTGCGGATTATCAGGACCCTGTTTCCAGGTTTCAAGTCATAGACCTCTTTTCTTGACTCTTCTTGTTCCACCCAAGTTCGGTCCTTAATGAACTGTTGGACTTCTGACAGCCGTCGCCTCCACTCTTAAATACAAGATGCTGGAGTATACTCTAGTTCTTCAGTGGGGACAACACCCCATAGGTCTGTGGGGCCCCCCAAGAGTACGACCAAACATAACGTGGTAAGGGGAGCGACCTGTCGCTGAGTGCACCGTATGGTTATACTTCCAAACCACTTCAGCCAAGTAATGGGTCTATCTGATTCTTTTCTCACGGGCCAGTCCCCTCAACAGTTGTATCAGGGTACGATTAAATCTCTCACATGCTCCATTACCCTATGGGTGGTACAGGGACATATGTAGTGGCGGCTGGTGCTCAAAATTTTTGGGGGGGCGCAAACAAACTGAAAAAAAACTGTGCCCATCAATTGCCCCCACTGTGCCATCTAATGCAGCCACTGTGCCCATCAATAGAGCGGTGTCAGGAGAGAGGGGGCCCCCTCGTATCTCAGACCCCGCCTACGTCTTGACTGAGAGGACCTGGGTGGGGAACTTCCTCTTCAGTGTAACAAAATGAATAGACCAGCCCCTTCTCACGTTCCCCATCAGGTCTGCTCCTCCTGAACCGTACCAGGCCACATGCCCTCACTTTAAGCATTATTAAAATCACTGCTCCCGAAAAAACTGCCGTTTTGAAAACTTTTTTTTGCATTGATACATGTCCCCTGGGGCAGGACCCGAGTCTCCAAACACTTTTTATGACAATAACTTGCATATAAGCCTTTAAAATTAGCACTTTAGATTTCTCCTATAGACTTTTACAGGGTGTTCCGCGGTTTTTCGAATTTGCAGCGAACACCCCAAATTGTTCACTGTTTGGCGAACATGCAAACAGGCAATGTTCGAGTCGAACATGAGTTCGACTCGAACTCAACGCTCATCCCTATTCCAGAGTACCGAGTTTGGCTGTCTGGAGATATACTAAGGGGTTGTTATCTGTCTAGACTTGGAACCTAGCACCTGTGAGATACTCTGTGAAACGTTCTGTGACGGCTAACAACAACGCTAACAGTTTTAGCTTGAAGGAGCTGTAGTTTGCAGGGTTACTCTCGCTTACATGAAGGCTGAGACTGGCATAAGCAATAACCCTTTCCTCACCATCTTGCACTTGTGAGAGCATGACCCCCAGGCCCTGGTTACTGGCATTAGGGATGAGCCGAACACCCCCGGGTTCAGTTCGCACCAGAACCTTCGAACGGACCGAAAGTTCGCGCGAATTTTCGAACCCTATTCGTTATAATGGACGCGAACGTTCGAAATCAAAATTGCTAATTACAACGGCCAATATGCATGTTAATGTCATAAAACAGGTTTGGGGACCCGGGTCCTGCCCCAGGGGACATATATCAATGCAAAAAGAAATTTTAAAAACTAAAGTTTTTTCGGGAGCAGTCATTTTAATGATGCATAAAGTGAAAAAAAAAAAAGTGAAATTTTCCTTTAAATATGGTACCTGGGGGGTGTCTAAAGTATGCCTGTGAAGTGGCATGTGTTTCCCGTGTTTAGAACTGTCCTTGCACAAAATGACATTTGTAAAGGAAAAAAAGAAGCCATTTAAAACCACTTGCGGCTTTAATGTCATGTCTTGTCCTGGCCGCCATATGGCTGAAAATCCTTGAGAAAAATGGCATGGCTACCCCATCACCCCCCCCCCCCCCACCCCAGCCCCTTTGGGTCTTGTATGGATACTAAGGGGGACCCCGCACCCAAAATAAAACCCTATACCTACAACCCTATATACTCTGAACAGCAGTATATAGGTGGTGCAAACAAGACATGGACTGTAGGTTTGTTCTTAAGTAGAATCTGAACAGGTACATTATGAAGTGTAGCTACATCCCAAAAAAAACAATTTTTAAGCTTTTTGGAGAACATAGGGAGGGGTTATCACCCCTGTAACATTTGCTGTCTTTGCACATCTGTTCAGAACATGTCACCTCACTTTCCGTCCCAATGACAAATGTTTTTGGAAAAGTGGGGTTTTAATTGAAACAAGGATTGGTGATAAAGCATCAGTAGAGAGGAGATACCTTTTTCCCAAATTAAATCTAACAGGATAGAATTTTCCTTCCTAGGGGTAGATTTCCTCTCACTTCCTGTTTTCTCTTGCCGTTTGCAAGTAGGAGTCGTTTGTAAGTTGGATGTTTGAAAGTAGGGGCCTGCCGTATATACTCTGCAGAAATTTGCCCTATTAGATGTTGGTGTAGCCACAAGACTGGTGGGCACAGGAATGGGCCCTGCTGTGAGTTAATAGATCAAGATTTGTACTTGCATGCACCTGTTGAACCGGGCAGAAAAATTGGGCCTTTGGTGGTGGTGGTGGTGGTGGTGGACGGTGTTGCCACAAGACTGTAAGCCCTCACAGTTACTCTTGGTGGGTGCAGGAATGGGCCCTGCTGTGAGTTATTAGATCAAGATTTGTAATTGCATGCACCTGTTGAACAGGGCAGAAAAATTGGGCCTTTGGTGGTGGTGGTGGTGGTGGACGGTGTTGCCACAAGACTGTAGGCCCTCATAGTTACTCTTGGTGGGCGCAGGAATGGGCCCTGCTGTGAACTATTAGATCAAGATTTGTAATTACACGCCCCTGTTAAACAGGGGCTGAAAAATTGTGCCTTAGGCATTGGTGCTGGTGCCACAACACTGCAACCCCTCACAGATACTGTACTTGGAGCACAGCAGTCACACCTGTTGCGAAGCATCTTTTTAAAAAATTGTAATTACACGCCCCTGTTATACAGGGGCTGAAAAATTGTGCCTTAGGCACTGGTGCTGGTGCCACAACACTGCAACCCCTCACAGATACTGTACTCTGAGCACAGCAATGAGACCTGTTGCAAAGCATTGCCTAAAAATTGTAATTACACGCCCCAACAGGGGCTGAAAAATTGTGCCTTAGGCACTGGTGCTGGTGCCACAACACTGCAACCCCTCACAGATACTGTACTCTGAGCACAGCAGTCACAGCTGTTGCGAAGCATCTTTTTAAAAAATTGTAATTACACGCCCCTGTTATACAGGGGCTGAAAAATTGTGCCTTAGGCACTGGTGTGGTGGCATGGATCATTGAGGAGGAGGAAGAGGATAGTCAGTGAACATAACAGGACAGTCACTCAGCATCAGCATAGGCAGTCTTGAAGGGATGTGACATTATAAATTATTCCGTTATATCCGCTTCAGGTGTCTGGTAGCTGGTGGTGATCCAAGACTGATTCATTTTTATGAAGGTCAGTCGATCAACCGAGTCGGTGGACAGGCGCACCCTATGATCGGTGACAAATCCTCCAGCAGCACTGAATGTGCGTTCGGAAAGAACGCTGGATGCAGGACAGGCCAGTAGCTCAATTGCATACTGTGCAAGCTCTGGCCAGTGATCCATCCTCAGGACCCAGTAAGCCAGAGGATTTTCGGTGGGAAAGGTGTCCAAGTCTGACCTTGCCCCTAGGTATTCCTGCACCATGTATATCAGACGCTGGCGATGGTTGCTGGAACCGATCATACCTTGGGGCTGCGGACTAAAAAATTGTCTGAACGCATCGGTCAGACGTCCACCTTCCCCACCGCTCCTTCTGCTACTGACCGAAGCCTCAGCAACTCGTCGTCCAGGACCAGGAGTTTGTAACCTCCCAGTTTCTGGGAACGCGTTGCACAGACCTTTCTGCAAGGCCTCCCTGAGATGTCTCATCCTCTGCTCCCTCTGCGACGGCAAGATAAGGTCCGCAACCTTACCCTTGTACCGTGGATCAAGGAGAGTGGCCAGCCAGTAATGGTCACTCTCCTTGATCCGAAGAACACGAGGATCCTTCCGCAGGCTTTGCAGGATCAGGGAGGCCATGCAGCGTAGGTTAGCTGAGGCATTCGGTCCGGAGTCTTCTGGGTCACTGAGGATGACATGATCGCCAGCCACCTCCTCCCAGCCACGTACAAGTCCACTGGTTTGTTGGGACTGTACATCATCCCTAAAAGACTGCTGCTGCTGATGCTGAGTGCCAGGCTCCACCTCCATGCTCACACAATCCTCCTCCTCCTCCTCCTCCTCTTCCTGTGTGATGGGTGGGACAGAAGGAACATTGTCTGGATAAAGGGGGCCTTGAGAGACAAGGAAGTCCTCCTCTTCCTGCCTCTGTTCTGCCTCAAGTGCCCTGTCCATTATCCCACGCAGCGTATGCTCCAACAGGTGGACAAGAGGTACAGTGTCACTGATGCATGCACTGTCACTGCTCACCATCCTCGTGGCCTCCTCAAATGGTGAGAGGACAGTGCATGCATCCCTGATCATGCTCCACTGGCGTGGGGAAAAAAAGCCAAGCTCCCCTGACCCTGTCCTGGTGCCGTAGTCGCAAAGGTACTCATTGATGGCCCTCTGCTGCGTGTGCAGTCGCTGCAGCATGGCCAACGTTGAGTTCCACCTGGTGGGCATGTCACATATTAGGCGGTTCTTGGGCAGGTTCAGCTCCTTTTGCAGCTCAGTCAGCCGAGCACTGGCATTATAAGATCGGCGGAAATGCACACAGACTTTCCTGGCCTGCCTCAGGACATCCTGTAAGCCTGGGAACCTGCCCAAGAACCGCTGCACCACCAGGTTGAGGACGTGAGCCATACAGGGCACATGGGTGAGCTGCCCCTGTCGCAGGGCGGAGAGGAGGTTGGTGCCATTATCAGAAACGACCATTCCTGGCTTAAGCTGGCGTGGCGTCAACCACCTCTCGGCCTGCCCCTGCAGAGCTGCCAGAACCTCTGGCCCAGTGTGGCTCCTGTCCCCCAAACACACCAGCGCAAGCACGGCATGGCATCTTTTTGCCTGCGTACTCGCGTAGCCCCTTGTACGCCTACGGAGCACCGCTGGTTCCGAGGACAGAGCACTCGAAGAGGACATGGAGGAAGAAGAAGAGGAGGGGGTGGAGGAGAGAGGTGTGTCACAACCAGTAGTAGCATTTTGGAGGCGTGGTGGCGGAACAACCTCCAACACTACTGCACCTTGTCCTGCATCCCTCCCAGCTGCCAATAGAGTGACCCAATGGGCCGTGAAAGAAAGATAACGTCCCTGTCCATGCCTGCTGGACCATGAGTCAGCGGTAATATGCACCTTACCGCTGACCGCCCTGTCCAGCGAGGCATGGACATTGCCTTCCACATGCCAGTAGAGAGACGGAATCGCCTTCCGTGAGAAAAAGTGGCGTTTGGGAACCTGCCACTGAGGAACCGCACATTGAACAAACTCACGGAAGGGGGCCGAGTCTATCAACTGAAAAGGCAGCAGTTGAAGTGCTAGCAATTTAGCCAAGCTAGCATTCAACCGCTGGGCATGTGGATGGCTGGGAGTATACTTCTTTCTTTCTCGTACATCACGGGACACAGAGCGACATAGTCATTACTAATGGGTTATATAGTTACCGTCAGGTGCTGGCACTGGCAACTTCCAAAACCGGAAGTACCCTCCCCTATATAAGCCCCTCCCATCCGGGAGCACCTCAGTTTTTTTTGCCAGTGTCTAAGGTGTTGGCCAAGAAGAAACATGTGTTTTTCACTGAGCTTGCGTACAGGTTCTTTTGGGCCTCAGTAAGCTATTCCGGATCCGACCAAAAAAGCTTCATAGCTAAACGGTCGGTACCCGGGCCTTGCAGAGAAGAGCAAGGTTCTGCCTGTAATGCTTCTCTTAGGAGAGCTGGACCCTGGGATCCAGAGCTCTGGTCATACCCACGACCAAGATGTTTTCTGTGCAGGGTGCTATACAGGTCCAGGGGAGTGGAATCCTTGGGAACCCGGTCCCTGAAGGTTTGATTACAATGCCTGCCGTGATAGGTGAAGTTTGGGCTTTTGTGGACCAAACAAAGTCCTGCGGCGGGGAACAGGTAAGTGGGGGCCCCCAGGAACTTGGTTCTATTGGGGGACCCCCAAGCCTAATTTGTCTTTCTGTCTGTTACCTAACGGTATTCCCGCTAATATCTGTGCATGCCTGTAACTACTAAAAAAATGTAATAATTTTTAATGGTGGTCAAGAAAAAAAAAAAAAAAAGAATGTTTTTTTATATATGTTTAGTATATTAAACTGCGGTACCTGTGTTTGTCCACTAGAGGCCGCTGTGGAATGTTTTTCTTGTCATATGGACTAGTTTCTTCTCAGAGAGCAAAGTCCAGGCAGCTGGTGAGTTCTCCTACAGGAAACTGTTTCCTCTGCCATGTTGCAGTGTTCGTCTATCCCCCGGCCTGCGGCAAAGGGGGCCCTGGCTCCTGTCCCTGGTTTCCATGTTTGAAAATTAGCGCCGAGGCGCACGTGGCCGCGCACGTGCGCGTGCACGCGCCTCTATATATAGAGGTGGCCGGAAAAAGGGGCGGGGCCTGGGGGATGACGCTCTGTGCGCGCCGCAGCGCTTCTGCGCATGTGCGGGCGTCCCAGCAGGTTTTAAAAAGCCACATTATTGCAGTAAGCTGGCTATGAAGTACAGAGACAGAGCTGACAACATTTAAAGGCATACAGCAAGCGGTTGATACAGGCATCCCCTAGAAAGGCACATTAGTAGACACCAACTGTTTATTATAGCAGCATTTATGCTAGACTATTATCAGTAACTGGTGTATTTTCGGCTGGAATACCTCAGCTTTGTGGCTTAGGAATATGCCGTCTAAAAACTCCGGGACTAGAAATTCCAGGAGGAATAGGGGGTCTCCATCGGGCTCTGAGGATCTTGGGCATGCTTTGGCTGCACCAGTCTCCCCTGAAGAATCAGAGGTTAGTGACCGTAGGGCACCCCCAGGAGTACCTGGTACTGTGGCTGTCCCCAGTTCACCTGCTCCTGTGTATGTAACAGAGGAGGTTTTTTCCTCAGCTCTGGGAGGGCTGGAAGAGAGATTGTCAGCACTAATTGCTGCTTCCCTGTCACAGGAGAAAAGCGCTCGATCTCCGTCTCCTCCCTCAGAGTGCCTGTTAACAGAGCAACAGTCCCATACAGAGGTCGACCTACCTGAGGGGGATCAGGATGAGGTTGATTCGGTTGTAGAGGAATCAACAGTGGAGGAGCCGTTCTCAGCATCACATGCTGAGAGGTTATGGGTTCAGTCCCTGACTAATATGGTCCGATCAGCATTTAAAATGCCACTTGCGGAGCCATCCTCCTCTTCTGTCTCCTCGTTGGGATCGCTAAAAGCTCCCCAGACTGTTTGTTCTTTCCCGATCCATCCTTTATTGGAGGGGCTCATTTACCAGGATTGGGAGCATCCTGACAAAATATTTACTCCCCCCAAGAGATTTCCGGTGGTCTATCCTATGGAGGATAAGTTCGTCAGAAAATGGAAGGTCCCTACAGTGGACGCAGCCATCTCTTGTGTGAATAAATCACTGACATGTCCGGTGGAAAATGTCCAAATGTTCAAGGACCCAATAGATAAAAAATTGGAGTCCTTATTGAAATCTGCTTTTTCTACAGCAGGATTGGTGACACAACCAGCAGTGGCAGCTATAGGGGTCTGCCAAGCAGTGAAGGATCAGTTGAAACAGGTCTTAAGGGACGTGCCAGATCAGCAGGCTCTTGCTCTAGCTGATCTACCTAGAGCCTTATGCTTTGCGGTGGACGCTATAAAGGATTCAATCCATCAGGCCTCCCGCCTTACGCTGTCTGTAGTACATATGCGCAGGCTTCTATGGCTCAAAAACTGGTCTGCTGAAGCTCCCTGTAAAAAATTGCTGGTCAGCTTCCCATTTCATGGGGAGCGTTTATTCGGGGAAGACCTGGACAAGTATATCCAGAGAATTTCCAGCGGTAAAAGTACACTCTTGCCGGTCAAAAATAGAGTTAGAGGTCCCTCTTTTAAGAGGCCGGCTTCTCCAGTCCCTAGGACATCGGCTGTGAAACAGTTCCGACGGCCTCCCCGGTCAAATCCCGGAGGTAAAAATCAGGGACAGTTGCAGGGTAACAAGAAGCCCTGGAGCAGGAGAGGTACAAAACCTCCCCCAAAGTCAAATGCATGAAGGGTTGCCCCCACCCAATCGGGTGGGGGGAAGACTTCAGTTGTTCACAGAAACCTGGCGGGACACGATCCGAGACAGATGGGTGCTCTCCGCAGTAAATCTGGGATACAAATTGGAGTTAAAAAACTCCCCTCCTTCCCGCTTTATAAGGTCGAACGTGCCAAGGGATCCCCAGAAGAGAGGATCCCTCCTGTTGGCACTGGAACAATTATTGCTTCAAGCAGTAATTATAGAGGTCCCCCTGGAAGAATGTGGGTTCGGGTTTTACTCAAACCTCTTTACAGTTCCGAAGCCAAACGGGGACGTGAGGCCCATATTAAATCTAAAAGGGCTAAACAAATTCCTGCATATCAGGACTTTTCGGATGGAGTCGATCCGATCGGTAGCCACTGCCCTACAAGGGGAGGAATGGTTAGCCTTGATCGACATCAAAGATGCGTATTTGCACATCCCCATCTTTCCAGCCCACCAAAAATTTCTACGCTTTGCGATAGAAGGGCGCAATTTTCAGTTCAGAGCCTTACCCTTCGGTCTGGCCACAGCACCAAGAGTGTTCACAAAAATTCTGGCCCCATTATTGGCCAATCTAAGAACACGAGGTGTAACGATAATGGCATATCTAGACGACTTGTTGCTGATAGACCACTCAGTGGAAAAACTAGAAGTGGTTGTTCACGAGACAATCAAGTATCTGGAATATCACGGTTGGATTATCAACCGAGACAAGTCAGCCCTAAAACCAGTCAAAAGTCTGGAATACTTGGGGCTAAGGCTGGATTCAGACCAGAGAAAAATTTTCTTGCCTCAAGAAAAGGGGTCGTCTTTGAGAGATTTGATCCACTTAGTGGGTTCAAAAAGACAGCCATCCATACGCCTGTGCATGAGGCTGCTGGGAAAAATGGTGGCATCATTCGAAGCAGTACCCTACGGTCAATTCCATTCAAGGAAGTTGCAAAGGGCCATAATGTCAGCCTGGAACAAAAAAGTTCAGGCTCTGGACGTACCAATGTCCTTGTCCCCTTCCGTTCGCAGAAGCCTCCGTTGGTGGTTGGTTCCCCGGAATCTGGAAAGAGGGAAATCCTTCAGTCCGATTTCCTGGAAGGTGGTCACTACAGATGCCAGCCTTTTAGGCTGGGGAGCAGTACTGGAGCAATGGTCTCTCCAGGGCAGATGGTCGGATGCGGAAAAGGCCCTGCCCATCAATCTCTTAGAGATACGAGCAGCCCGGTATGCCCTAGTAGCATGGACATCCAAACTCCAAGGGTCCCCTGTCAGAGTTCAGTCAGACAATGCCACAGCAGTGGCATATATCAATCGTCAGGGGGGCACCAGGAGTCGTGCAGCCCAAAGGGAAGTAAATTACATCCTGAGATGGGCAGAAAGATATGTCCCAGCCATATCTGCGGTATTCATTCCAGGGGTGGAGAATTGGAAGGCGGACTTTCTAAGTCGCCAACAATTATGCCCAGGGGAATGGTCCCTTCATCCCGAGGTTTTCCGGACAATATGTCAGCGGTGGGGAACACCGGATGTAGATCTGCTAGCATCCAGGTTCAACACGAAAGTGGACAGGTTTGTCTCTTGGTCAAGGGATCCCCTAGCGTGCGGCTCGGATGCCCTAGTGTTCCCTTGGGATCAGTTCAAGCTGATATATGCATTCCCACCGCCACAATTGTTACCTCGATTACTCCGCAGAATCAGGGTAGAAAAGAAACCAGTGATTCTGGTGGCTCCAGCGTGGCCCCGAAGAGCATGGTACGCGGAGATCGTAAAAATGTCTGTGGGGAGTCCTTGGACCCTCCCACATCGTCCGGACCTGCTTTCACAGGGACCGATATACCACCCTTCCTTACCAGCCCTAGGTTTGACGGCCTGGCTATTGAAGCCCACATTCTAAAAAAGAGAGGGCTCTCTAATGCTGTGGTGTCTACCATGATCAATGCCAGGAAACCGGTATCCAGGCAGATCTACTATAGAATCTGGAAGGCGTACATCGCCTGGTGTGAAGCCAAGAAATGGCATCCACGTAAATACGTAATAGGTAGAATTCTGGACTTCCTACAATGGGCTGTAGATAGGAAGCTTGCCTTGAGTACTATCAAAGGTCAGATTTCGGCCTTGTCAATATTTTTTCAAAGGCCCTTGGCTTCGCATTCACTAGTCAAAGCCTTTATACAAGGAGTGATGCGTATTAGTCCTCCGGTTAATATTCCCATATGTCCATGGGATCTAAACTTGGTTCTGTCGGTTCTACAGAAACAACCATTTGAACCATTACAGCATATTTCCTTAGTGCTTCTCACCAGGAAATTGATTTTTCTAGTAGCCATTTGTTCGGCTAAAAGAGTATCGGAATTAGCAGCTATGTCCTGTAAGGAGCCATATCTGGTTATCCATAAGGACAGAGTAGTGTTACGTCCTCATCCAGCCTTTCTTCCTAAGGTGGTATCGAGTTTTCATTTGAACCAAGATGTGGTTCTTCCTTCTTTTTTCCCCAAGCCTACTTCGGTAGAGGAAAAGTTATTGCATTCTTTGGATGTAGTAAGAGCAGTTAAAGCTTATCTAAAAGCCACTGCTCAGATTCGCAGAACGGATACTTTGTTTATTCTGCCGGAAGGCCCCAGAAAGGGTCAGGCAGCGTCAAAATCTACTTTAGCCAAGTGGATTCGACAGGTCATAATACAAGCCTATAGCTTGAGAAGTAGACCGCCTCCGTTCAAAGTTAGGGCGCACTCCACGAGAGCAGTTGGAACTTCATGGGCAGTGCATCACCAGACCTCCCTGGCTCAGGTCTGTAAGGCCGCAACATGGTCTTCAGTACACACGTTTACTAGGTTCTACCAGGTGGACGTTAGAAGTCAGGAGGATGTCGCCTTTGGGCGCAGTGTGTTGCAGGCCGCAAAAGATCCTCATGTCTGATAGCGCTCAGCTTATATATGGTGTATCCCCCCCCTCATTTGGCATTGCTTTAGGACATCCCATTAGTAATGACTATGTCGCTCTGTGTCCCGTGATGTACGAGAAAGAAAATAGGATTTTTATAACAGCTTACCTGTAAAATCCTTTTCTTGGAGTACATCACGGGACACAGAGCTCCCGCCCCTCTTTGGGGACACTTATTGCTTTGCTACAAAACTGAGGTGCTCCCGGATGGGAGGGGCTTATATAGGGGAGGGTACTTCCGGTTTTGGAAGTTGCCAGTGCCAGCACCTGACGGTAACTATATAACCCATTAGTAATGACTATGTCGCTCTGTGTCCCGTGATGTACTCCAAGAAAAGGATTTTACAGGTAAGCTGTTATAAAAATCCTATTTTCGACGGTCCAGCAGCTGGGGCAGGGAAATTTGCCTGCTACAATCGGACGTCGGTGTACTGCAAGTACTTGGTTGTGACACACCTAATTCTACACCTTCAGTCCTCTCAGAGCAGCTTTCAGAGAGGACTGAAGATATAGTGGGGATGGAGATCCCAGCTGATGAGGAGCAAGGAGAGGTCCGCTTTGTTCTTTGGTGTGGGTCTTTTATGTGTGCTTGCCAACGAGCTGCATGGCAGGTCGACATATGTCTGCTCATGCTTGTGGTGCCCAAGCGGCTGATGTTTTGGCCACGCGAGATACGCTTGAGACAAATATTGCAAATAGCAGTGGTGCGATCTGATGCACTCGTCTCAAAAAAGGCCCACACCAAAGAACTTTTGTGATAACGTGCAGAGGCAGCGCCCTGCACAGGCGGAGCTCTGCGGTGTGGTACAGTTGCTGTGCTGGCCTCTAGCTGGCCTCCAGGGGGCATCCTGCCTCGTTGGACATGTGACGCTGCATCCTCCTCCTCCTCCTCCTCTCTCCCTTAAGGCACCCACGTGGAGTCAGTGACCTCATCATCCCCTCCCTCTTCACCACTAGAGCAAACCTGGCAGTAAGCTGCAGCTGGTGGAACACTACTGCCAGATTGCTGTCCTTCAGCATCCCCTCTCTCTGCGCGCACACTACTGACTTCCTCAAGCTGGGTATCATCATCCGAGCCTTCGAATCGTTGGGCATCCTCCTGGAGCATGTACCCAACACTGTGCTCAAACAGTTCGGGGGACTCCTCAGGAGGACATGGTGGGTCTAGGGAAGGGGTGGCTGATGATGCCATTGAGTACGCGTTGGCAGCTGCTCTGCCAGTACCCTGAGCCTGGGTGAGAGAGGATGAGGAGGATGAGGAGGGCTTGGTCATCCATTCTACCAAGCCTTCGCCATGATGCGGCTCCACATGTCCAGCTGCCGAAAACAAAGACAAGCGTGTCCCATGGCCACGTGCTGATGACGATGCACGACCACGTCCACGGCCAGCACTGTTGTCTCTAGAAACAGAGCCTGCCTGCCCTGTGTTCTTGCCTCGGCACGCTCTGCCTCTCCTTGGCGGTCTTCCAGCCATTGTAGTCGGTAGTGTATATAGTATAAAAATAGAACTCCTATGTGTGCTCACAACACACTGTAGGTCCTATGGGTGCTGACACTAACACACTATAGGTACTATGTGTGCTGCTGACAAGAAAATATAGGAGCTCTGTTTGCTGCCACTAACACACTAGAAGTCCTATTGGTGCTTCTGAGATGAAAATATAGGAGCTCTGTGTGATGCCACTAACACACTAGAAGTCCTATGGGTGCTGCTGAGAAGAAAATATAGGAGCTCTGTGTGATGCCACTAACACACTAGAAGTCCTATGGGTGCTTCTGAGATGAAAATATAGGAACTCTGTGTGATACCACTAACACACTAGAAGTCCTATGGGTGCTTCTGAGAAGAAAATATAGGAGCTCTGTTTGCTGCCACTAACACACTAGAAGTCCTATGGGTGCTGCTGAGAAGAAAATATAGGAGCTCTGTGTGATGCCACTAACACACTAGAAGTCCTATGGGTGCTTCTGAGATGAAAATATAGGAGCTCTGTGTGATGCCACTAACACACTAGAAGTCCTATGGGTGCTGCTGAGAAGAAAATATAGGAGCTATGTGTGATGCCACTAACACACTAGAAGTCCTATGGGTGCTTCTGAGATGAAAATATAGGAGCTCTGTGTGATGCCACTAACACACTAGAAGTCCTATGGGTGCTTCTGAGATGAAAATATAGGAGCTCTGTTTGCTGCCACTAACACACTAGAAGTCCTATGGGTGCTGCTGAGAAGAAAATATAGGAGCTCTGTGTGATGCCACTAACACACTAGAAGTCCTATGGGTGCTTCTGAGATGAAAATATAGGAGCTCTGTGTGATGCCACTAACACACTAGAAGTCCTATGGGTGCTGCTGAGAAGAAAATATAGGAGCTCTGTTTGCTGCCACTAACACACTAGAAGTCCTATGGGTGCTGCTGAGAAGAAAATATAGGAGCTCTGTGTGATGCCACTAACACACTAGAAGTCCTATGGGTGCTGCTGAGAAGAAAATATAGGAGCTCTGTTTGCTGCCACTAACACACTAGAAGTCCTATGGGTGCTGCTGAGAAGAAAATATAGGAGCTCTGTGTGATGCCACTAACACACTAGAAGTCCTATGGGTGCTTCTGAGATGAAAATATAGGAGCTCTGTGTGATGCCACTAACACACTAGAAGTCCTATGGGTGCTGCTGAGAAGAAAATATAGGAGCTCTGTGTGATGCCACTAACACACTAGAAGTCCTATGGGTGCTTCTGAGATGAAAATATAGGAACTCTGTGTGATGCCACTAACACACTAGAAGTCCTATGGGTGCTGCTGAGAAGAAAATATAGGAGCTCTGTTTGCTGCCACTAACACACTAGAAGTCCTATGGGTGCTTCTGAGAAGAAAATATAGGAGCTCTGTGTGATGCCACTAACACACTAGAAGTCCTATGGGTGCTTCTGAGATGAAAATATAGGAACTCTGTGTGATGCCACTAACACATTAGAAGTCCTATGGGTGCTGCTAAGAAGAAAATATAGGAGCTCTGTTTGCTGCCACTAACACACTAGAAGTCCTATGGGTGCTTCTGAGAAGAAAATATAGGAGCTCTGTGTGATGCCACTAACACACTAGAAGTCCTATGGGTGCTTCTGAGATGAAAATATAGGAACTCTGTGTGATGCCACTAACACATTAGAAGTCCTATGGGTGCTGCTGAGAAGAAAATATAGGAGCTCTGTTTGCTGCCACTAACACACTAGAAGTCCTATGGGTGCTGCTGAGAAGAAAATATAGGAGCTCTGTGTGATGCCACTAACACACTAGAAGTCCTATGGGTGCTGCTGAGAAGAAAATATAGGAGCTCTGTTTGCTGCCACTAACACACTAGAAGTCCTATGGGTGCTTCTGAGATGAAAATATAGGAGCTCTGTGTGATGCCACTAACACACTAGAAGTCCTATGGGTGCTGCTGAGAAGAAAATATAGGAGCTCTGTTTGCTGCCACTAACACACTAGAAGTCCTATGGGTGCTGCTGAGAAGAAAATATAGGAGCTCTGTGTGATGCCACTAACACACTAGAAGTCCTATGGGTGCTGCTGAGAAGAAAATATAGGAGCTCTGTTTGCTGCCACTAACACACTAGAAGTCCTATGGGTGCTGCTGAGAAGAAAATATAGGAGCTCTGTGTGATGCCACTAACACACTAGAAGTCCTATGGGTGCTTCTGAGATGAAAATATAGGAGCTCTGTGTGATGCCACTAACACACTAGAAGTCCTATGGGTGCTGCTGAGAAGAAAATATAGGAGCTCTGTTTGCTGCCACTAACACACTAGAAGTCCTTTGGGTGCTGCTGAGAAGAAAATATAGGAGCTCTGTTTGCTGCCACTAACACACTAGAAGTCCTATGGGTGCTTCTGAGATGAAAATATAGGAGCTCTGTGTGATGCCACTAACACACTAGAAGTCCTATGGGTGCTGCTGAGAAGAAAATATAGGAGCTCTGTGTGATGCCACTAACACACTAGAAGTCCTATGGGTGCTGCTGAGAAGAAAATATAGGAGCTCTGTTTGCTGCCACTAACACACTAGAAGTCCTATGGGTGCTTCTGAGAAGAAAATATAGGAGCTCTGTGTGATGCCACTAACACACTAGAAGTCCTATGGGTGCTTCTGAGATGAAAATATAGGAACTCTGTGTGATGCCACTAACACATTAGAAGTCCTATGGGTGCTGCTAAGAAGAAAATATAGGAGCTCTGTTTGCTGCCACTAACACACTAGAAGTCCTATGGGTGCTTCTGAGAAGAAAATATAGGAGCTCTGTGTGATGCCACTAACACACTAGAAGTCCTATGGGTGCTTCTGAGATGAAAATTTAGGAACTCTGTGTGATGCCACTAACACATTAGAAGTCCTATGGGTGCTGCTGAGAAGAAAATATAGGAGCTCTGTTTGCTGCCACTAACACACTAGAAGTCCTATGGGTGCTGCTGAGAAGAAAATATAGGAGCTCTGTGTGATGCCACTAACACACTAGAAGTCCTATGGGTGCTGCTGAGAAGAAAATATAGGAGCTCTGTTTGCTGCCACTAACACACTAGAAGTCCTTTGGGTGCTGCTGAGAAGAAAATATAGGAGCTCTGTTTGCTGCCACTAACACACTAGAAGTCCTATGGGTGCTGCTGAGAAGAAAATATAGGAGCTCTGTGTGATGCCACTAACACACTAGAAGTCCTATGGGTGCTGCTGAGAAGAAAATATAGGAGCTCTGTTTGCTGCCACTAACACACTAGAAGTCCTATGGGTGCTGCTGAGAAGAAAATATAGGAGCTCTGTTTGCTGCCACTAACACACTAGAAGTCCTATGGGTGCTGTTGGGGTGCAATGCTGTGCTAACAGCACTGCGGTTGGTACTACTGCAATACTGTACTAACAGTAAGCACGCACCAGACTAATCCCCAGCAGCAGCTAATAACACGCTAACTGTGCAATCAGCAGCAATGAACGATCAATGACTTAGGTAGCAATGGTTTAGCAAAGAAATAGCCAATGGTTTAGCAAAGAAGAGCAAATCTTTCAGTATCAAGCAAAGACAGAATCAGCAGACTGATCTCTCCTAAAGCCGGAACTCATGTGACCGGGGCCGATGGCGTGGCGGCCTTTTAAATGGTGGGGCATGTACTAAAGCCCCTGAGCTGTAATTGGCTACAGGCGTCCTGCCTGTAGCCAATTATTGCTCTCCGAGTTTCGGGGGCTGTGATTGGCCAAGCATGCGGGGTCACAGTGCATGCTTGGCCAATCATCAGCCAGCAATGCACTGCGCCGGCCGCGCCGGCCGCAATGCATTGCGGGGCCGCTCGCATCACACGAATGTGATGCGAACGGCCCAAATAGTTCTGGGCTCGACGAGCGAGCGAACGCCCGGTGCTCGATTCGAACATGGGTTCGAATCGAGCACCGGGCCCATCCCTAACTGGCATCAGTCCGTAGCTGGAATGGAAGAGAGAAAGTAGAAAAAGCCAATAAAGGGGCTGACATTAACTGCTGCTTTAAGACGTCAAACGCTTCTTGCTGTTCCGGTCCCCATTCCACCTTCCTGTGGCCCTCTTTCTGGTCTACTCCTTTTAGTAAGTTCTGGAGTGGAGCAGCATGATGAGCGTAGTGCTTGATGAAACGTCGGTAGTACCCTGCTAACCCTAGGAAGGCTCTAGCTTCAGTCACAGTTGTCAGGGCTTTCCACTCCTGTATGACTTTGATCTTCTCTGGGTTGGGATGCACTCCTTGTTTGGAGATGACATGTCCTAGATAGTCGATCTCACGTTTAAACAGGTGGCATTTCTTTTGTTTAAGCTTCAACCCATACTGGCTAGAACAGCATCTAGATGGGCAAGGTGTTCTTCAAAGGTGGCAGAGAACACCACTATATCATCTAGATAAATAGGGATGCTATCTAAGTTCGTGTCTTCGAGACATTGCACCATTGTCCTCTGGAAGGTAGCCTGTGCATTGTTCAACCTGAAAGGTATCCTTTTGAACTGCCATAGTCCCATAGGAGTGATGAAAGCAGTTTTTGGGCGATCTGCTTTGGTGACAGGGATCTGCCAATACCCACTGGCAAGGTCAAGTGTAGAAAAGATCTTGGCTTTCCCTAGGGCAGCTAGGGACTCTTCAATTCGTGGCAAAGGATAGGCGTCTCTAGTAGTGACAGCATTTGACCATCTATAATCTACACAGAAACGGAGGGTGCCGTCCTTTTTCCACACTAAGACAATGGGCTCTTGCTGTCTTCAATTACGCCTTGTTGCATCATTTGTTACAGTTTAACGCCATATAGTTCTGTTACATAGTTACATAGTAGGCGAGGTTGAAAAAAGACACAAGTCCATCAAGTCCAACCTATGTGTATGATTATATGTCAGTATTACCTTGTATATCCCTGTATGTTGTGGTCGTTCAGGTGCTTATCTAATAGTTTCTTGAAACCATCAGTACCCCCTGCTGAGACCACCACCTGTGGAAGGGAATTCCACATCCTTGCCGCTCTTACAGTAAAGAACCCTCTATGTAGTTTAAGGTTAAACCTCTTTTCTTCTAATTTTAATGAGTGGCCACATGTCTTGTTAAACTCCCTTCAGCGAAAAAGTTTTATCCCTATTGTGGGGGTCACCAGTATGGTATTTGTAAATTGAAATTATATCCCCTCTCAAGCATCTCTTCTCCAGAGAAAAAGAGTTCAGTGCTTGCAACCTTTCCTCATAACTAACATCCTCCAGATCCTTTATTAGCTTTGTTGCCATTCTCTGCACTCTCTCGGCACCCTCTGTTTCTGTGTAGATTATAGATGGTCGAATGCTGTCACTACTAGAGATGCCTATCCTAACTGGACAGCATACTCTAGGTGCGGCCGGACCAGAGTCTTGTAGAGAGGAAGAATTATTGTTTTATCTCTGGAGTTAATCCCCTTTTTAATGCATGCCAATATTCTGTTTGCTTTGTTAGCAGCAGCTTGGCATTGCATGCCATTTCCGAGTCTATCATCTACTAGGACCCCCAGGTCCTTTTCCATCTTAGATTTCCCCAGAGGTTGACCCCCCAATGTATAGATTGCATTCGTATTTTTGCCACCCAAATGCATTATTTTACATTTTTCTACATTGAACCTCATTTGCCATGTAGTTGCCCACCCCATTAATTTGTTCAGATCTTTTTGCAAGCTTTCCACATCCTGTGGAGAAGTTATTGCCCTGCTTAGCTTAGTATCGTCGGCAAATACAGAGATTGCACTGCTTACCCCATCTTCCAGGTCATTTATGAACAAATTAAACAGGATTGGTCCCAGCACAGAACCCTGGGGGATGTTCCAACATCTGCTTAACTTCCTGATAAAGATGGGGAGGTATGCTTCTGTAGCGGTCCCGGATGGGTGGACTCTCCCCTGTGGAGATCTCATGTTCAATCCCATTGCTACAGCCCAGGTCAAAGTCCCCCTGTGAAAACACCTCTGAGCATCTATCCACCAATCACTTTACTGCTTCCGCTTGAGTGGGTGACAGTTCCTCAGTGGACAGCTGTAGAAATGGTAGTATATGTTCTCCTGCCAATGCTTGGTCTGTTCCTTGTGACCATTTTGCAACATTCACTTTTGCTACATAGCGACGTCCATGGAACTTCTGGAGCTCTATGTGGTCTACTCTAGGAGTGATCACACCTGTAATTAGCGCCAGTTCTGCCACTGGTATCCCTGGGGACAGGCGAAGTGGAGTTGTTTTGCTGTTAAGCATCCTAACACAGTGCCTTGTCGAACTACAGGGCTCTAGCAACGAACAGCGCCATATCTGAGGGTAAGGTTCTACTAGGACTGGGACACCTTTCAGCTGATGGCACGATCCAACATTCATGGGAAGGACAAGCTCTTGGCAGGGAGGAATTACGATTTCTGTCCCGAAGGGAACACTCACAAGACCAGCTTTTTCTTGATGTTTGCTGTTATTGAGGCAGAGTCCTTTAGTGTTTCCAAGGAATGAAGCAGTTTTCTGACCTCCTTAGTTGGTCCCAGGTGGGTAGGCCAATGTTTCAAAAGCTCAGGCTTCGGGCCCTGGATAATATTCATGCCCAATATAACCTGCTGTCGTCCTTCTCCAGACACTCGGGTGACCACCACACCTTTTTGGCCAAGGTCCTCCCCCCACAGTTTTACTTTCATCCAGGTAATTCTGACCACTTCTATGGGAAGTTCGTTGGCAGCTGTCAGTGAGATCCATAGAGTTTCCTGTCTCATCTTTATCTTTGGGAAGTACCGATGGAACAAAGTTCTGGTAGAATAATGGCTTGCGACCCAGTGTCAAAGAGACATTCAACCAGGAGGCCATCAAAGTATCCATGCACCATAGGGCAATCGACCACCACATCCTCTATGTGTGACTGGGCAGTCATTTCACTGGGCCCCCCACTGCTGGACTCTGTAGCGGTACCCTCAGCTTAAGAGGGCTGCTTGTTTATTTGGGCCCTGTAATGCACTGCTACCAACCCCTGGCAATCGGCTCTGACTTCTCTTTGACACAGCTAGGAAAGGGGAGGATGGTATAATTGTATTATCTCTATACACTTGTAGCGGCCTCACCTCTCTCTTTCTTTGATGGTTATATGGCTGTTGTCTAGGGGTACCTGGGAGAGAGAGAAACACACCACAGCCCATGTCCTCCGTAACTGGGAGATGAAGGCCAGAGATTGGGCTTTTGTGTAGGTGTCCTAGAGTCAAGTCCAGTCCTTCATCCCTGACTCCTTTGCTTGAGTAACCCAAGTTCCACACAGTGAATAGGTACAACTCAGTTTTATTCTTCTTGCCAAGCAATAAAACAATCTTTCTCCTTTGGAAAATGAGGGGACAGATCGAGGCACAATCCTTTCCCTTCTTGCTGCTGCCCACTGTGCTGTCACCAGTGGTGAATAGTCACTGCCACTGACTGGGTAATGTAGAACGTGAATTTACCTTCGCTCACTTTGCCCCTGTCAGAGGAAGAAATCCGTCCAAGGGAGAAATGGTAGCCTCTCTGTCACCAGCGATGCTGCGCAGGGCTCTTCAGAGAAGTTACTGCGCCCCAGTCCTCACAAACTCAGACACTGGCACCCAAGGAGTTAGGGCCCCCTCAGAGTCCTCCACCCTCGCGGAACTCAGTCGAAGGTACTGAGCCCCAGGCATCCGCCATAGTACCTCACCCCAGGCTAAAGGTGCCTGAGATGGACTCCATCCCTACTCCAGCTAGGCCAAGGGCGCCTAGGCCTGGAACACCGGAACGCCAGCACCCAAGCTAAAGGTGCCTGAGTGCGGCCGCGTCCTCCGACTCTCCTCCCAAAACAGGGCGTCCGCCCCTTTTATGACCTCTCCCTTTGCGTCCCAGCGGGTTCCCCGCCCTGCTGTACCAGCTCCAGGGAAGGACAAAAAGGCACGGTTCGCGGTGTGAGTTCAACTCCGGCCCCAGGCAACAGCGCCACCCAGGGGCCCCAAGGAACCTCACACCACCAGAGTCCTCACATAATTCAAATACCCGCTACACACTATTATACAGTACAACCCCCTTTGTATACCAGCACAGTAATTGACACTCACCACCAAATTTACTTAACTATAACTCTTTACTGAAGGTAAAAATATAACAGACTAAACTTGTATACAATATTCTATGCAGATCCCTGCAATATAGGTGTGCACATTAAAAGGGTATAACAGTTAATAATGCAATAACACATCAACCCCGCTGCTGCAATCCTCCCTCGTGAGCATAAAATGGCGCCCGGCAATGTCCTATACTACCCAGTCAGGCCTGACTATAACTTAGGGTATAGTTTGTTGGAGAATCTTCGCTAGCAACTGTCGGTGGTGCACATGGAGAAACCAATTTGTAATCCAGTAAAAGGGGATAACAGAGATTCGCCAACCAGGCAAAGCTGGAGAGACTGACAAACTCAGTTCAGCACAAACAATCTCTCCAAAGTATAACTGTGTTCAATAATGGGCCTTGGCAAAGTTAATAGGCACAAAGTTATTCTTATATGGTTCTGAGCTGACGCTCTCTCACCCAGACCGGACCGATTCCTGTACGGTTCCTCCGCTACTGTGAGTGGCGTCACAGAGCCCACGATGCATCGAGTCCCCGGTCCTTCAGAAGATGATGGCACCTCAGGTGGATCGGATGCCTCACAGACTCCCCAGCGGAACGGAAGGCTCTCTGGAACAAAAACGCGAGGCCCAAGCTTCAGGCCTAGCGCGCGCAGCAGGTGAGTGCAGGGGATCCTCTTGCAAGGAGGGTGGCATTCCCAGAGAGCGCGCGAGCCCCGCCTCTCCCCTTTTAAAGTCCACCCCAGCAGTCCCTGCGCGGGGAATGGCACCCTGGGTGCCGCAAAGCGTGCTGGTAAATGTAGTTTTGGGGGTAAAACGATACCCCGCTACACACTCCCCCCACTTGAAATCTTTGGTCCCTCAAAGACAACATCAACAATAGCAAAACACAAACTCATTAAGGGCAGCTAGAGAGGTCGGCAGAGGAAACTCCCACCAGAACGGGGAAGGGAGTTTGTCCTGCCCACTGGCTACATCAAAGGGGCTGACTTGTCTAACTGTGCCAGAGAGTGAGCTGGGGTTGCCTTCCACCAAATGCACAGCAGAAGGATCAGGTATTGGCAATGTCCTACGAGCAGTGATTACTGTGTCCTCAGAACTTTTCCCCATCTGGGTATAGGTTAACTTCCGAGGAGGACGAATGATTCTCTTGGCTCTTTGTTCTCTTGGGATGGCCATTTCTCCCCTCACTGTATCTTCTTCTAAAGTGGGTGTACTGGGCTCCAAAGCTTCTGGTACATCCAGATCAGACGTAGGAAGATGTAGGGAGTAATCTTGATGCTCAGCGGAAGGTGACCATGTGGCATCTTCCCATTCTTCAACCAGAGGACTAGACGGAACAAACTCAGTGGCTTCCACATTCAGTGTACTATCCACAGTACCTTCAGAGGGTGGAAGATCTATAGACAGGGGTTCTGGAGTCTGAGGAGGCCACAACCATCCAAGCTCTTCTTCTTCCAAACTCTGATCCGAGACATCCATTTCTCCAGACTGAGAGGCCTGAGACCGAGTGTATGGCCTAAGTGTCTCCAAGCTTGAGGATGGTCCAGGGGCATCTTCCACAGGTGGTATCCGAACCGCTTCTGAAAGTGGGAGTAAATGGTTTCTGTGCCATGTCTTCAGTGGCCCTATCTTCCCTTCTGGTTTTAGCTGATACACCGGCAGATCTGGTAACTTCTTACAGATCACATATGGGTCAGGTCTCCATCTGTCTGCTAACTTATGCTTCCCTGGAACTCCTAGGTTGCGCAGCAGCACTCGGTCTCCTGGCTGGAGGTCCTGAATTCAAACCTTGAGGTCAAAGTTCCTCTTGTTCCGGGCTCCTCTTTGTTCTGAGGCCACTTGAGCCTGTTCAAAAGCCAGCTTCAAACTCTTCCTCAGTCTGTCTACATAGCCCTTGTGTGTGGTGGCTGAAGTGCGATCCGTGGATATGCCGAATGCCAGATCCACAGGCAGTCTTGCTTCCCTGCCAAACATGAGGCGATATGGAGAGTACCCTGTGGCATCGCTAGTGGTACTGTTGTAGGCGTGCACGATGGCTGCTATATGCTTGCTCCAGTGCTGTTTCTGCTCACTACTTAGAGTCCCCAACATATTTAATAGAGTCCTGTTGGACCTCTCCGGTTGAGCGTCACCCTGAGGGTGATAAGGGGTGGTGCAGGTTTTCTTGATACCCAAAGAGTCCAACAGTTTCTTAATCAATCGACTCTCAAAGTCTCTCCCTTGGTCAGAGTGCAAGCGTTGTGGCAGTCCATAGTGCACAAAGTATTTCTCTACTAAGATTTTAGCTACAGTGGAGGCCTTCTGGTCTTTGGCTGGAAAAGCTTGGGCATAATAGGTGAAATGGTCGGTTATCACCAGAACATTTCCTTGTCCACTTAAGTCAGGTTCGAGACAGAGAAAGTCAATGCACACGAAGTCCAAGGGTCCTTGACTCTGCAGATGGCCCATTGGAACAGCTTGACGTGGCAACGTCTTCCTCTGGATACAGCGTGCACAGGAGTGGCAGTATTCTTCCACATTCAGCCCGCATACAAGGCCAATAGAACCTATCCCATACAAGTTTGAATGTTCGTTCAGCCCCCAAGTGGCCATGATCATCATGTAAGGCAGTTAAGAGGGTTCTTCTGTACTTTTCCGGCAGAAATAGCTGCCACTTATCTTCCAGGTCATCAGAGGGGCCCCTTCAGTAGACCACCCCTTGATGCACCTGCAACTTGTCCCATTCCTTGTGGACCAACTGGGCCACCTTTGAGGGGTCCTTCAGAAGTCTGTCTGGATCCTGGTCTTCCAATGTCTCCAGTGCTAATCTTCCCCAAGGATCTTCCAGCTGGTCTCTCCTTAAGTCCTTCTTGGACAATTTGGGTAGGTCATCCTCTCCGACTTGGGTCACATTGCAGTAACACTTAGGCACCCCCATGGCAGAAACACCGATCTCTTCAGCCCTCGACCCACCACTAGCTTGAAGTTGTACTCCTTGACAAAGGGCCTGTACCCCATCTGGGGTTACCTGGGTCCAATCTTCTGGATGGTGGGTGGGTGCATGGCCTCTTCTGGACAGTGCGTCCGCATCACGGTTTCCAGATCCGGGCCTATACTTCAGGCTGAAGTTGAACCAGGCTAGGGCGGCCAACCAACGGTGACCAGTGGCATCCAGCTTGGCCGTGGTGAAGAGATAGGTGAGTGGATTATTGTCAGTCTTTACTGTGAAGTCAGCTCCGTACAGGTAATCTCTGAGTTTATCCACGACTGCCCACTTTAGGGCCAGGAACTCCAACTTGTGAGGGGGGTAGTTCTTTTCAGCGGGTGCCAAACTTCTTCTAACGTAGGCAACTGGGCGCAACTGCCCTTAATACTCTTGGTATAGCACCCCTCCTAGGCCATCATGGCTGGCATCTACATGCAGTTCATAAGGCTTCTTTGGATCAGCATAGGCCAGGACTGGTGCAGTGGTAAGACTCTTCTTTAACATCTGGAAGGCTTCCTCGCACTCCCCTGTCCACTGGTCTTCCACAGACTCTTCAGACTTCCTGGGACCAGTATCATCCTCCTCTCCTTCCGTCTTCAGTAGCTCATTTAAGGGTCTGGCAATTTTTGCAAATCCTTCCACAAATCTACGGTAGTAGGAACAGAAGCCTAAGAAGGACCTGAGCTCAGTCACTGTAGTTGGTCTGGTCCAGGAGGTGACTGCCTCCAGTTTATCAGGGTCTGTAGACACTCCTTCAGCAGATACTATGTGCCCCAGATAGTGGACCGAGGATTGATAGAACTGACATTTTTCTCTGGAAAGTTTAAGTCCCTCCTCACTGAGTCGTTTCAGAACCTTCTCCAATCTTTCTTCATGCTCTTCCAGAGTCTTCCCAAAGACAATGATGTAGTCTAGGTACACCAGGACTTCGATCAGATTCATGTCCCCAACGGTCTTCTCCATCAACCTCTGGAAGGTAGCAGGGGCTCCTGACAGGCCTTGGGGAATCCTATTAAATTCATAGAATCCCACTGGGGTGATGAAGGCCGTCTTCTCCTTATCTTCAGGGTGTATGGGTATTTGATAATACCCACTCTTCAGGTCCATGACGCTGAACCACTTGGCCCCAGACAGACTCTGCAAAGCATCTTCTATCCTGGGGGTAATATACTGGTCAGGAATGGTCCTCCGGTTAAGAGTCCTATAGTCTATGCAGAGTCTCAGCGACCCGTTTTTCTTCCTTACCACCACAATGGGGGAGACATATGGACTTCTGGACTCTTTAATGACCCCTGTCCTCTTTAGCTCTGCCAACTGCTCCCGCAAATCTTCCAGATCAGCCAGTGGAACTCTTCGGACCCTCTCCCGAAGGGTTTGACTTCTTGAAGACAGATTTTATGGGTGGCACTTCTCACACACCCCACATCAAACTCATCTTCAGAGAATATTATCCTCCACCGAGTCAGCCTTGGCTCTCTCCTTCCATTTCTGTGGCAAGGCTGTATCTTCAAGGCAGAGCTCTTCCAAGGTGGCTTCTCCATCTTTTGACTTTAATTCAGACAGGGTCACTGGGGTAGCAGGGTTCACCTTGCCCAGTAGCACCCGGGCTGGGATCTTCACAGTAGAATTTGTGACATTTCTAACACTCACTGGAATCTGTCCCTTGGCTTTCTTCAGTGCCCTCAACGGGACCACTTCAGGGAGTACTTCCAATCCTTGGTGGGTGTTGAAGGGGTCTGGTTCCATGACCACAAAGGGACACGGCTGCTCCCAGGAGAGTTTTACTGTAGCCTGAAGACAGATCACCTCACCAGGCTGTAGTATCTTCTCTCTTCTAGACAGTCTCCAGACTCTTCCCACCCCCTCTTCCGGGGCCTTTTGCTCCAGGATCATCTTCTGGTAGACCTGTTGCAGCATGGGGTGAATCTTCTGTCTGGGAGAACTCCGTCTTTGCACCAACGGGGTCAGCAGTCTCCAGACCAAATCAGTGTTGGTCCCTATCAACATGGACATCGTGTTGGCTCCTGGTGGGCGAGGGCACACCACCGCCAAAGTGTCAAAGGCTTTGGCCTTCCCGGTCACCGAGGGGTCAAAGGCCAGCCTGATCGAAACATAGCCATCATAGGGGAAACTGCGAGTGCCAATCCCCCCTATCTTCAGGTCTTCCAGCTTCTGCAAAGGTACGTGACTGAAATGCTTCTGATAAAAGTCTCTGTATAAGAGAGTCACTTGGGCTCCTGTGTCTAAGAGTGCCTTTGCGTAGACTCCCTCCACTTGAACGGAGACTAGAGGGGAGGGTCCAACTAATTTATCCGGGAACTTCTTAGGAGGTATTTTCTCCCTGGGACTCCTTGGTTTTTCCAATGTTTTTTTTTATTTTTTCTATTTTTCTCTAGACCTCAACCCTTTTTGAACCTGGTATGCATTGATCTTTTTCTGGTTGTCAAATTGCAACTCCCGACAGACAGTATGGTATTTTTTGGAGGGGCATTATTGCCCTTCATTTTTTCCTCTGCTTGTCTCTGGATTTTCTTGGAGCTTTCTGTAGGTAGCGGGCGCCTGGCTGACTCCTTCACTGGGGCCCTCTGAAGTTTTCCGTCGGCTGGTATTGAGTGCCTCGGTTCTTCCTTGAACTGGGGCACCTTCTGTCAGGGTGACCAACTCCTCCACAATTTAAGCAGACAATCTCCTTCCTGATTTTTGGGGATGCTGGAATAGGGACATTCCGGTCCAGTTCCTTCCGGATCTCTTCTTTCTCCTTGACTCCAGAGTTCTTGGCCAATAAAGAGGTCAATAAGTCCAGTACTTGGGCCATTTGAGACTTCAAGGTTTCTACTTCTGGGTCACATTTTGCGACTACTGTCGTTCTGAATCCTACCGAAACAGGTAGGGTGGTTCTCTCAAACTCCTCTTGATCCTTCATCAGGGCCTTCTCGTCCCTTATGATCCGCACAAGGTCTGTGTAGTTCAGGGCCATGACTCCGTCAGAGGTCTTCAGGTGGAGCCAGACTGGGTCCGACCGTAAGGCTCCCCTTAGGATCTGTTTCATCCTGGTAGCATCTATGATCTGTGGTTGCATCCCTTTTCTCAGTACAATCTGGCATAGCATTCTATTCAGTCTCCGGACATACTCAGACAACTTCTCCTTTGGCTGTTGGAAGGTATGTTCAAATTTATACACCAAGTCTGACACCTTCTCCAGTTGGCCAAATTCTTCCTGCAACATAGACAAATAATCCATTGCTGTACACACAGTATTGCTGCACCTAAGGTTTTTCACCGCCTCAGCAGCAGGGCCTTTCAAGCTCTCACTGATACGCTGCTTCTTCTGCGCTTCTGGAACCTCCCAACCTTCCTCTGCCTGCATTGCCTGCTCGATCCACAAGTATCAAAATCTTCCTCCCCGGGTGGCACAGGTTGTGTTCCTGAAAACACCCGAAGTTTCCGGTACCCAGCTTCCACATGCACCGTGTTATTTTTTTGGCATTTAACGACAAAGTCCCCCAAAGCAGTCAACAGTTCGGGGCCTATGGTGGTCAGGGGTGACTTTGGTGCTTTTGTTTCGCTACTGCCTCCCATTTTGGAGAAGAGTGACGGAGATAACTGTGGGGAGGTCTGTGGGGACTCTTTCTTCACAGCCCCAGTATGCACTAAGCGATACGTTCTGTCATCTATGCCTTTTATACTTTGCCCTTTGAACTCCTCTGGGACTCCTCTTGTCCACTCTATTAGTGCATATGTCCCCGCGGCATTTGTCTTCACATCTACTCGCCATGCTTTCCATTTTGGGGACATTGACATTATTAGTTGCTTTATCTCTTCTTTCTCCCGGATCTCTCCTGGGAGTTCAATAACTACCGCCCAGAGTGGATCCACGCCCTCCTCTGCGCACCATTCTATTACTGCCTGCGAGTCCATGCTGGTATTTCAGGCCGCCTTGATCGTAGCGTGCAATATACACTGGTCCCGGACCGAGCCCCCACGTGTAGCGGTACCCTCAGCTTAAGAGGGCTGCTTGTTTGTTTGGGCCCTGTAATGCACTGCTACCAAACCCTGGCAATCGGCTCTGACTTCTCTTTGACACAGTTAGGAAAGGGGAGGATGGTATAATTGTATTATCTCTATACACTATTATACAATACAACCCCCTTTGTATACCAGCACAGTAATTGACACTCACCACCAAATTTACTTAACTATAACTCTTTACTGAAGGTAAAAAGATAACAGAGTAAACTTGTATACAATATTCTATGCAGATCCCTGCAATATAGGTGTGCACATTAAAAGGGTATAACAGTTAATAATGCAATAACACATCAACCCCGCTGCTGCAATCCTCCCTTATGAGCATAAAATGGCGCCCAGCTATGTCTTATACTACCCAGTCAGGCCTGACTATAACTTAGGGCAGCCTTTCTCAAACTTTTCAACACAGAGGAACCCTTGAAATAGTTCTCCGGTCTCAGGGAACCCCTGCTAAAATTGCCTCCTTACAGATAGCTAAAAAGATCAATGGTGTCAGTGGGAACTTATCTGAGGCCAAAATTGCCCAATGCTGAAGGAACCCCTAGCAACCTCTGGAGGAACCCTAGGGTTCCACGGAACCCTGGTTAAGAATCACTGACTTAGGGTATAGTTTGTTGGAGAATCTTCGCTAGCAACTGTCGGTGGTGCACATGGAGAAACCAATTTGTAATCCAGTAAAAGGGGATAACAGAGATTCGCCAACCAGGCAAAGCTGGAGAGACTGACAAACTCAGTTCAGCACAAACAGTCTCTCCAAAGTATAACTGTGTTCAATAATGGGCCTGGGCAAAGTTAATATGCACAAAGTTATTCTTATATGGTTCTGAGCTGGCGCTCTCTCACCCAGACCGGACCGATTCCTGTCCGGTTCCTCCGCTACTGTGAGTGGCGTCACAGTGCCCACGATGCATCAAGTCCCGGTCCTTCAGAAGATGATGGCACCTCAGGTGGATCGGATACCTCACAGACTCCCCAGCGAAACAGAAGGCTCTCTGGAACAAAAACGCGAGGCCCAAGCTTCAGGCCTAGAGCGCGCAGCAGGTGAGTGCAGGGGATCCTCTTGCAAGGAGGGCGGCGTTCCGAGAGAGCGCGCGAGCCCCGCCTCTCCCCTTTTAAAGTCCACCCCAGCAGTCCTTGCGCGGGGAATGGCACCCCGGGTGCCGCAAAGCGTGCTGGGAAATGTAGTCTTGCGGGTAAAACGATACACTGCTACAACTCTTAGCGGAGGGGCGCTCTGGGTTTAATGGCTCCCTCTGTATTCTATCAGGGCAATCTCTCAAGCAATGCCCCTTTTTCTGACAGCCCCAACATGGGGAGAGTGACCTCTCTCATCTAAATCGTCTCGCTTCCTCCAAGAGCGGGTGTTGTCCCTTGGATTGTCTTGTTCGCGCCTTAGCATGGCTAGTTCCGTCTTGAGCTAGGCTGATAGAGAGGAGGGGGGGCAGTGGGCGGCTGACAGGGCAGATGAGAGAGACAGACCTCAAAAGGGGGGGCGGCTGATAGAGAGAGGGGGGGCCGCGGGCAGCTGACAGGGCAGATGAGAGAGACAGACCTCAAGAGGGGGGGGGCGGCTGATAGAGGGGGGGGCCGCGGGCGGCTGATAGAGAGAGGGGGGGCCGCGGGCAGCTGACAGGGCAGATGAGAGAGACAGACCTCAGGAGGGGGGGGGGCGGCTGATAGAGAGAGGGGGGCCGCGGGCGGCTGACAGGGAGATGAGAGAGACAGACCTCAGGAGGGGGGACGGCTGATAGAGAGAGGGGGGGCCGCGGGCAGCTGGCAGGGAGATGAGAGAGACAGACCTCAGGAGGGGGGGGCGGCTGATAGAGAGAGGGGGGCCGCGGGCAGCTGACAGGGAGATGAGAGAGACAGACCTCAGGAGGGGGGGCGGCTGATAGAGAGAGGGGGGGCCGTGGGCAGCTGACAGGGAGATGAGAGAGACAGACCTAAGGAGGGGGGGGCAGCTGATAGAGAGAGGGGGGGGCCGCGGGCAGCTGACACGGAGATGAGAGAGACAGACCTAAGGAGGGGGGGGCGGCTGATAGAGAGAGGGGGGGCCGCGGGCAGCTGTCAGGGAGATGAGAGAGACAGACCTAAGGAGGGGGGGCGGCTGATAGAGAGAGGGGGGGCCGCGGGCAGCTGACAGGGAGATGAGAGAGACAGACCTCAGGAGGGGGGGCGGCTGATAGAGAGAGGGGGGCCGCGGGCAGCTGACAGGGAGATGAGAGAGACAGAACTCAGGAGGGGGGGGCGGCTGATAGAGAGAGGGGGGGCCGCGGGCAGCTGACAGGGAGATGAGAGAGACAGACCTATAAAGGGGGGGGGCTGATAGAGAGAGGGGGGGCCGCGGGCAGCTGACAGGGAGATGAGAGAGACAGACCTAAGGAGGGGGGGTGTCAGGGTCACCTGTGGCCAGGTGACAGATGCACACCGTAGGGGGACAGGAGTGCACCGCGAGGTAGTGAACCCTATGGCTGGCTTCTGTGGATAGGAAACTGGGTGGTTGTGGAAAGCGGGACCAGAGGAGCACAACCGGGATCCCAACGGAAGCGAGAGCCAAGATTCCCCAGGGCGCGGAGTCTAAGACCCAGCTGGTCTTCTCCAGGGCCTCTAGTGGTGAGGATGTTACGCTGCAGGCTGGGACCAGGTCGCGGCCCCTGGAGTTTCCTAGCTCACGCCCCGTAGGATAAGGGGAAGCAGCAGCACACGATAGAGAGAACCGAATAACAAGCCGAAGGTCAGGGGCCACAAGCAGACAAGGATAACGAAGAACGAGCCGAAGGTCAAGGGTCACGAGCAGACAGGGATGGTCGGGGACAAGCCAATAACGTAACAGAGAGACAGACGTAGCACACGGCAGGCAGGAACCCAAACACACAATGCCTAACAAACACGTTGATCAGCAAAGCAGGCTTGCAGTGCACAGGTTAATATAGTGTTCAGTGATAGGGCCTGGGGTGGAGTCAGGCTGGGAGGAGATTATAAAGGAAGCCAGGTGAAGGAGGTCTGGTCTCTAGATGAACACATGAGGAGGAAGGTAAGATGGCAGACAGACATTAATGCATATCCATGACAGTACCCTCCCTCTTACGAGGCCTCCCCCTTCCCCGCCTGGGCCCAGGTTTAGAGGGAAACTTCAGATGAAACTCCTTTAACAGACGAGGTGCAAAGACCTCAGATGCAGTGATCCAAGACCTCTCCTCAGGACCAAACCCTTTCCAATGAACGAGGTACTGAAGAACGCCTTTACAGAGTCGGGAGTCCAGAATTTGACTGATCTCGTACTCCTGATTATCCTCAGAGACAGGCGCCACGGTAGGAAGAGGACGAGAGAATTTATTGAGGACTAAAGGCTTTAGAAGAGCAACATGAAAGGAGTTAGTGATTTTAAGGCTCTTAGGAATCTGGAGTTTGAAACAAACCGGATTCAGTTTAGCAGTTACCGTGTATGGACCGATGAATCGTGGAGCAAACTTCAGAGAAGGAACTCGGAGCTTGATGTTCCTGGTAGAGAGCCAGACTTTGTCCCCTGGCTGAAGAGAAGGCGGTTTACGCCTGCGGCGGTCGGCAAAGCCTTTGAATTTTTCAGCAGCTGCCCGGAGGGAATCATGAACGTGACCCCAAACGGAATTGAGAGACTCCTGAACCGAAGCCAAAGCTGGAATGTCTGGAGAACAGATCATAGGAAGAGGAAGTTGAGGGTGTTTTCCATAAACTGTGAAAAAGGGTGTCTTCTGCGAACTGGTATTCACATGATTGTTATGGGAGAATTCTGCCCACGGGAGTAGAGAGGACCAATCGTCATGGTGAGAAGACACAAAGGTGCGAAGAAAGACCTCTAACTCCTGATTAACCCTCTCAGTCTGTCCATTGGATTGGGGATGGTAAGAAGAAGAAAAATCCAAGACAATATTGAGGGATTTGCAAAAGGCTCTCCAAAAACGAGACGTGAATTGGACTCCCCTGTCGGAAACAATATGAGAAGGGACCCCATGTAGGCGGAGAATTTCTCGAATGAAAATGGGAACCAAGGCAGGGGCAGAAGGAAGACCAGGAAGAGGAACAAAATGAGCCATCTTGGAGAATCGATCGATTACCACCCAAATGACTGTATTATTCTCAGACAGTGGGAGATCGGTGATAAAATCCATGGCAATATGGGCCCAGGGTTCCTTAGGAATAGGCAAGGGCATGAGGAGACCAGCAGGAGCTTGTGTGGAGGATTTGGACTGAGCACAGACATGACAAGCTTTAACGTAGTCTTTGACGTCTGAGCGGAGATTAGGCCACCAGTAGTGACGACTGATGAGTAGGAAGGATCGGAGGAATCCAGAATGCCCTGCCACCTTGGAATCATGTCCCCAACGAAGGATCTTAGCTCTTAGCTCAGTGGGGACAAAGGTCTTACCAGGCGGAATTTTAGACTTCAGGGTGGTAGAGTGGGCAACAATGCATGAGGTGGGAATGATCGGCTCAGGTTCAGGGGCGGACTCCTCGTCCAAAGTGTCAAATGACCTAGAGAGCGCATCAGCCCGACCGTTGCAGGAACCAGGTTTGTAGGTAATCGTGAAATTAAAACGGGCAAAGAAGAGACTCCACCTGGCCTGTCTAGGATTCAGACGTTTAGCATTCTGTAGATACTGTAAATTCTTGTGATCGGTAAAGATCGTTATGGAGTGAGGGGAACCCTCCAAGAGATGACGCCACTCCTCTAACGCCAATTTAATTGCGAGAAGTTCCCGATCACCGATGGCATAATTCCTCTCTGCCTGAGAAAATTTTTTGGAGAAGAACGCACATGGTTGGCGTCTCTTCTCAAAGATTTGAAGAAGCACAGCTCCCACCCCCATTGAGGAAGCGTCCACTTCAATAAAAAATGCATTCCCAGGATTTGGTCTCCTCAAGAGGGGGCCAGAAACAAAGGCCTGTTTCAGGTTGTGAAATGCAGAGACAGCTTCGGGAGGCCAGTCTCTGGCATTCACACCCTTCTTGGTCAAAGCGATAATAGGCGCGGCAATGGAAGAGTAATTCCTTATGAACTGCCTATAATAATTAGTGAAGCCAAGAAAGCGCTGTGTGGCCTTGAGGCTAGCAGGAAGAGGCCAGTTGGTGATAGCCAAGACCTTCCCAGGGTCCATACGAAGCCCCGAACATGAGACAAAGCACCCCAAAAACAGGACCTCAGAACATTCAAAGGAACATTTCTCCAGCTTGGCATAGAGATTGTTCTCTCTAAGACGTTGAAGTACAGTGCGGACATGGTTTCTGTGGACGAGCAGATTTTCAGAAAAGATCAGAATGTCATCCAGATAGATGACAACAAACTGGTACAGCAGATCTCTGAAGATTTCATTGACAAAGTTTTGAAACACGGCTGGAGCATTACACAGACCAAAAGGCATCACCAGATATTCGTAATGCCCGTCTCTAGTGTTAAATGCAGTCTTCCATTCGTCACCCTCCCGTATTCGAATGAGATTGTACGCGCCTCTGAGATCCAACTTGGTGAAAATGGAGGCACCCTTCAACCTATCGAATAGCTCAGATATTAAGGGTAAGGGGTATCGATTTTTAATAGTAACCGCATTTAAACCCCGATAATCGATGCAGGGTCTTAAGGTACCATCCTTTTTGGCAACAAAAAAGAACCCTGCCCCTGCAGGCGATGAGGATTTCCGGATGAACCCTCTCTCCAGATTCTCTGCTACATACTCCGACATGGCCTGGGTCTCTGGGATGGACAGAGGGTAGGTACGACCCCTGGGTAGAGTTGCTCCGGGGACAAGATCAATAGCACAGTCAAAAGACCTGTGGGGAGGAAGCACCTCAGCTGATTTTTTACAGAACACATCCCGGTAATCGCTGTATGCGGCGGGAAGATCAGAAGAAACAGAAGTGGCAGCAACCGGAAGACTCTCCTTGGGGGTCACCTTGAGAAGACACGACGAGAAACATGAGGAACCCCAGGCCAGGATCTGCCCAGAGACCCAGTCCACATGTGGAGAGTGGAGCTGTAGCCAAGGGAGGCCCAATACAACTGGGGTAGAGGCCTTGGGTAGAATAAGAAAGGATATCCACTCCTGGTGGAGAATCCCTACCGACATCCTAATGGGTAGCGTCTGGAAGCGAATAGGGCCCCCTGGGAGAACAGTGCCATCAATTGCCGAGACTACCAATGGGGTAGTGAGAGGTGAAAGGGTAAGCTTCATAGAAGAAGCAGTTCTCCAATCCATGAAATTGCCGGCAGCCCCGGAATCCAGGTATGCAAGGGTTGACTGAGGAGAAGTGCCTACATGAAGGGACACCGGCAAGAGCAGGCGAGAAGGTGATGTTTCTGGGTCCAATACTCCACCTTCCAAATGTATTAGACCCGAGCGTTTCCCGGACAAAGCGAGCAGGAGTCACGAAAATGACCCTTGCCCCCACAATAGAGGCACAAGCCCAGAGTTCTGCGCCTAGCACGTTCTTCGGGGGTTAGTCTGGTCCGGCCCAGCTGCATAGGTTCTTCAGCAGGTAGAGGATGCTCCACGGAATGAAGGGAGGGGAGCTCAGACTGGCTAGGACCCAGAGAGTGCTGGCGTCTTTTTTCTAAGGACCTCTCTTGAAAACGAATGTCGATCTGGTTGCATAATGAAATTACATCGTCCAGACCGACGGGAATGGCTCTTCCCGCTAATTCGTCTTTCACTCGGTCAGAGAGGCCATGTAAAAAGGTAGCGACCAGGGCCTCATTATTCCAGCTCAATTCAGCTGTGTGGATACGGAACTGAAGAGCATATTGCCCCACTGAACTAGATTCTTGGCGAAGACGTAAGACAGCACTAGCCGCTGAAGAAGCCCGAGCCGGCTCTTCGAAGATATTACGAAAGAGCTTCAAGAATTCGGACAGACTGGAAACCACCGGATCGTTCCTCTCCCACAGGGGGGCAGCCCAGGCCAAAGCTTCACCGGAGAGGAGGGAAATGATATAGGCTACCTTAGCCCGGTCAGATAGGAAGCTTTGAGGCTGAAGCTCAAAATGAATAGTGCATTGGCTGAGAAACCCCCTGCAGGCCTTGGAGTCCCCAGAGAAACGGAACGGAGCTGGCAATCTTAGTGAGTGTGAGGCTGCGACTGGTGCGATAGGTACAGCCGCTGGTTGTACTTGGGGTTGCGGATTCGGGGTTCCCAAGGAGACCTGAAGCTGCTCGAATCGAGAAGCCAGATCCTGGAGGAATCGCATCACCTGGGTCTGATTTGATTCCTGGGTCTCAAGTCTGCGAACTATGCCCTGCAATGGATCATCCGCGGGAAGCGGGATGTCAGCCGGGTTCATGGCTGATCAAACTGTCAGGGTCACCTGTGGCCAGGTGACAGATGCACACCGTAGGGGGACAGGAGTGCACCGCGAGGTAGTGAACCCTATGGCTGGCTTCTGTGGATAGGAAACTGGGTGGTTGTGGAAAGCGGGACCAGAGGAGCACAACCGGGATCCCAACGGAAGCGAGAGCCAAGATTCCCCAGGGCGCGGAGTCTAAGACCCAGCTGGTCTTCTCCAGGGCCTCTAGTGGTGAGGATGTTACGCTGCAGGCTGGGACCAGGTCGCGGCCCCTGGAGTTTCCTAGCTCACGCCCCGTAGGATAAGGGGAAGCAGCAGCACACGATAGAGAGAACCGAATAACAAGCCGAAGGTCAGGGGCCACAAGCAGACAAGGATAACGAAGAACGAGCCGAAGGTCAAGGGTCACGAGCAGACAGGGATGGTCGGGGACAAGCCAATAACGTAACAGAGAGACAGACGTAGCACACGGCAGGCAGGAACCCAAACACACAATGCCTAACAAACACGTTGATCAGCAAAGCAGGCTTGCAGTGCACAGGTTAATATAGTGTTCAGTGATAGGGCCTGGGGTGGAGTCAGGCTGGGAGGAGATTATAAAGGAAGCCAGGTGAAGGAGGTCTGGTCTCTAGATGAACACATGAGGAGGAAGGTAAGATGGCAGACAGACATTAATGCATATCCATGACAGGGGGGCGGCTGATAGAGAGAAGGGGGGCCGCGGGCAGCTGACAGGGAGATGAGAGAGAGACAGACCTCAGGAGGGGGGGCGGCTGATAGCTGCCCGCGGCCCCCCTCTCTCTATCAGGGAGATGAGAGAGACAGACCTAAGGAGGGGGGGCGGCTGATAGAGAGAGGGGGGGCCGCGGGCAGCTGACAGGGAGATGAGAGAGACAGACCTCAGGAGGGGGGGGCGGCTGATAGAGAGAGGGGGGGCCGCGGGCAGCTGACAGGGAGATGAGAGAGACAGAACTCAGGAGGGGGGGGCGGCTGATAGAGAGAGGGGGGGCCGCGGGCAGCTGACAGGGAGATGAGAGAGACAGACCTATAAAGGGGGGGGCGGCTGATAGAGAGAGGGGGGGCCGCGGGCAGCTGACAGGGAGATGAGAGAGACAGACCTAAGGAGGGGGGGGGCGGCTGATAGAGAGAAGGGGGGCCGCGGGCAGCTGACAGGGAGATGAGAGAGACAGACCTCAGGAGGGGGGGGCAGCTGATAGAGAGAGGGGGGGTCGCGGGCAGCTGACAGGGAGATGAGAGACAGACCTCAGGAGGGGGGGGCGGCTGATAGAGAGGGGGGGCCGCGGGCAGCTGACAGGGAGATGAGAGAGACAGACCTCAGGAGGGGGGGGGGGCAGCTGATAGAGAGAGGGGGGGTCGCGGGCAGCTGACAGGGAGATGAGAGACAGACCTAAGGAGGGGGGGACGGTTGATAGAGAGAGGGGGGGCCGCGGGCAGCTGACAGGGAGATGACTGAGAGACAGACCTCAGGAGGGGGGGCGGCTGATAGAGAGAGGGGGGGCCGCGGGCAGCTGACAGGGAGATGAGAGAGACAGACCTCAGGTCTCCTGTGACACACAGGGCTAGTTAGGACTCCGGGAGCATGCAGGGCTGGCGCGATTACCCACAGTCCAGCTCCTCCGCTCCTCTAGGCGAATCACAAGCCTCATGTCTGCCGTCCGTCCCTCCCACATAACCTGCTCGGCCAATCACAGGACACCCGCCGCTGCCCATTGCTGAGCTTGGCTCAAACACAGAGAGATTTTTAGGCAGCAGTTTGAACATTGATTTGCCGCTCCCCTGAAAGTGCCGCCTGGGACCGTGGTACCATCGGGTCCCATGGTAGGGCCGGCCCTGATTCCAGGGCATACTGTGGAATGGATTCTCCCTCTCTCTGCTTCCTACTGATAAAGCGAGCCCTAAGTTCCCTCAATGCAACTGTTGGAGTGTACACTGCTTACAAGCATCTGATTATCTTGTCCAGGGAATCCTGGTCCTCTGCTGGAAGGTGCAGAATTAACTTTCTTGCTTCCAACTCAAGGGCATTAATGGCCAGATCTGCCTGCTGCACGGTTGGAACCCCATATGACCGTATCAAGCCCCGAAATCTCCTGATCCAGTCATCTAAATCCTGATCTGGTCCTGTGTACTTAGGCAGCTGTTGCGGTAGAAATCCCGCCAGAAATAGAAAAGTAATGGCAGACTGATTAACTCCCTCAGCTCTGCGGCCAGCTGACTCTGCTGTCGTACTGCTCCCCTTACCACTGACTGACATGGTTGATCCTGCTCATGACGCCAAGTGTTGTGTAGTGGTATCAGCCAAATGATCAGACTAGTGGTGATATGCAAATTCTACTTTACTAAACAATGTTAATCAACATAACATTGCATAGGGATATCCTAGGAGCAGGGGAGTATAGTATAGAACAGTAGGGAACACAGCAATGGAACATATAAGAACAATTCTACAAATGACCAATAGATGGCAGTAGAGTTCCTGATTTCAGTTCAGCTTCTGAGAGAAAGAAGACAATTATTTCTCACATGTCTACCTTATGAAGGAAAGTCCTGGGAATCTCATTGATAAAGGACAATCTGCTCTTTAAATCAGTCTGAATTTATTATATCTCCATAAGGATAAAAATACAGCAGAGGTAGACGTGTTTCAGCCGCAATGGCCTTGTTCACAACATTGATGTACAAAACAGCACAGAATATATACTTGTAAAAAACACTCCCCCCCCCTTTATTGGCCACAGAGGCTTCCAATTAGCCTCTTAATTCTCAAATTCATGCCATGAAATCAGAGGGAAAGGAGGATTGGAAGTTGATCTTTAACCACTAGGGGCCCATGCTATAGCCGAATGACGGCTACAGCGTGGACCCCAATTGCCGGGAGGATGTCAATAGATGTCCTCCCCTTTGCACGCGCCCCCTGCAGGGAGCGCGCGGCGTGCGCTGTGATCACTGAGTCACAGTGCCCACCAGTGCCGCCTATCAGTGCCGCCTTATCAGTGCCCATCAGTGCAGCCCATCAGTGCCCATCAGTGCAGCCCATCAGTGCAGCCTCATCAGCGTACATCAATGAAGGAGAAAAATTACCCGTTTGCAAAATTTTATAACAAAATATAAAACGGTTTTGTATTTAACAAAAAAAAAAAAAACGCAGAGGTGATCAAATACCACCAAAAGAAAGCTCTATTTGTGAGAAAAAAATTATAAAAATGTCATTTGGGTACAGTGTTGTATGACCGCACAATTGTCATTCAATTAGTGAGAGCTGAAAATTGGTCTGGGCAGGAGGGGGGTTTAAGTGCCCAGTAAGCAAGTGGTTAAAAAAGCAAACCACAGTAAAAAATATAAAGATAGAATATATATAGTTCATAATAATAAAAAAAAAATGTTAAACAATAGTGTAAATGGTGTAAATAGTGTAAATGGCCAAGGGGAGAATAAGGTAGGACAACAGAATATGAGAAGCGGTGGGAAAAAGGTAATGTACATACATATATATATTCCCATCTTTTCGGCAAATCTCAGTGTTTGTTTAAACTTTAGCCAGTCTCTCCATTTCTCTTCGAACGCTACTTCTCCCTTCTCCCCACTGAACCTTAAAGCGGAGTTCCACCCAAAATCACAAATAGATCTTATCCTCTTCATCACATTTCATAGATCTTGTAAAGCCGCTTAAAAAATTTGTTTTCGTTATGAATACCTTATAATTCAGCTCTAAAGTGTAACTTCCTGTTTCTTCCTCCCACGGGAGTAGTCGCGTATTGTGCTTTACCCGGCGCCGCACTGTCTCCTGGGAGCTAAGTGTCATTCTTCCCAGGAGTCAGTGTGGAACAACTCCCAGCGAAATCTTGCGTCATTCAGAAACAGGAAGTGACGTCTTTCCCCTACTGAGCTGTGCTTTTTTTTTCTGTTGTTTTGGTTGCCATCGCAATGGGGCGGAAACTTTAGACTATGCAAACAGTTGCTATGGCAACCTGGAAGTTTACGGCGTGGCTCGCCGTAAACACTGCTTATGCGCTGGATCGAGTGGTGAATGCTGGGTGATAATCATTCACTGCATACAGGAAATAAGTGCTTGTGGGCTTCAAATGCCCACAAGCAAAATGGAAACGTCCTACATCAAATTATAAAAGTTTTTCTTGCATATGAAAATGGATAGCGGCGGTTTTAAATCACCAAAACAGTGAGTATGGTTTTGTACTGTGGAATATAATAGAATGCCAAAAAAAAATTAAAATTTGAATGGCCACGGAACCCCCACTTTAAGAGCTCCAGATTATGAATTTTATTTATTTTACAGAGCCAACTCCTTACGGTTGGGCTCTCGGAATTCTGCCACTGTCTAGGGATTAAACTTTTTGCAGCGTTTAATAGTTGGGGGATCAGTGTTCGCGTATATTCTTTAAGTGACATTCTGACCCCGTGGAACAGACATACCCACGGCTCCTCTGGAATTCTAATGCCTGTGATTTCCTCTATTATTTGTATTATTTCTCTCCAATATGGTTTTATTTTGGAGCATGTCCACCATATATGGGACATTGTTCCTATTTCTAAGCAACCCCTCCAACATAATTTTGACACTTCCCTTTGGATATGGTGTGCTTTATCTGGGGTTATGTACCATCTTGCTATACATTTGTAATTCATTTCAATCGTGTTGCAATCAATTGACGTGATATGAGTCAGCCGCAGTATTTTCCCAACATTATCCTCCTTATCTCTTGCTCCCAACTCTTCTACCCATTTTTCCATAAATGGGGGGTCCTGATGTTTTTAGTCCAATCAAAATTTAATAAATCTTGGAGATCCCCATCCTCCCGCCTACTGCTGAGCACAGCCGCTCTAGTGGGAGCAAGTCGTCCTCAGACCTAATTGGTTGGAGACTTAAGGACCGTCTTTATGACCATTTGTACGACATTGATAAAAATCATACAACCAATGTCGCCCGACACTGGAACACAGTCCATCAAAAGGACACGTCCAGCCTGGTTTTACAGGGTATCGATAAAACAGCATGACCTCTCAGGGGAGGCGATAAGTTTAATTTACTTTGCAAACAAGAAGTTCGGTGGATTTTCCTTTTAAATACCAGATGTCCTCGGGGACTTAACTTTGAATGGGACGTGTCCCATTTTTATTAACACAATGCAATATATGGTAATATACGATGTAATGTATGATAACATGGACTATTTCTAGCCACTCATGGTCACAGTTTTCAGGGAGTCGACTTGCATCATGTTGTATTATTTGATTTCAATTGGTATACATATATATATTTTTTTATGAAGGCTAGTTTGATCCCTTGACGGAATTCAACATATATATACCAAACCTTCTTTTATATCAGGCTAGGAGCCCATATCATATCATTACAACCATACATTCCATATAATTCTGGAGGAATCGCACCTTTCCAATTTCCCCGGTCTTCTTAGATCTGTTTTTCCTATCTGTCCAGTTTTGTCCAGTGAATAAGAAACATAAGTATTGTGAACATTATATGTATATCTATCACTATGGATACACTTGTTGCTCTTGTTCTGTTCTATCTATTTTTCTGGACATATTTATTCAGTGGAATGATGGCATTTCGGCTAGAATTTTCCTCTTTCTTTCTTTTCCCTTCCTTTCCTTTTTGCTTTTTTCTTGCTTTTTTTCTCTTTTCTTTTTTTCGTTCTTTACGCCGCCCTTAAAGGTCTTTTTTGGTCCTTTACATAGACACAATGAATTATACTATAAAATATACATATATTTTTAGTAGTCGGACCCGTACCTTTTTGATAGCCAGTATAATGTTTAGCAGTGTTTTCATACAAAACAAGCACAGGTAAGATACTCCCTATTTTAGGGCTACCAACATTATTTTAGAATTTTTATTTTATTTTATTTTATTTCATCTTGATACACAAAATTCTAATAGATAAACATATGAACTATAGAGTTGAGCGGACACCTGGATGTTCGGGTTCGACGGGTTCGGCCGAACTTCGGAAAAAAATTCGGGTTCGGGACCGAACTTTAACCCGAACCCGGACCCGAACCCGAACCCCATTGAAGTCAATGGGGACCCGGACTTCTAAGGACTAAAAAGGCTCTAAAAAAGTAATGGAAAGGGCTAGAGGGCTGCAAATGGCAGCAAAATGTTGTTAAGAGCATGGCAAGTGCTCTGCAAACAAATGTGGATAGGGAAATAACTTAAAATAACATAAAAAAAATAAAAAAATATGCTGGAGGCCCCCTTTTCAGCAGAAGAGGTACGGGAAGTCATTAAGAACCTCAAAAACTCAACGGCACGATGCCACACATATGGTGGGAATGCCCCAGAATACGCCCTTTCTGGAATAAATTATTCAATTTAATGGATAAGCTAGTGGGAAAATAAAATACTTTGAAATAAAACTGTAGCGGGGTGCTAAATTTAAGGGAAGTGTTTGAGTGGTAAATAGGCTCAAACACCCTAATTCTGTAGGATTCATGGACCATTTTGTCCTCGGGGGACAGTATTGGTGTGCAGTTCCCTGCGGCCTACAGGTGGCGCTGCCATGGTAGGCTAGGGTTGAACCGCCGATACAGTGCTGTGCCTTTTGTGTCCCCTCTTGGCAGTAGTACAGCGGGGCGGGTAACCTGCTGTGCATGCCGGGAGAGCATATAAAAGGGGCAGACCTTTGGCCTGGGGGCTGATGTCCAGTGGGGTCCACGCCCAGGTGCCTTCGGCCTGGGTGCATGTGTTCCTGTTCCATCTCGGGTACCTTTAGCCCGGGGTGAGGTACTATCCTGGAGTTCCTGCTGCCCTGGGTATGGAGGCCTAGGTGCGGGAGTAAAGCCTGGAGTCCAGAGCCTTCGTCTGGAGTCCGCTAAGGGTCGAGGAGTCTTAGGGTGCCGCCTCATGTAGGGGACCATGTTCCAGGGAAGGGAGGATCATTCTGATGGACCGATGCGGGAGTCACGGTGAAGGAAGGGTCTGTTGACTCCCTGGAGAGATGTCTTCCCCTTGATATGGGCTAGGTTTGTAGAAGGAGAAGCTCAAGGTCATCTTGACTGTATCAGAGGCCTTATTCACCCGGCCCGTGGCAGGGGCCTTATACACCCTGGTCTGTGGCAGAGACCAAAGTTCTCCAGGTCCGTGGCAGGGGCCTTGTACACCCGGTCTGTGGCAGACACCAACCTCAAGGTCTGTGGCAGAGACCGTGCACCTAAAACTGTTTGAGAAACCTAAGCAGTGAAGTGAATGTGCTACGTTTGTGCCTGGACCTCCTCCACACCTTAAGCTGCCCTGTTTCTTTGCTCTAACCTTTTCTATCCGAGTAGAGTTTATTTTGCCATGAGAGAATAGGAGTTGTAATTTCAGCTGGTGTGGACATTGACTTTACTGGGAATTAAAGGACTTGCCTCTACCTACAGTAGAGGTGAGAATCATCCTCTGGAGGAGTTTTGACCTCGGCTGTGGACACGGCCCGTCAAGTACACCGCTCAACCTCTTTATATAGGAGGGTACGGGCTGGTAGTGCGGTGTGCCTTTCTCCCTCCTGCGAGGAGCCAACAACATAAAGGCAGGTAAGGGGGAAAGGATCTGTGCGCTACAAAAAAATAAAATAAAAATTATAATCTTGACCTAGGAGGACGAGGTCCATATGGAGTAGGAGGTTGAGGTGGCGGTGGATGTGGCTGTGTAGGTGGAAGCGGCGGTGGAGGAGGACCAGGTAGCCAACACTGGTTCAAAAATACAACAATGGCTGGGTAAGGCCGGTGATGTGTCGAATTCTGTCCCCCGTCAAATAGTGTCCACCCTGTACTGCGCTTGCTCAGTATGTAGGACAAGGGGATTTCGAAAATCTCCCAAGACGAACGGCGCCTGCGTGGTGAGTTCAGGTGAAGGCCACACCATCCGTGGTTCAAGCCGAGCCAAGTGAGGCCGTGCCCGAAGCGCGGCGATCGAACCGAGCCCGTGAGGGGCCCTGTTACTATGTGCTACCGTATGTCCACTTGGATGGTGGGGCTTGAACCTGCACTCACAGCGCAGGCGCCGTTCATCTTGGGAGATTTTGTGAATCTCCTTGTCCTCTGTACTGCGCAAGCGCTGCGCCTTCGCAGTATGGGCCTGACACAATCCGATGGCCGGACAGTTTTTGTCACAACACCGGTATACATGTCTATTCTGCACAAAGTACGGACAAGTCCTGTGGGATCCATGCCTGGTTCATTTTAATGAACGTGAGCTTGTCCACATTGGCTTTGGACAGATGGCTGCGCTTGTCTGTAATAACGCCCCCTGCCGTGCTAAATACACGTTCAGATAATACACTGGCTGCAGGGCAGGCCAGCACCTCCAAGGCATAAAGGGCAAGCTCAGGCCATGTGCCCAATTTGGAGACCCAGAAGTTAAAGGGGGCAGACCCGTCATCCAGTACGTGTAGGCCTGTGGACACATACTGCTCAACCATGTTGGTGAAATGCTGCCTCCTGCTAAGACGTTCCATCTCAGCTGGTGGTGCTGGTTGTTGTGGCGTGCTGACAAAGCTTTTCCACATTTCAGCCATGCTAACCCTGCCTTCTGAGGTGCTGCCGGTGCCCCGGCTGCGTTGGCGACCTCTTCCTCCTCCTCTGCCTTCGCCTTGTGCTTCCACCGTACGCCCGCTGTCGGGTGGGAATGCCACCAGCAGCGCGTCTACCAGCGTGCGCTTGTACTCGCGCATCTTACGATCCCGCTCCAGTGAGGGAATTAAGGACGGTACGTTGTCCTTGTAACGGGGATCCAGCAGGGTGGCCACCCAGTAATCAGCACCAGTTAAAATGTGGGCAACTCGGCGGTCATTGCGGAAACACTGCAGCATGTAATCGCTCATGTGTGCCAGGCTGCCCAGAGGCAAAGAAAATCTGTCCTCTGTGGGAGGTGTATCGTCTGTGTCCTCTGTATCCCCCCAGCCAAGCACCAGTGATGGCAACGAGCTGGTCTGGGTGCCACCCTGCTGTGAAGATGGCTCCTCCTCCTCCTCCATCTCCTCCTCCACCTCGTCATCCTCCAGAACTGTGCCCTTTCTGCCGGACAATTGTGTACCTGGCGTTTGTTGGTGCAGGAACCCACCCTCGTAGCCACTTGTGAAAGACTGCCCTGAAAGCCTTTGAAATGATCCCGCTTCCTCCTCCTCCTCCTCATCCTCCTGTGCCACATCCTCTTCCATCATCGCCCGAAGCGTTTTTTCAAGGAGGCATAGAACTGGGATAGTAACGCTAAGAACGGCGTCATTGGCACTGGACATGTTGGTGGAGTACTCGAAACAGCGCAACAAGGCACACAGGTCTCGCATGGAGGCCCAGTTATTGGTGGTGAAGTGGTGCTGTTCCGCAGAGCGACTCACGCGTGATTGCTGCAGCTGAAACTCCACTATCGCCTGCTGCTGCTCGCACAGTCTGGCCAGCATGTGCAAGGTGGAGTTCCACCTTGTGGGCACGTCACATATGAGGCGGTGAGCGGGAAGGCCGAAGTTACGCTGCAGCGCTGACAGGCAAGCAGCAGCAGGGTGAGAACGCCGAAAGTGCGCACACACAGCCCGCACTTTCTGCAGCAGCTCTGGCATATTGGGGTAATTTTCAAGGAACCTCTGGACCACCAAGTTCAGCACATGCGCCAGGCAAGGGATGTGCGTCAAACCGGCTAGGCCCAGAGCTGCTACGAGATTTCGCCCATTATCGCACACCACCAGGCCGGGCTTGAGGCTCACTGACAGCAACCACTCATTGGTCTGTTGTTCCATGTCCCTCCACAACTCCTGCGCGGTGTGGGGTTTTTCCCCCCAAACAGGAAAGTTTTAAAACTGCCTGCTGTCGTTTACCCCTGGCTGTGCTGAAGTTGGTGGTGAAGGTGTTACGCTGACCGGATGAAGAGGCGGTAGAGGATGAGGAAGCGGAGTAGGAGGAGTTAGCAACAGGAGGCAAACTGAAGCGCCCTGCAATCCTCGGTGGTGGAAGGACATGCGCCAAACTGCTATCTGCCTCAGGCCCAGCCGCCACTGCATTTACCCAGTGTGCTGTTAGGGAGATATAACGTCCCTGACCGTGCTTACTGGTCCACGCATCCGTAGTTAGGTGGACCTTGCCACAGATGGCGTTGCGCAGTGCACACCTGATTTTGTCCCCCACTTGGTTGTGCAGGGAAGGGATGGCTCGTCTGGAAAAATAGTGGCGGCTGGGCACGACGTACTGTGGGACAGCCAATGCCATCAGGCTTTTAAAACTCTGCGTCTCCACCATACGGAATGACAGCATTTCAAAGGCCAGGAGATTTGAAATGCTGGCATTCAGGGCCAGGGATCGCGGGTGGCTAGGGGGGTACTTCCTCTTCCGCTCCAATGTTTGGGAGATAGAGAGCTGAACGCTTCCATGGGACATTGTGGAGATGGTTGGTGACCCAGGTGGTAGTGTTGCTGGCAGATCCTCTGTTTGCGGGGTGGCAGGTGCCACTGTCACTACAGAGGTGGATGAAGAGGCCGAGACTGCAGCAGAAGAGGAAGCAGGAGGAGCCAGAGACCTTTCTTGGTTTTTGAGGTGTCTACTCCACTGCAGCTCGTGCTTTGCACTTAGATGCCTGGTCATGCAGGTTGTGCTCAGGTTGAGAACGTTTATGCCTCGCTTCAGGCTCTGATTGCACAGCGTGCAAACCACTCGTGTCTTGTCATCAGCACATTGTGTGAAGAACTGCCACGCTAGGGAACTCCTTGGACCTGGCTTTGGTGTGCTCGGTCCCTTGCTGCGTTGGGCAGTAGCAGACATACTGTCTAGGGGACGGACGCTCCGCTTTTGCACCCTGCTCCCTCTTCTGCTGTGCTGGTGGCTCTGTGCGACCACCGCCTCTTCCTCCAAACTACACTGGTCACCTGCATAACGTTGATTCCATGTGGGGTCGAGGACCTCATCGTCCTCCACATCATCTTCCACCCAGTCTTCACCCCTGCCCTCCTTGTCTGTCTGCACAATTGCGAAAGCAGCAGCAGTTGGCACCTGTGTTTCGTCATCATCCGAGACGTACTGCGATGGTCCTCCCATGTACTCATCATGAAACATAAGTGGTTGGGCATTGGTGCACTCAATCTCTTCCACTTCTGGGGCAGGGCTAGGTGGATGGCCCTGGGAAACCCTGCTAACAGAGTCATCGAAAAGCAGAAGAGACTGCTGCATGATTTGGGGCTCAGACTGCTTGGCTGATTTGCAAGGGGGTGAGATGAAAGACTGATGGACATGGGTTTCAGGTGCCAACTCTGATCTTTCATCAGAAGAGTGGGTGGGAGACAATGTGAAGGAACCCGAGGCACTGTCAGCAACCCAATCTACTATCGCCTGTACTTGTCCTGGCCTAAACATTCGTACAGCCTCATTAGGCGCGACAAAATACCGCCGCAGGCTCGGTCGCCTATTCGCACCTGAGGAAGGTGTTTCACTTGTGCGTGTATCTGGCACAGATCCACCACGTCCTCTCCCTGCAACAGGAGCTCCATCAGCAGCACCACGACCGGGGCCACCACGTCCCTTTGACCTTCTCCTCATATTTTCCAAATTTAGGATGTTGCCCTAAATGGGTGTTTTTGGAAGAGCAGAACACACCCACAGTACGTAACCGCTGAATCGCACAGCTACAGAACTGCAGAAAATGCTATTCAAAAAAAATGTTGTTTTTTTAGTATAGCACAGTAGAAGAAAACTATTTAGAAATTGTTTATTTCAAACACCTCCAAATATGTATAACACACTGCAAACTATTTTTTGTGCCCCTAAACGGCGTTTTTTGGAAGAGCAGAACACACCCACAGTACGTAACCGCTGAATCGCACAGCTACAGAACTGCAGAAAATGCTATTCAAAAAAAATGTTTTTTTTTAGTATAGCACAGTAGGAGAAAACTATATAGAAATTGTTTATTTCACACACCTCCAAATATGTATAACACACTGCAAACTATTTTTTGTGCCCCTAAACGGCGTTTTTTGGAAGAGCAGAACACACCCACAGTACGTAACCGCTGAATCGCACAGCTACAGAACTGCAGAAAATGCTATTCAAAAAAAATGTTGTTTTTTTAGTATAGCACAGTAGGAGAAAACTATATAGAAATTGTTTATTTCACACACCTCCAAATATGTATAACACACTGCAAACTATTTTTTGTGCCCCTAAACGGCGTTTTTGGGAAGAGCAGAACACACCCACAGTACGTAACCGCTGAATCGCACAGCTACAGAACTGCAGAAAATGCTATTCAAAAAAAATGTTGTTTTTTTAGTATAGCACAGTAGGAGAAAACTATATAGAAATTGTTTATTTCACACACCTCCAAATATGTATAACACACTGCAAACTATTTTTTGTGGCCCTGAATGGCTCTTTTTGCAAGCGTACATTAAAGTGCAAATTTTTTTATTTTTTTATTTTTTGCCCTAAACTGGTCTTTTTTTGCACGAGCAAAATAAAATGCAATTTATTTATTTTTTTTGCCCTATGGGTCTTTTGGAAAAGAGCACAATAAAGTGCCTTTTTTTTTTCCCCTAAAAGTTAGATTTTCTCTGACACTGGGCTCATGGCAGTGTAAAAAGACTGCACTGCAACACAAACAGGTAAACCTATGCAGATCGCTGATTTTAATCTCTGAATCTGGACTCCTATATAATATTCTCTCTCCCTGAAAGCACCAACAGGAACCTGGCCCTACACTACACTATCTCTCTATCTTTTCCCTCAGATTGCAGAATCAGGACTACCTCATGTATTTTTCTATCTCTCCCTAAAAGCAACAGCAGCAGCCAAGATCCTCTCCCTATCTATTCTGAAGCAGAGTGACGTGTGTGCTGTGTGCCTCTAGCTTATATAGAAGCTGGGTCACATGTTGCACTGACCAATCACAGCCATGCCATTAGTAGGCATGGCTATGATGGCCTCTAAGGGCACACCAGCTAATCAAAAGGTGATTGGCTGGCCCCTGAAGCATTTCTAAATGCGTAATTAGAATGCCGAACCCGAACCCGAACCCGGACTTTTGCGCAAAGTCCGGGTTCGGGAAAAAGCTAAAGTTCGGTACGGACCCGAACTTAACAGTTCGGGTTCGCTCAACACTAATGAACTATTTTAGAAACTAAATATTTGATGTTTTATACATATATAAATATAAATTTGTCACATATGTTCTCATATAAGAACATTTTTTCTCCTCATCTCTTTTAATACATTAATTTAGATTTTTATAGTATCTGGGTGGCTACACGCAGAAATAATATGCTCAACATAACAGGCTTATTCACATACACTTTTGAATAATATAGTCACTATTTTTACATGCAACACATATCACGCATTATATACATCATAGTATTATTTAATTTATAGCGCGATGTAACACACGTGTTCATCCAAGCATGCATTTTAGAACATTTACACATAATTTAAATTATTGTATTTCAGTTGTACACATGCACATTATCATTGATCTACTTTTACACTAGTTTCCTTTACTTCCATCCACTTATTCATTACACTCACTTCGCTTCGTTCTTTTTGTTCTCTCTTTTTCTTTAGGTCTTCTTCACACACATACACACACAGTTTTTCCTTCTTTGTTAATTTTGGTAGTTTCACTATAAAGTATTTTTAATATATTTAATGTATTATATATTATATATATCATATTCTTGAATCAATATATAATTTTACTTAGTTTGACTACTGCTTTTTTTCATTCACAGGTGTGTGTTCTCTATCTGTGTGTGTTTTTGACCTCATTGGATTCAATCATGGTTTCATTATGTGTTAAAAAGTTGCACCTGATTAATATGCTTCCTATTGGCGGGTGGCCTAGTCCACTCTTGCTCTTATACATGATTGATTTCTTTGTACATTTAGCTATGAGTAAGCATCTTATGATGTGAAACGCGTTAGCTTGTTCCTGTATTCAATTTTTGGGTTTATTTGTTTATTTGCTGTGCTGTGATGGATTTTATTTAAATAAAGAAGCATCTTTCACAGAGTGCGGCAGTCCAGGATCTTCCTTTCATTTACCTAATTGGTTGGGGCAGGGACTCCACGAAATGTTTCAGCTGTGAATACCTCCAACTATCTACCAGCAATCTATCTTTTTTTTACTTAAATCATGAAAAGTGAGAATTTTCCCTTTCACCATAATATCCTTTAGTTGTGCATCTTTTTTCTTAATCCAATTTCCAAACAAGCTTACTTTCCCTGGCGGGAAGTAATTTGTGTCTCTTAATGGTATCAGAGGGGAATTGAATCCCCATTTTTCCTTTTTGTGAACCCAGTCCCAACTGGCCATAGCTATCTGTGTAATAGCATGTGTGTGCTTGTTTAGTTCTCTTAAGTGTGGCGGAATCCAAATTATTTTCCCCAGTGTGACCTTACTAATCGTACTTTCTAATTTAACCCACCTTTTTTCTTTATTATTATTCACCCATTCAACCACCTGTGACATTTGAATAGCATTATAATAATTCTTGATATCCGGTACCCCTAGGCCCCCTTGTCCCTTATCTCTGGTTAGTACTGCCTGGCTTATACAGGTTGTTTTTTTCTGCCATATGAACCTTCGGAGTAACATATTTAGTGTTTTAAAATAAACTTGTGGGAGCGAGATCGGTAACATTTGCATCTTATACATTATCTTAGGGAGGATTATCATTTTGAAACTATTTATCCTACCAATTCATGACACTTGTCTGGATGCTATTTTATTTAATTCAGTTTTGATTTCAAAATTTTCTACATTAAACCTCATTTGCCATGTAGTTGCCCACCCCATTAATTTGTTGAGATCATTTTGCACATCCTGCAAAGAAGTTATTGATCTGCTTAGCTTAGTATCGTCCGCAAATACAGAGATTGAACTGTTTACCCCATCCTGCAGGTCGTTTATGATCAAATTAAATAGGACAGGTCACAGCACAGAACCCTATGGGACCCCACTACCCACCACTGACCATTCCGAGTACTCCCCATTTATCACCACCCTCTGAATTCACCCTTGTAGCTAGTTTTCAATCCATGTACCCACCCTATGGTCCATGCCAACGGACCTTATTTTGTACAGTAAACGTCTATGGGGAACTGTGTCAAATGCTTTTGCAAAATCCAGATACACCACGTCTACGGGCCTTCCTTTATCTAGATGGCAACTCACCTCCTCATAGAAGGTTAATGGATTGGTTTGGCAAGAACAATTCTTCATGAATCCATGCTGATTGCTGCTAAAAATACCGTTCTCATTACTAAAATCTTGTATATAGTCCCTTATTATCCCCTCCAAGAGCTTACATACTATTGATATTGGGCTAACTGGTCTGTAATTCCCAGAGATGTATTTTGGGCCCTTTTTAAATATTGCTGCTACATTGGCTTTTCTCCAATCAGCTGGTACCATTCCAGTCAGTAGACTGTCAGAAAAAATTAGGAACAATGGTCTGGCAATTACTTGACTGAGTTTCCTAAGTACCCTCGGGTGCAAGCCATCTGGTCCCGGTGATTTATTAATGTTAAGTTTCCCAAGTCTAATTTTAATTCTGTCCTCTGTTGGAGGTGCTTGCTGTGATGTGTCATGAGGATAAACACTGCAGTTTTGGTTACTGAAGCCCCCCCGATTCCCTCGTGAAGACTGAGTTGAAGAATAAATTCAATACCTTCGCCATCTCCCCATCCTTTGTAACCAGATGTCCTTCCTCATTCTTTATGGGGCCAATATGGTCTGTCCTTCCTTTTTTACTGTTTACATACTTAAGTAATTTCTTGGGATTTTTTTTGCTCTCCTTCGCTATGTGTCTTTCGTGTTATATCTTAGCCGCCCTAATTGCACCCTTACATTTCTTGTTGCATTCTTTATAAATTCTAAATGCTGATGATGATCCCTCAACCTTGTATTTTTTGAAGGCCTTCTCCTTTGCTTTTATTTTCATTTTTACATTGGAGTTAAGCCATCCAGGACTTTTGTTCGCTCTTTTAAATTTATTACCCAATGGGATGCATTGGCTAATGCCCTTATTTAATATGATCTTAAAGCAAACCCATCTCTCCTCCGTGTTCTTTGGTCCTAAGATTTTATCCCAATTTATGCCCTCTAGCAAGGTTCGTAGTTTAGGGAAGTTGGCTCTTTTGAAATTCAGTGTCTTTGTATTCCCCTTATGTTTCCAATTTGTGTGATTTATACTGAAGCCAATAGACCAGTGATCGCTGTTTCCTAAATTGCCCTGTATTTCCACATCTGGGATCAGGTCTGTATTGTTGGTAATCAGTAGATCCAGTAACGCTTTATTTCTAGTTGGTGCATCTACCATCTGACCCATGAAATTGTCCTGCAAGTCATTTAGGAACTGGCGAGCCTTAGACGAATGCGTGGTTCCCTCTGCCAAGTCTATGTCTGAATAATTAAAATCCCCCATTATGATAACACTTCCCATCCTTGCTGCTAATCCAAATTGTGATGGGAGATCCGTCTCCACCTCCTCCCTCAGGTTAGGGGGCCTATAGCATACTCCCAGTATTATTTTCCCCTTAGCTTCATCCCTTAAGGATTCCACCTCCTCCCTAGCTCCCTTAGTGATGTCATCTCTCACATTCACTTGTAAATTATTCTTATGATATATAGGCATACCCCTCCCCCTTTTTTACCCTCTCTGTTCCTGTGATAAAGGGTATACCCTTAAATGGTTGCCAGTCAATCACAAGAGCTGTTGAACCAGGTCTCTGAAACTCCCACAAAATCCAAATCCTCCTCGTACAACAGTATCTCTAGTTCACCCATCTTGTCCGCCAGGCTCCTGGCATTGGTGAACATGTCACATAGTTTAGATCCTCTTATTGGATGTTCCGAGATTGCAACTAGGACTTGTTACTATACTTACCTTGGGTATATGTGCTTTAGTCAACCTACCACTAATGCCCCCAATACTACCCTCTGGATTATGTTCCACGCTGACTATCTCTACCTCTGGACCCTCCCCCTCGTCGCCTAGTTTAAAAACCTCTCTAACTTTTTGGCTATCTTCACTCCCAGCCGATCTGCACCTTGTACCTGTAAGCATCTGAATTTTTGCTTACAGGTACATTTTACATTTGGTAACATCGAGGATTTTTAAAGAGGGAGGGGCCAGTATATGCCTTTTACTGCAAAATCTGCCTTATATTAAACAAAAGGAGGGGCCACTGTTGTTGGTGCTTCATGCTGTGCCCCTGTTGTAACATCATCTTCACTATCTAACCATAGATCTACAACAGAAGAGCAACTCACCTGAATGATCCCATGCTGCACAGTGCCGCAGCTCTCCTCCAGAAGAAAGCAAGCCAACACGGTAACAAGAAAGAGGCAAACCCGGGTTAAATGCAGTGAAAGCACAGGGACTGCATATGACCTGCTTTTGCTACCATTTTAGAAGCTTATGAAGCTGCTGAAACAGATCTGAATAGGACAGGCAGCATGCCCAGAGATGCAAAGGAAAACAGGTCAAACCCAGCTTTACAATAGTCATCCACACTGAAAATGTAAAACTCAATTAAAAGTGCATTTAAATCTGCAGAAAAAAAAACCAAGGCAAATACCTAATAGGATGCACATTAGCCTCTCGCACAATTCTCCCTAGTTAATATGCTTGCCACTTCTGATGATTGACCACTGTAGTAGGCAAAGAAAAATTGTTAGGGAAGATTCTACAGGAGATCTTCCTTCAACCTCATTAGCCAAATTACTAATACTATGTCCAGTCATTTAAGTGGAAAGTAAAAAATATGAATGTAATTACAGCAAACGGATATTGAATGGGATTTTCTATGCAATGGAGGCTGCAGTGAATTTAATTAAGAGCTATTTGTTTTTTAATGTATATTCAAGTGATATCAATTAAAAATATGTTAATCTTTCAATAAAAACTTGCCATGGCTTTTATCTCATTTTTGAATATTATATATTGGATGTGGTACTCTCTATTACTAGCCTGTTTTTTGTATGTTACAATGTTTATGATAAACGCAGCAAGACACTGCATTCCATCCCACTGGCGATCTTCGATTTCTCAGACAAAAGAGGAGTGGTTTCGTAGACTCAATAAAATAGAAAAAATGTAAGAACTCATTAGCATCTCCCATGAAGAGCTACCTAAATTCACTTCTACATGGTACAGTTGGCAACACTTCAAAACAACAACGACATACCCGTCAAACTTAGGATGAATTCTCTCAAACATTCTTGTCTTTCCATAACACAATCTAGTAACGAAATGCAGTCTATATCTTCCTCCGGTCCCTCATATAACTATTTGGGGGAAAAAAAAGGGACCTCCCATTCTATTACATGTGCGACACACCTCACAAAACGCTCTAAAGTGATGTATGGTTTGGTTCGGGAGAGAGGGGAGTCCGGAACTCCTCTCCCTTATCTCCCCTCACCCCTCCCCCACCTTCCCTCCCTACCTCTTTTATAGAAAATATCTTACCATAATTCTTCCTCACTCATGATACCACCTTTTAAGAATACTTCTACATGGAAAAGTATTTCTCGTAATATTGTTTAGTCTTCATAGACTATTGATACGTTTTCAAAAGTTCATATGTTTTAATGTACTACTTGCTTTACTATGTTGTAATACTGTTATCATCTGTTAAATTCTTTTTCTGTGTGCTTCTTTCACTTAAATAAAATATATGGAAAAAAAAAACTGTTAAAATAAGTATAGGTTCTCCCTCCCACTCTGAACAGAGAGCTAGTGACTGACACTCACCGCTGTCTGCTCGCCCCTCCCCCAGCGCTCACTGGAGCACTGGACTGTGGATGAGGTGGAATTGCCTGGCTCAGTCTCTCAGCGGCTCACTGAGAGGCTGAGCCAGGTGGCGGTCAAGGCTCTTAGGTGGATCCCGACCATATGGTCATGATCTTTCCCCAGCCAGGACCGGCTATGTGACAACCAACAGCGGGCTTTATCCCGTTGTCTGATGAAAGCGGGTCACAGGAGTGCAAAACAAAATGTGGCTGTACATCTCCTTTAATGAAGGATTCTAGGGACGATAAGGGAAACAACAGAACCACTGTTCACTCATTATCCCCCATCCTACAGCAAAACATATTTGCCTCAAACTCATGACTCCTGAAGGCTGACTTGCCCATCCCTAAAGACTTCTGTAAACCATTTATAGAATGCTCAGTTGGAAGACTGTTTTTTTTTTGTTTTGTTTTTATAGAATCTTTATTTAAGTTACATTTTGACATTACAACAAAGGGTGCACACAAAAAAAGGGGGGGGGGAGAGAAGAGAAAAAAAAGGAGGAATAGGAGGGATACCTCTGTTATGGTCCCAATGAAAACAATAGTAAGAACAGAGACGTGTTGTCATTGACGCACTTCCGGTTTTGTCAATGACGCCATTTCTGCCCTCCGTGTAACGCACGCAGACCAGTAGCATTTCCTGGTTGTAATGATGCCTGTTTATTCAGCCTTTGTGTAAGTGGCGCCTGAGATGCGCGATTCTTTACATTTCTAACAGTACTTCACAATGAGTCCTTTCTTTTTCGCCCCATCCTTTGAGCTTGGTCGCTGACTCTGAAAAGTCCCAGAATACATTTGGAAGAGGCTCCTTTATATACTCATCCAGCTTTACTAGATCTGATTGATCACATCTTTTTTGACCCCAGACTGCAAAGCTGGTGGTCTATGATTTCTGGTAAATGGGGTCACAAGAGGGGAGTGTGGCACACGGCACCAGCTATTTTCTTGGAGCACTTATGCACTTTATTTGGAGCACTTACCACTTCAATTATTGAAAATATATTTTTATTTTTATATTTTATATTTATATTTATTATATTTTTATGTAGAAAGTATCACTGCAGGGTTATATCAATTGATCCCTGTTTTTTTGGCACTTGGTCTATAGATTTCCTATAAGCGCTGTATATATATCATCTTCCAGCTGTTGGATGTTGGTCCGTTTGGACAAGTCTCTTAAAAGAGGGATCTGCTAAGGCCAATAAAGCAACGTCTAGGCTGGATGAAACATGGATCGTGTCAGGTACGTGGTCTTTCCAGGCTGCCCAGGTAAGTTCAAATTGTTCTCGGGTGTTTTTACAAGTAGCAAGCCAGTCTTCTGCCTCCATGATCTCCTTCACCTTCCCAGTCCAGTCAAGCTCACTTGGAATGTGAAGGCTTTTCCAGTGTCCTGGTATGAGGCGTTTAGCGGCATTGAAGAGGTGGGGGAGAGAACTGTGTTTGTAGTGAGAAATAGGCATTGGGGATGTGGAGAAAAAAGTGTTTTGGCGAGGCTGGGACATCTATACCTAGGCCATCCAATATGTGCTTGCTAACCATGGACCAAAAAGATGCTAGTAGTGGGCACTCCCACCATATATGTAGAAGTGTTCCCTTCATTCCACATCCCCTCCAACACCGGTCAGAGGTGGAAGAAAAAATTCTAGCCAGGTATGAGGGTACCCTGTACCACCTCGATAAAAGCTTGTAATTATTCTCTTGGGTCTGGGAGTCTACAGAACTTGAGTGGGTCAGGCGATATAGGGGATGCAACTGCTCATCAGTGAATTCACACTGGAGGTCCCGCTCCCATAAAAAAGGGCTTGGGGCTAGATTTGGCTGCCTCCAACATCTTGTAGAGGACTGAAATCATGTGAGGTAGAGGTTCGCTAGCCGCCCATAGGTGTTGAAATTCAGTGAGATTGGTCCTAATCTGTGAATTTCTGTGTCGCAGGGCTACTAAATCTGCTAATTGACAGTACCTTCAGAAATCAAAGGGGAAGCTACCATGACATTCCCTGATGCCTAGTACACACGACCGGGATTCCCAGCGGCAAAAAGTCAGCCGCTCGGTCACTTTTGTCCCCCTAACACACGGCCGGGTTTCCAGACAGGAAAACTGCCATTGAGAGCTTTGGTCGGGAATCCCGGCCGTGTGTATGCTCCTTCGGCACTGCCTCGCAGTGTTTAACATTGAAAACTGCTGAGAAAAAAAAACACCAGGAATACCGCCAGGAAAATAGAGAACATGTTCTCTATTTTCCTGCCAGGATTACCGGCGGTTTTCCTGCCAGGAAAACTGAGATTTAGTACACACGGCTGTTTTTCCTGGACCAAAAACTGTCATGGCAGTTTTCCTGCCGGGAAAACCGGTCGTGTGTACGAGGCATTAGAGTGGTAAGTGGGACTAGTGTATGTCCCCCCACAAATCGCGCTAGGCTAACAACCCCATCACTCGCCCAAGTTCCGAGGAAGGACAACCACTCCCCAGGGGGAAACCATGGATAACCACCCATGGGTGCTAACCGGGACGTCTGTGGTGCCAGTGCCAAATGGCCATTTGGTCTATCCCATACCCTCAGAGAGTGCACAGTTAATGGGGACACCCAGTCCTAGAGCTGTCTAGGATACATCCAGTGTACATGCTTTTTATTGTATATGTTTATTTAGGCTTTTACACACTTATATTGCCCTTTTATGTGTACTCTATTAGTACCCCCTTATATGGTACCTTTTGCCTCCACCTCCATCCCTGGGTATAGTTCATTCACAGCGTTTATTGTAATGCATACAGCTATTGCTTTTTTAATTTTAATTTTAATTTTATTTATTATCGCTGTGTCACTGAGAGCATTAGCGGTGATGCTGCATTACTATCTAGTTTGCAGCTACACTACTTTGTTCTCTGGTGCCCCTGTGTAGAGATATGTGCATGTGTGTGCCCTCTGGGCCTTTGGTGGGACCTTCCTGTTGGCCTACAGGCCTGGCGTTTTATATAATGTAATATATATTATATTTTATATTCTATATTCTTTATTTTGTGGTGGTCCCCCTATGGTCTTTTGGCTGTAGGCTTAGCCCCCTTTTTATAATAGGTGACATAGGTGTCACTGATGTGTCCCGCTCTGGCCTCTAGCACTTCTGGTCCACTCCAATATGGCGGCCGTATTGTTCCATCTGAGCGTCATCATCGGGCGACGGCTGACGCCCTGTTGAAGACGCTCTGCTAGCACTTCCGGTAACGTGGAGCGCAGATGAGTCTGTTTGCGCTCCACGTACGTTCCATCCGAGCATCGCCATTGGGCGACGGCTGATGCCCAGCCAATGACGCTGAGCCATCACTTCCGGTAGCGTGAAGCACGGATGAGTCAGTTTGCATTCCAAGCGCGAGTTGTGTGTACAAGCACACAACTCCTCCAATACCACCATTGCTGCTGGCCTCTATTCCCCGCGATGGTCGCCGCCGACCATAGACACACCTCTCTCCCACCTATATATGGGTAAGTGTCACGATTTACCCATGGCAGTAATTCTATTTGCGACCCATAGTGTGACATCTAGATCTGAATCTGGCTCTGGCTGTGATGCTCCCAGTGGTGGGCCTTTTTGCTGGCTCATTGCTATTTGTCTATTCATTCATCCATCTGCTTATATGTGGGAGGATTTGACCTGTCAAAGTATTACCAATTACCTACTATTAACTACTAGTGATGTCTGCTGTCTGTTGAGGTTTGGTCTATTGTATAGTTCCTCCTAAAGGGTGTTTTATTTTGCCCTATGAGGGAGGTACCACCAGGGCCTCCGGGAGCTCCTCCCCTTCCACCTGATCAGTGGCCCACATGCACATGTTCCTATATAAAGGGTAGGTTAGAGTGCTCTACACTGCTTGGCTCTGATGAAGAAGCTGTGCGCTTCGAAACGCATTAGCCGGTAGTGCGTCCCATCACGTCCTTCATGATCGGTTGGAGTTTGGTTTGGGTTCCACATGCTGCAGCCCTCCAAGGCACCATTTGTACATTGCAAACAATTGTACTATCTTTGTGAGTACCTTTCTGTTGCTTTTATTTTAAATAAAATATCTTAACGATATTACACTAGGCTGGTACGCCCTTGTTCTTTCTTTCTTCTTTTTTCGTTTGCTACTAGGATACCCCTATCCATGAAGGGCAGCAAGGCTGGTGTCTTCATTATAGACTATTGAATGCTTGACGGTCATTTCGTGCGCAGGAGTGTTTGTTGTTTTTCTTTTACTATAAATCCCCAGTCCGAAAGACCCCTGTCCCCTGGAGGGAACCCAGAGCGCGTATGACAAATCCTGTCCTGCCATAGTCTTTTCCAGGTGAACCCGGAGCTTAAAGCGGAGGTTCACCCAAAAGTGAACCTCCGCTTTTCGGAACCCTGCCCCCCTTCGGTGTCACATTTGGCACCTTTCAGGGGGAGGGGGGTGCAGATACCTGTATAAAACAGGTATTTGCACCACTTCCGGAAGCAGACTCCTGCGGGAGTCCCACCCCTTCGCGTCACCCCCCGTTGTGTTCTGGGAAACACTCGGCTCCCATAACACAACGGGGACCAGTGAGGACGGCGCAGCGCGACTCGAGCATGCGCCGTAGGGAACCGGGCAGTGAAGCCGCAGCGCTTCACTTCCCGATTCCCTCACCGAGGATGGCGGCGGGGGAAGCCGAGAGCTGAGCGGTAGCTCGGCTTCGGCTGCCGACGTCGCGGGCGACCTGGACAGGTAAGTGTCATTTTTTTTAAAGTCAGCAGCTGCAGTATTTGTAGCTGCTGGCTTTTAAAAAAAAAATTACGGTGAACCTCCGCTTTAAGGGCAGAGTGGAACCTTCAGTTGAGAATACGCTGCAGTGCAATTGCCTGGTAGTATTGGAAGACATTGAGTATACCTAGGCCCCCTGCTCATTTAGATCTTTGTAGCAACGCCATGGCAAGGCCACACAAACTTAATGAAAAGGCTTCAGAGCTCCATGAAGAAGCGGCGAGGTAAATGCACAGGTACCATCTGCAGGAGAAAGTATGCGGGGCCTTATCGTAATTTTAATGATATTTGTGCGGCCAACCCATGTGAATGAGGCTCTATCCCATGACTGCAAATCTTGGTGGATCTTCCTGAGTAGAGGGACATAGTTATGTGTATATAGGGAGTCAAAGCGGTCAGAGAGCTGAACATCCAAGTATCTCATAGAGGGGGATGCCCATGTGAAGGAGAAAGATCCCTTCAGGGAGAAGGCCAAAGCTGAGGGAATGGTAATCAGCAGAATCTCAGATTTGGCGTAATTAATCCGAAAGTTGGACACCTCTCCATAAGCGGACAGCTCTACCATCAGGTTCGGAAATGAGACAAGGGGATCCACTACATGAAAAAGGATGTCATCCGCATAGGCAGAAAGCTTACTGTATGTTCCATAGAACCTACTTGCATCCCCTTAATGTTCAGGTTAGATCAGACTTTCCACAACAATGGCTCCAAGACCAATGTGAATAGGAGGGGTGAAAGAGGACATCCCTGTCTCCACTGTTGTGGAGAATTTTATGAAGATGTATTTAATATGTATTGTCATAGTGTCACCCAGTGTTATTACTTCCGCAACCCGCTCTAAAGAGCTGACTGGGGCAGTCTGAGGCTGGTTGAGATAAACTTCCTGGTTTGGAGAAGGGTGTTTGCGGAATGAGGCCTCTCTGCAAACACATTATCGGTTTAGCAGGTGTGTGCTCTTGTCATCTCTGTGGTGCCTGATCAGCATTTGAGGTGATGGCGTGAGCGCACACCTGCGGATAAGCTCCCCTCATCAGGAACTGTGTTCATTGGTTATTGTATTATTATTGTATTATTATTGTATTATTGTATTGAATCCTTTAAGCTATATTTCTTGTGTTGTATTCTGAGTGGATGCTGGGATGCCTTGATGATAAGACCAGTCTGGTGATGCTTCCTTCTTTGAATAAATGGGGTTCGAATGACGGTGAGTGAATTTTAGCCTAAGATAGCATTATTGCAATAAGACGAAGTGTGCTTATTTAGCACAAGGCAAAGATGGCCGCGTGCTCTGCAAACAACCAATTTTGCCACGACAGAATGGCGACTCACGGTGGGACTAATTACGGCCTCTTTGAGCATCAGATCAGCAGAGGGGGAGTATGGATGCACGATCTGATGTGTGGAGAGGCTGTGCTTTGTAAAAGAACCAATTTTTCGTCTTTTTGAAATAATACTGTGTATGTGTGTGTGTGTGTGTATGTCTATGAGAGATGTGTGTGTGTGTGTGTGAATGTATGAGAGATGACTGTTGTGTGTCTGTGTGACTGTCTGCGGTATGAGAGATGTATGAGAGAGGTCTGTTGTGTGTAAGTGTGTGTGAATGTATGAATTTTGTATGGTGTTTAACTGACTAGATTGAAGTTGTGTAGAGATAGCTGTTTGGAAAAGTTATGTATGGAACAAGTAAATTGCATGAATTTTGTAGTGTGTGGAGAAGCTGAAAATGGCTGCTCCCATGAGGTTTAGCGGGGGTGGGGTGGATAGTTCTGTGTACCTGTTGACTTTCCAAGGTTCAGAACAAAATTATGTGTAATATGTTTGTGATCTATATGAAAAATAAAAATGGATAAATTGTGATTTCTACCTTCGTATGGGACCAAGACGCATGTCCTCATAATTGTAAAAATATTTTAAGTAAAGAGTTTGGCATATTCAAGAGGCCAGGCATTGTTGGAAGCCAGACAATAGTAGCTGTTTGTTGAAAGTAGGGATGAGCTTCGAGTTCGAGTCGAACTCATGTTCGACTCGAACATTGCCTGTTCGCCCGTTCGCCGAACAACGAACAATTTGGGGTGTTCGCGGTAAATTCGAAAAGTCTATGGGAGAAATCTAAAGTGCTAATTATAAAGGCTTATATGCAAGTTATTGTCCTAAAACGTGTTTGGGGACCTGGGTCCTGCCCCAGAGGACATGTATCAATGCAAAAAAAAGTTTTAAAAACAGCCGTTTTTTTAGGAGCAGTGATTTTAATAATGCTTAAAGTGAAACAATAAAAGTGAAATATTCCTTTAAATTTCGTACCTGGGGGGTGTGTGTGATATGCATGTAAAGTCGCGCATGTTTCCCGTGCTTAGAACTGTCCCTGCACAAAGTGTCATTTTTTAAGGAAAAAAAGTCATTTAAAACTCACTCGCGGCTATTAATGAATTGTCGGCTTTTATCAATTCATAGAAAAGTCATTGATAAAAATAAAAAAAAAGCGTTGGGGTTCCCCCAAATTCAATTACCAGGCCCTTCAGGTCTGGAATGGATATTAAGGGGAACCCCGCCGCAAATTAAAAAAAAAATGGCGTGCGGTTCCCCATAAATATCCATACCAGGCCCTTCAGATCTGGCAAGGATTTTAAGGGGAACTCCACCCCAAATTAAAAAAAATGGCTTGGAGTCCCCCCAAAAATCCATACCAGACCCTTATCCGAGCACACAACCTGGCCGGCCGCAGGGGAAGAGGGGGGGACGAGAGAGCGGCCCCCCTCCCTCCTGAACCGTACCAGGCCACATGCCCTCAACATGGGGAGGATGTCCCTATGTTGATGGGGACAAGGGCCTCATCCCCACAACCCTTGCCCGGTGGTTGTGGGGGTCTGTGGGCGGGGGGCTTATCGGAATCTGGAAGACCCCTTTAACAAAGGGGACCCCCAGATCCCGGCCCCCCCCCTATGTGAATTGGTAAGGGGAACATTGTACCCCTACCATTTCACGAAGAAAGTGTCAAAAAATGTAAAAAAAAACCCACACAAACACCTTGAAAAAGTCCTTTATTAAAAAACAAACAAAAAACATTCCAGCGGTGAAATCCAGTGTCCCGCGGCGATCCGATGTCCAGCGCTGTCCGTCATTGGCTGAGCCTGAGCGGACCTGATGGGGAACTTCCTCCGCAGTCTATTACATGTATAGACCTGCCCCTTCTAAAGTACCCCATCAGGTCCGCTCAGCCAATGACTCGGTGTAAGGCTGAGGACCTGATGCGGAACATGAGAAGGGGCAGGTCTATACATGTATTACACAGTATAGGAAGTTCCCCATCAGGTCCGCCCCCTCGGTATGTCAGACCGCGCCTACGTCATTGGCCTGAGCGGGGAACTTCCTTCACTGTGTAATTTAAATTTACACAGTGAAGGAAGTTTCCCGCTGAGGCCAATGACGTAGGCGGAGTCTGACATACCGAGGGGGCGGACCTGATGGGGAACTTCTCTCACTTTGTAATACATGTATAGACCCGCCCCTTCTAAAGTTCCCCATCAGGTCCGCTCAGCCAATGACTAGGTGTAAGGCTGTGGACCTGATGCGGAACATGAGAAGGGGCGGGCCTATACATGTATTACACAGCGAACTAAGTTCCCCATCAGGTCCGCCCCCTCGGTATGTCAGACCCCGCCTACGTCATTGGCCTGAGCGGGAAACTTCCTCCGCAGTGTTTTAAATGTATAGACCCGCCCCTTCTCGCGTTACGCATCTGGTCCGCTGAGCGGACCTGATGGGGAACTTTAGAAGGGGCGGGACTATACATTTAAAACACTGCGGAGGAAGTTCCCCATCAGGTCCGCTCAGGCACAACCAATGACGGACAGCGCTGGACATCGGGATCGCCGCGGGACACTGGATTTCATTGCTGGAATTTTTTTTATTTTTTTTAATAAAGGACTTTTCCAAGGTGTTTGTGTGTTTTTATTTACATTTTTTTACACTTTCTTCGTGAAATGGTAGGGGTACAATATACCCCTTACCAATTCACATAGGAGGGGGCAGGATCTGGGGGTCCCCTTTGTTAAAGGGGTCTTCCAGATTCCGATAAGCCCCCCGCCCGGGAGCCGAAAATTCATTAATAGCCGCTTTGTGCAGGGACAGTTCTAAGCACGGGAAACAAGCGCGACTTTACATGCATATCATACACACCCCCTAGGTACGAAATTTAAAGGAAAATTTCACTTTTATTTTTTCATTTTAAGCATTTGTAGCGGGGGTCTAAATTTAGGGGGGATATACCTGGGTGGTAGTATGACCCAGGTGTGTGTAAATCCTAGAGGATTTGGACCACTTTCAGTCGTGGAGGACTTTGGTGGTGTACTATTCTCCTTGGCCTGAGGTGGCGGTGTTCCCACAGGTCGAGGTAGAATCACTGCCGCAGTGCTGTCCTTTTTGTCCCGTTGCGGCGGTGGTACAGCGGGGGCGGAGAACCTGCTGTGGGGTCACGGGAGGAGATAAAGGGGAGAGACGCCCTCGCCACGAGGTCTTCTACATCCGGCGCCCAGGCACCTTAGGCCTGGGTGCGGTCGGTCCGGAGTTCCGGCCCAGGCGCCCATGGCCTGGTCGGAGCAGTGTTGGCGTCCATCTCAGGCACCTTAAGCCTGGGGTGAGGTACTACACCGGAGGCCTGGGGCCCAGTAACTTTAACTGGGCTCCGCAAGGGTGGATGAGTCCGAGGGACCCTGAGGTGGATGGGGCCCATGTCTGAGGTGAGAAGGCCGGAGGGGTTACCCGTCTGAAGAGTCCGGAGCAGCATCAACCTGGTGACGGAGGGGCCTCTGGTAACTCCCTTGGAGGGACATCTTCCCCCTGACAGGGGCCGCAACGCAGCGAAGGTACTTCATTCATGTTCTTCAGAGTCGCTGGTAGAGACTCATACGTTTCAAGTTCCTCTCTCTAGCCAATGGCTATAGCAACCGCTGGTGAAACCACAGTGGTTTAGTTTATCATTAGGACAGTCCCTCGACCTGCTCACCCCACCGTATTGAACTGTTTATGGATCTCAACCAATTGGCTAACAAAGAACTGTTTATTGTGTGTTACAATAAAAGAAGTGTTGGATCCTTATCGGTGTGTGGAACTCTGGTTGATGGGAGTGAAGGGGAGTGTCAGCACAGCAGGACTTGGTTGTGAATAGAAACACACAGGCCCGAGAAGAATACTTGGTACTGGCCTTCACCTCACCTGCTGCAATGGGGAGGACATGGGCCGTAGCGCATCTCACCCTCACGTACAACATACCCCTAGACAGAGAAGAGGGGGTGAGGCCGATACACGTGGGGGCTCGTGAGTCGGGGATGATGTGTGTTTTAACCATGGAACTGAGAACGGCTGTGTTTGAACTTTGCTGCCCGGAGGAGTTCCGAGTGGGTCGGCCATATGATCGGCCAGAGTGCATCCCTGCTCAAAGTCGTGGACATGACCCTAAGACGGGAAAGGCCCATGCAGAAGAGCGAGAAGAGGGAGAAGTCCAGCCGTGTGACGTACTACATGTGGGGGCTTTTACTGCACTGCGCCATGAGGCACCCCATAACTGCCCAGTTCATGGGCGGAGACTGGTGGAAGCCCGCAAAAACGTGCAAGTTGTGGGAGGAGTCTGGCCATGTGAGGAGATACACGTGGAGACTTTGGCGCGTGGTCAGTGCGTGATGGAGCAGCAGATAGTCGGGATGGCCTCAAGCTCCCTGTGGATTCCGGTTCCCTACCCCACGAAGATGACTGCTTTTGCTGCTCCCCTTACAGACACGGGGATAAGACTTAGACCCTGAGGGCAGTTGGCTCTGTACACTTGCAGAGACACGGAGGCCCTCGGCGTGATCTGTCCCGGGTGCTCGGGACTGGTGGTCAACCTGAAGCCATTCGGGCATTGCGAGGCATGCAAGCAGTTCCTATTCGAGGTGGAGACATCCACAGTAAGGCCCCGGGCCCTTCGCCTCAACTGCCTCTCAGGTACCGCTACTCCGGAAGGGGAGATCCAGGCCTTTGTGGAGGTCCCCGTACGCACTGACCAGGGCGATGTGACTGCCCAACCAGAGACTGAGAAAGAAAAATCTGAGGATGTTGCTTCGGTCGCCACAGATTCCCTGCTCCCACCTCCGAAGAGGAAAGTCGGCCTGGTACAGGCGTCCTGTGGTCGTGGTCGAGCTTCACCCCGTCGCATGCCGGGCCTGGATGGATCCGGTTGGAAAAGTCCTGGACATCCCAGTTCTACGAAAGGTCAAGGTGAGCCAGGGGCTGGGACTGTGGTGGTGGTTGGAGGTGTCGGGGGTCCACAGCCGGTGGAGCCCGCTAGGGAGGGTAGTTCCACGTCTACTAGGGACTACCTCCCCACAGAGATGTATGACACCTCTGACCTAGAATCGCTGTCGGACTGTGGAGAGGATGGTGAAATAGATTAACTTTTTCACCGCAAAGGCTGGGACAAAATGCCATTGCCTGTGTTACGTACACCACGGGATTCGCCTATGTCCACGGGAGACAGCAGGCCTCGGGCGGAAGCCCTGGAGCTCACGAGGAAGCCTAGTCCTTCGCTTGTCATTCCACCACCTGCAGCATCATCCGTTCCGGTGGCGGGGACACAGCGCGCATCACTACGGGCACCAAGATTCAAACCGACGGAGGTAGTGAAAGTACCTCGGCATCCAGAGGCCCTTGTTCCGCCAGGAGAAGGTGAGCGGGCCACAATGCCTCCTTTGGCCCGACTGCAGCGGCTCTTCTGCCAGAGGGTCGCCCGTGAGTACGGATGGGAATATCCTTACTTGCCTCGGGACTTACTTTTTGAGGTCGAAGTCCTGAGACAGATATCGTACGATGAGTTTGTTTTGGAGAAGCTTAAAGTGCCGCATGCCGTCGGTACTTGTCCTGTTCACCATCAGTGTCCAAACAATTCAGAGACTGTAGAGCCGAATGGATGTGGGGCCGCCATATCCACGCAGACAAGGTGCTTATCTGCCGGAAGGATGGAGAGGACATTGATTATTCAGTGGAAGTCTTTGATAAGCACCTGAAGCCCCTTTTCTTGCCGCACCCGAAATTTTATTTGTGAGGAGAAAAATAAAAACTCTCCTGTATGTTCTTCTGCTGCTGAACTTTCTGGAAGTGTTTTACCAGAATATCAGAACTGGGCCCTAGTTTTTTATTTGTTTTTTTTTCTAGTCTTTGGAGGAATGAGAGCTGTTTTGTTTTGTTCTCTCTTTCTTCATACATTAGAGACACAGACTTTGGGGTAGAATCAGAGTAGGGACGCAGGAAGAGGGAAGGTTGCCTAAAGGATTTCACCAAGTGTCATTACCGCGGCACTGTCACCAGGTGGCAGTGTTGCGCAACGGCTGTTTTTTTTTTACATTTGCATCACCTTACTTATTGGAGCGAGTGGGTCCCTCGGCTGATGGACCCATTCATTCCAAATTAACACAAATGTGTCAGGATGTTGTGTTTTTGTTTCCCTTCTGCAGGAGATTCATCTGTCAAGACTGCTGAGTGTGGGGTGGTTCTTAGACAGGAAAGGGAGGGATTGTGTATGTGTATATGTTCAGATGGTTTTATTGAAAAGTTTTATTATTTCATGTTCCCTTTCCCTTGAGCAGGTCTTGGCACAATTAGGATCTAAATTTTGAGGGATGGCCTCTGGGGTCAGGCTTGTGTCACCACTTTTTGGAAGACATGGGTCTGCACCAGACGCTGGGGACCAGCGTCAAATCACTAGGGGGAGAGTGTAGCGGGGGTCTAAATTTAGGGGGGATACACCTGGGTGGTAGTATGACCCAGGTGTGTATAAATCCTAGAGGATTTGGACCACTTTCAGTCATGGAGGACTTTGGTGGTGTACTATTCTCCTTGGCCTGGGGTGGCGGTGTTCCCACAGGTCGAGGTAGAATCACTGCCGCAGTGCTGTCCTTTTTGTCCCGTTCCGGCTGTGGTACAGCGGGGGCGGAAAACCTGCTGTGGCGTCACGGGAGGAGATAAAGGGGAGAGACGCCCTCGCCACGAGGTCTTCTACATCCGGCGCCCAGGCACCTTAGGCCTGGGTGCGGTCGGTCTGGAGTTCCGGCCCAGGCGCCCATGGCCTGGTCGGAGCAGTGTTGGCGTCCATCTCAGGCACCTTAAGCCTGGGGTGAGGTACTACACCGGAGGCCTGGGGCCCAGTAACTTCGACTGGGCTCCGCAAGGGTGGATAAGTCCGAGGGACCCTGAGGTGGATGGGGCCCATGTCTGAGGTGAGGAGGCCGGAGAGGTTACCCGTCTGAAGAGACCGGAGCAGCATCAACCCGGTGATGGAGGGGCCTCTGGTAACTCCCTTGGAGGGACATCTTCCCCCTGACAGGGGCCGTAACGCAGCGAAGGTACTCCATTCATGTTCTTCAGAGTCGCTGGTAGAGACTCATACGTTTCAAGTTCCTCTCTCTAGCCAATGGCTATAGCAACCGCTGGTGAAACCACAGTGGTTTAGTTTATCATTAGGACAGTGCCTTGACCTGCTCACCCCACCGTATTGAACTGTTTATGGATCTCAACTAATTGGCTAACAAAGAACTGTTTATTGTGTGTTACAATAAAAGAAGTGTTGGATCCTTTTTGGTGTGTGGAACTCTGGTTGATGGGAGTGAAGGGGAGTGTCAGCACAGCAGGACTTGGTTGTGAATAGAAACACACAGGCCCGAGAAGAATACTTGGTACTGGCCTTCACCTCACCTGCTGCATCTCACCCTCACGTACAACATACCCCTAGAGAGAGAAGAGGGGGTGAGGCCGCTACACATTATTAAAATCACTGCTCCCGTAAAAACGTCTATTTTTTAAACCTTTTTTTGCATTGATACATGTCCCCTGGGGCAGGACCTGGGTCTCCAAACACTTTTTAGGACAATAAATTGCATATTAGCCTTTATAATTAGCACTTTAGATTTCGAACGTTCGAGTCCATTGTATTTAATAGGGTTCTAAAGTTCACACGAACATTCTGTCTGTTCGCAGGTTCTGGTGCGAACCGAACAGGGGGGTGTTCGGCTCATCCCTGGTTGAAAGGAATACGCCCTTTGAATGGTTGCAGGTTGTTTTGGATGCTAGCATTGAGGAGTTATATTTCTCAATGAATTGTTATGGAAGCTGATGCCACAGTGTGTATGTGTAGAGAAAAGTGTTGTTATAATGTTGTGCATGTATAACATTTTTGAATGTGCTGTTTAGTGGCCAAATGGTCTTAAAATGTTTTAGTGCTTATGTGGTGTCTCAGGTGTGTGGCTTTGTGGAGATGGCATGAGCCTTGTGGAGTGTAGCTGACTCAAGACACACATTTTTCAGTGGATTTTGATGGTCATTTAGAAAAGTTTCAATGTTTGTCAGGGTTTGCGGAGATGTTTTGGCTAGTAGTGAAGAGATGCTGGTTTTGGCAGGAAAAAGTACATGCGTTAATGGCGGCATTCCTGGCTTTTGTTGTTGGCCATGTGGTTTGTCTGCCATCTTGAGGCACAGTTTCTCCTTGGCCTGTGGGTATCGTATAAGGGAAGGTGCAGCCACCTTTCCTTTGGGTGCTATACCATGTGGCATTCGTCGACTGTCTTGCTGGTGGAATTTCTCAGCTTTTGGGTTCAGATTTTGATGTTTGGTGCGAATTGAGTAGTGCGGTCTTTTCTGTGTTGGAATCTGGTGGAGACCATTTTTTTTTTTCCTTTGTGTGTGGGAACCCATGTGGTCTTGTGTTTTTAAGTGATTCATTTTGACGTCCCATGTTTGTGCTGGTTTTGGCGGGAAAAATTGCATGCGTTAATGGCGCCATTTTGTTGTTGTCCATGAGGCTTGCGATGGTTCATCCACCATTCGTGGGCTTGCCTCTGGTAAGCTGCTACCTTACTATGGTGGAGGGCACCTTTGTTTGCTGATGTCACTGGGTGTTGCATAATCATCTACTGATCTCATCTTGTGATTTGCAGGATTTATGCCTTTGCATGGGACTATTAATCCATCATTTAGTTCTATAATTCAGTATTGTGGTCTAATTTTTTGGGTTTTTATTGCATCATCTGGGCATTCATCTGGACTTTTGTCATATGTTTTATAATCATTTGGCATTGTTTTTTGGTATCTAGTGGCTGGTGGGGTGTGCACTGCTTTTTGCACATCGGCCCCTGGATGCTGTATTGGCATTTGTTGATTGGCGCAGTTTTTTTTCTGTTCTATGCGTTTGCAGTTTGACCTGTGCACTGCTGGGGAGAGTAGTGAGACACCAGGGTGACATACTGAGAGGCTCTTTTTGTTTAATGTTAAATGGTTTTTCTAAGCATCGCCTTTTGAGTTGATTTTAGTGGTATCTTGATATAGCACGGTCTTACCCCGAGGGGTCCTGACGCGCTTGCAGACACATGCTGGGGCCCATTTATAGAGGAGGTCTGGTTGACCTACCAGCATGTCTTTGGAGTGTGGGAGGAAGCCAACGCAGACACAGGGAGAACATGCAGACTCCATGCAGATGGTGTTAGGATGGGGATTTCTCTGTTTTCATGACTTTGCAGTATATGAGCCGCGGTTTTTGTATTGGATTTTGTTTTTAAGTGAAAACTCTGCTTTACGCTGAATTTTGATAGATTGTAAGACTAAGGGCTCTTTCACACGGAGGTCCGTTCAGGTCCGCCTGTCAATTTTTTAGGTGGACCTAAAACGGATCCTCCATGTACCCCTATGGAGCCACGGATGTCAGCGGTGACATGTCCGCTGACATCCGCTCCGCTCCACTCCGCCAAAGTGTGACGGAGGAAAACCCTATTTTTCCTTCAGTCGGCGGAGCGGATCGGATGACAACGGACTCTACGGTCCGTCGTCATCCGATTCCCCATAGGGGAGAGCGGCACTCTGACAGGGCGGTCCCTGCACAGTGTGCGGGGACTGCCCAGTCATCCGTCGGCTCAGCGGGGATCAACGGAGCGATCCCCACTGAGCAAGCGGAGCTTCACGGGGCGGATCTGCACGGATCCGCCCCGTGTGAAAGGACCCTAACTGAGAGTTTTTGTACAATGGTGTGTGTTTTATGTTTAAATATTTGGGAGTTTCCCAGAAGGCAATTCATTGTTTTTGAAGCTTGTACTGTATAGCCATCTGTTGGCAGGAGTTTGTATTTGAGTCTCAACTTTTGTTTTGACTTCCAGGGGATATGTGGGTCAGGGGGGGATTCCCTCCCATTTGCAAAAGGGGGGTTTATTCCATCATTTCCTTGACAAAGGTTTTTTTAAATTGTTGAAATATATATGATGTTTAGCCATGGATTTGTTTTGGTGTCTTGGATAGACAAGGCGATGGGGCTAGGCTCCCCCCTCCCCCTCCCTCTTCCTGAACAAATGATATGTAAATAAACCTTTTTTTTTTTTTTGAGAGCTGAGCTTGTAATTGGAAGTTTGTTTTCAGCATTTATGTATCAGAAGAAAGTTGGTGGGAGGAGTTTGGGTTTTTCTGAAAGGTTAAGCAGTGAGATTTGTGTTTGGAAGGAAAATAGAAAGCATTTTGGCTTTAAAAGTGTTTTTATATTTTGTTCCAGTTTTGTGAAGTTTTATACTGTAAATACAGTTGTGGGTAGAGAGCAAACATCGGGCATCACCATTATTGTTGTAACATCTGGATACAGAGAGAAGCCACATTGTTCCGCAGGTGGTAAACGGGCGTAAGTGTTCTGTGTGGTTTAGTCTGGCGACGCAGTGTATCGGTATATAGCGGAAAACGCTTGTGTATGCATACACTGTGAGGGGTAGAGGCATAATTCGGGGGTTGATCTGTGGTTGTTGCTGTAGTTCCAAAAGTGTTGGGACAACAAGCCATAGAGTTGACGCCTCGGTTAGGGTTTCTAGTTGGGGGACTGGACCAGATATAGTGGTTGTAGTTCTTCAATCCACCGTATAAGAAGACACCGGGCGGTGCTCTCCGAAATGGGTGCAATGGTTTTTCTGGACGCAGGTTTAAGACGATAAGCCGATTCGAATCGCCATGGACACAAGGAGGTCTGTGCAAAGGGAAGGAATGGAGGCTTCCTGCAGTCAGACAGTCACACGGTGCACAAAGCCTAGTTTTGGGGCAAAGGCCTTTGAACCCCAAAAAGATTAACATAGGTGGTCCAAGGATACTATTTTGGGTATCCCTCTGGAATAGATGTAGTTCAGCTGCGGCTTCAGAAATCTGTAATGATGAGTGTTGATGGAGGTGTAGTTTGTGATTCTCAGAGGAGGAACGGTGGTTAAAATTCTCATGCCCGTTTGTTTGAACTTTGTATGGCTGGTCCATGCAAGGTTCTCGAGCTGCTCTCATGTTTGTCCCATTGTATTTTTTTCTATTGCTGAAAGAGTGAAGAGAGAATTCTGGCTGTTTTTGTTTTTTCATTTCTGGTTTTGGAAACTATGAAGTATCTCCCCCACATTTGTATCTGAATGTTTGTATGTAGTAACGTGAATATGTTCGAACTTACCGCGGCGATCCTCTGATACGTTGCGGCTGTTGTATTTTTGTAGGAACGGGAAAAGTAAGGGTTACAGAGGGTTTTGTTTGAATCGGTTTTGAAAGAATGTCATTGACCATTTACCAATGTACAGGAATGTCATTATTGTTTACCATTCTTTTCAGGTTAAATATGAAGGATAGAGTAATGATTTTGCTTATAAGTATTTTTCAGATCCAAAGGAGCTTCTGAAAATGTATGTACACAGAGAGCAGGTGTATGTAGACAGCTGTACACATGGATAAATATGAGTTTAAGGAGGTAAAAGTATCATGGGCTATTTCATTGTTTCTTTTTTTTCCTGCACCACTCATTTCTTCCTTCAGTTTCTAATGAGGAAGAAAATGGGGGGAGAAGTGATAAATGTAAGAATGACAGTTTTTTTTTCAAACAAATAATGTTAACCTCTGTAATTCTAACCAAGTTTGTGCCAAGACTGTCTTTCTTTGATAGAATTTGAATCGGTGAGCAGCAGTCTGATGAAGTAGGTTCCCATCCCAGATGCTAAGAACCTTTTGTCAATGGTTCCAGGTATTGTAAGCCACGCACAGGTTATGCAGTGACCACAGTCCCGATGTCTGGGTTATTGTCATATGAGGGTTGCTTGGAGGTCAATCAAAACCAGAGTCGTACTTTCCTCATTAGCTGTCACTTATATTCTCGGCTGATGGTGTGGGTGCGATCACTGTGACATGAACTTCAAAATGTCCACCACAGGGTTTTCGAGTCCCTCCTGGACCCTGACACAATAACCAGTTTACATTCTTTCCAACCAGGTGACTGGGTCGTTGTAAAGAAGCTTGAGGGATGAGACCACGCCAGCCACTGCAAGAAGCGGCTCAACCACACCAAAGAACTGAGTAGTATCTTCGTTTATTTATATTTTTGTTGTTTAGTACATTTTAGCAAGGGTAACAATGAAAAGCATCCCAAGTTATTATTTAAAGTGTATTTCCTGACTAGCTCAGAAAGCGAACAGGACCGATTCTCCACCGAGTTTTAGTCCCCAGCGATGACAGCGGTACATGTCATTTATGATGGTATTATGGGTATGAGGAGTTTTGACAAACTGGTGAGGACTCCAAACAGACACTTGTCAATGGAATCTAATGATGCATTTTTAGAGGGTAAAATTGGTTAGTTTTAATGGCTCTGTCTCTTGTCGGTTTGGGTATCTAGACAGCCCACAAGTGTGTTTGAACTTTAGTTTGGTGCTTATGCGGATCTGCAGCTTATAAGGTAATTCCCCCAAAGCAAGAGGTTCATGCGTGATGGTGAAGCTGTCCCAGCATCTTATGTCGCGGCCGATCGCGAGGATCTGATGGCGCGAGAAATTAAGAATGGCAGGGACAGCTAGAAGGGAATTGTTCACCAACCCTGACCAGGTCTGGGCATGGTTTCCTGCATGTACAAGGTGGGGGGGCTCGAGCTTAGGATACGATTGAACAATTCTCATCCATTAAGGATAGGGTTCTTCATGTAACTGTTGAAGCCAAAGCTATAGCTAGTGAAGGTTTGGAGTCCTTTTAGGGGTCTGGGAATCTTTGGGGATCTAATTTTTATTTTACAGCAGATCGTGGTTAAAGGAAGTGGGAATATATATACTCATGTCGTTTTTATTTCTATTCTTTCTATGTCGTGACGAGGTGCTCCTGTTGCCTGATTGGACGCGTGACCAGAGCTTCCTTGATGAGACGCCCTGAAGCCGGACCCACGTACAAGACACAGAGGATCACAGATGGATCGCCGATTACTACAGCTCACCATGTCGTGTCCTCCTTTATAAGTCATGCTCCTGAAGAATAGAGTCTACATGTCAAGCCGTGTTTTCCTTTTATGGACTCATTTGGACTGTAAGGACTCATTCATTTCCAGATATAAGAAGGAGATCAAGTTTCATCGATGGACATGGGGTGCATATGACAAAAAGGGGAGGACTGTTGTGGAGAATTTTATGAAGATGTATTTAATATGTATTGTCATAGTGTCACCCAGTGTTAGTACTTCCGCAACCCGCTCTAAAGAGCTGACTGGGGCAGTCTGAGGCTGGTTGAGATAAAATTCCTGGTTTGGAGAAGGGTGTTTGCGGAATGAGGCCTCTCTGCAAACACATTATCGGTTTAGCAGGTGTGTGCTCTTGTCATCTCTGTGGTGCCTGATCAGCATTTGAGGTGATGGCGTGAGCGCACACCTGCGGATAAGCTCCCCTCATCAGGAACTGTGTTCATTGGTTATTGTATTATTATTGTATTATTATTGTATTATTGTATTGAATTCTTTAAGCTATATTTCTTGTGTTGTATTCTGAGTGGATTCTGGGATGCCTTGATGATAAGACCAGTCTGGTAATGCTTCCTTCTTTGAATGAATGGGGTTCGAATGATGGTGAGTGAATTTTAGCCTAAGATAGCATTATTGCAATAAGACGAAGTGTGCTTATTTAGCACAAGGCAAAGATGGCTGCGTGCTCTGCAAACAACCAATTTTGCCAAGACACCACTTGGGGCAGTGAGAGCAAAAGGGTCACCGGAGCATGGTCGGAGATCGTGATCCGGTCAATAGTGTCGTCTATCAGCAGGTCAAGGGTACCCTGGTCGACTAGCAAGAGATCAATTCTAGTGTAGACCTTGTGGACACTAGAGTAATAGCTAAAGTCCTTCTCTGAAGCGTGTAGTGCTCTCCAGCAGTCCACCAGGGTATGACCTTAAAGAGCCCTACGAAAATGCCTCAAGAATGCGTAGGAATGTGTCGATATGCTAGCAGAAGTATCTATAGAAGAGCCAGAGCTAACATTAAAATCCCCCCTAAGATTAACCTACCCTCCCGAAAGTCCACCAAGTTGTCTAGGACCTTATCAATAAATGTGAGTTGTTAGGAGTTAGGAGCATACAGGGTGGCGAACGTGTACATCTGGCCCATTATGGTGCCTTTCAGGAAAACAAAACGCCCCTGGGGATCAACACAATGGTCAGAAGGTTGAAATGGACAGTTCTTATGAATGGCTATGGCCGTGCCTCGGAATTTAGGTTTTGGGGAGTTACTTAAGTACCAGTGTGGAAAGAGGTGGGTGGGTAATTTTGGGAGTGAGGAATCTGTGAAGTGGGTCTCCTGCAGAAACAAAACCTGCGCCCCTAGACGCCTCAGCTCAAGCCACAACCTAATGCGCTTGTTGAGGGAGCACAGACCACGAGCATTATATGACACTACCTTAACCGTTGCCATGTTGCATCAGTGGTGGGTTCTCCAAACGACCATCTCGCAACAGCTGAACCAGGTGAGAATGATAGAATTCTGAGCATAAACAAAATGAAAAGGGTGAGGTAACCAGAACATAAAATAACCAATAAAAAGGCCCACTGTAGGCCTACAATTAACCTACTTGTCTGACTCAGGTGGCCTGCCTAGCAAGGAGGAACCACCTAAGTGAGGCAAGATGCTCCAAACAGGGCTAATACCCAATACGGGCCATCCTATAGGGGGAACGTGATCAGACATATAGAGTCAGGCAGTTCCCCTTGTGGGGAGGGATCATATATGCTGCTTCAAGTCCCGGTCACCCACTAGCTCTGAGATGTCAAAGCCCTGCTCTTGGGAGGCTGAGGAGCCTGGGGATTCAGGGGGAGCCATGTCTCTTACCAGCAGAGGTGTCAGTATAGGGAACACAGTGTGCTGGGAAGCTCTGGTAGCCGCTGCAGTATCCGTCCTACGGCCCTTCCCGGACACCATCTTGGATGTCCAGCCACACGGCTGCCCGCTGCCACCGAAATAAGAGTTCATGGAGCCCTTGCCTTGTTAATCAGAGCCCTGCTGTCTCGAGGAGGCCCTCCGGTGTTGAGACATCACTGTGGTCTCCATGGAAATGCGTTGTTTCCCCCCGGTACATGCTGATTAAGCTGCGATGTGTGAGGAGCTCTGGAGATTTGCTTCCTCACTCGGCCATGTCTAAGCCAAGCCCCCCAGTTGGAAGACTGTTAACTTAAATTTTTTCATTTGTGTACACTATGTACTAATCCTTTTGGGGTTCCCAAAAACAATTATGGCTTTGATCTCATTTTTGAATACCATACATTGAATATAGTACCTCCTATTTCTAGCCCTTTTTGGTATTTCTAAAAATGCTGTAGGAGGCAAGAAAACAGTCAAGGAACTATTCTAGGGATAATGATGGGCACTAACTATGTCACACAAAATGCCCAAGTGGCAACAAAATTGCACAAAAAGGAGTGCCATCGTTCACTCATTATCCACCAATCTGCAGCAAAACTGATTTGTCTCAAACGCACAACTTATGCGCTCTCACTTGCCTATCCTTATATACTTCTGTAAATAATCTATAGAATACTCAGTTGGCAGACTGATAACTCTTATCTTTATATTGCTGTGGCATATTTGCTGTGTACACTATGTACTTACTATATCCTTTCTGGGTTTATAAAAAGTCTGTTCTGTTTTATCTCATTTTTGAATACCATACTGTATATTGGATGTGGTACCCTCTATTACTAACCTATCTAGTAAATCTGTAGTGGCCATGAAAACTGTTAAGAAAACATTCTAGGGAGACATAAAGGGAATTATCATCACATCAAGTTCATAAAAGGCTACAAAATGGCACCATTCACTTATTATCCATCATCCTTTAGCAAAACTGAGTTGCCTCAAACTCATAACTCATTTAGACTGACTTGCCCATCCCTATACACGTCTGTGAACTCAGTTGGCAAACTGTTACCTTTTATCTTTATATTGCTGAGGTATATATGTTGTGTATACATACAGTACAGTTCCCTATTCGGTCACACCTAGAATGATCTTGTTTACACATGTCTCTGCAGTAAAATCTATGTATGACTTACTTTATCTGTAAGGTTTACCATACTTTACCATCGGTATTCAGGAAGTTGTGGGTTTTGCATGGGTCAGTGGAACCTCTAAATGCATCCAAGATCTACATAACACAAATTTTGTGGGAGAAGATACCTACCCTTCATAGCTGCCAGTGTGACGTCTGTCATGGCTTCTGCACTTATACAAGAGATAATACTCATTGTCTGTTTTTCACGGCCTTTGACTTTCAAAACCGGCCTTATTATTTAAATGAGGTGGTGACTCACAGTAGATAAAGAAAGATCCAAACAGAAAAAGGTAAATATAATGCTTGCCAAATTGTGGTCCAACAAATTGTATATTTTCTAGAATTCAACAGAATGTTGCCAACATTGTAAACAAATGTATAGGGACACTTTATTGCCTGTTGGCGGAGTCTTATTATAATTAGGGGGTGGGGTCTTTGTTTGTAAGCGTGGCATAGCAGGAAAAAAATGCGCTATGCAGAAAAATGGGCGTGGTTTAAGCAAAATATTGGGCTAGCTTAAATGGGGTGTGGCTCAAAGGGGGTGTGGTTAGAGTCTAAAATTAACGAGGGATGGGGGGAGAAAGAGAGAGGGAGAGAGAGAGAGAGAGAGAGAAAGAAAGAGATAGGGAGGGAAGGAGAGAGAAGGAAGGAAATAAAGAGGGATGGAGGGACAACAGGCCCAGATCCTACACCACAATAGCAATATGTGTATTCCAGAAAGTTTAACAATCAGCAGATAAAGATACTCCAAACACCTGGTGTTAGTGCTTCAATCATCCCGGCACCATGGTTGTTATGGTGCCAGGATGATTGAAGCGCATTATTTCCATTATTACATTGTAATATAAAATGAAATCATTCAACTTACCATAATGCATAATCAGTGGGAGCCCTGAGTGTGTCAAATGCCACGTCGCCTGCCACCAGATGCCATCAGGTGGCCCCAGCGGAGTCCCTCCTTACATCAGGCATTCTCAGCAGAGTCCGTCCTTACATCAGGTGCCCCCAGCAGAGTCCATTCTTACATCAGGTGCCCCCAGCAGAGTCTGTCCTTACATCAGGTTCCCTCAGCAGAGTCCGTCCCTACATCAGGTGCCCCTAACGGAGTCCCTAGTTACATCAGATATTCTCAGCAGAGTCCGTTCTTACATCAGGTGCCCCCAGCGGAGCCCCCCTTACATCAGGTGCCCCCAGTAGAGTAGCAAAAAATGCTTTGAGGAAAGCTCCGGCCGAAACATGTTAGCGTTTTAGATGTCGCACTTCTGTTAATGCTCAATAAAGATTTAAGAAGAAGCAATCGAGTTACTGGCATTTTTTGCTATTTTGATGTTTATGGGACACAACAAGCCTGAGCACCGTTATTCAGTTCATCATTCTACAATCATGCGGTAGAGCTTGGGTGAGTTTTTGTCTACGGCAGAGCCCCTCCTTACATCTGGTGTTCCCGGCAGCGGAGCCCCAGTCCTTACATCTAGTGTCCCCGGCAGCGGAGCCTTTCCTTACATCTGGTGTCCCCAGCAGCGGAGCCCCAGTCCTTACATCTGGTGTCCCGGCAGTGGAGCCTGAGTACTTACATCTGATGTCCCCGGCAGTGGAGCCCCTCCTTACATATGGTGTACCCAGCGGAGCCCCAGGCCTTACATCTGGTGTCCCCCTTAGCGGAGCCCCAGTCCCTACATCTGGTGTCCCCGGTAGCGGAGCCTAAGTCCTTACATCTGGTGTCCCCTCTCGTCAGGCACAAGGGGCGGAGGGTTGGCGGCAGCTCCATGATTTCCCATGTGTTCAGTGGAGATGGGGGCCTCCGATCCGTACAGCCATTCAGCTTCAGTGTACAAGAAAATTATCTACTTGTACACTGAAGAGAGAAGCCGATTGGCTGCACGGATAAAGAGGCCCCTCCCCTCTCCACTGAACACACGAGGAAAGAGACTTTGTGGCGGCGGCAGCGGCCATCTATTTGTAGCCCGCTGTGACTTTGCCAAAAACAGTCCCGATTCCTGGGACAAAAGCAAAATCCCGGGATTTTAATCGGGACGAGCTCCGTTCAGGACGAGGGTCCAAAAATCGTGATTGTCTCTGAAAAGTCGGGACTGTTGGCAAGTATGGGAGTAGCAGGTATTCACTTAATTTCTGAGCTAATAAATGCATAACAGATCACTTACCAATTAAGTCCTAAACCATATAGCGATCTCTTCTTGGGAACCTCATGCTTACACCTTTAGAAATGTTGTAATGTGCGTTACTTGGGATCATTAACCCTACATTTTATGGTAAAATGTTCTTTCTCTTTAACTAACATATTACCTAGATTCATAAAACCAAAATAAACCTACACAAAGTATATTCAGCTACTATATATTAACATACTATTAAATGTATGTGACAGATGCTACTGCTTTGGAAACATGTTCCCTTTAAACATGCTTGTGCTGCAAGATAAACAAATGACGTGTGTCTTAGGAGGGTGCTGCAAGCAGCTGCAGAGTTAGATAAGTTGGCTGTCATTAAAGTCCACTTAGCATGTCATCTTTCTAGTTAGTCAGCTTTTCTGTACTTACTGTACTTTTCTAAATAAAAGGAGCAATCTAAATTACGTGAAAGGTTTTGAAGAATAGTAAGACCCTCTTAAAACAAAAGGTATCTGCAGATCTCACCTATTATCTCAGGTGCCAAAAATAAGGGTTTGATTCTTTATTTTAGACTAGTGGAGGTAAAGCCCTGTACACATGATCGGATTTCCTATGGATTCAAATCCGATGGATTTTTCCATCAGAATTCCGATGAAGCTGACTTCCATCAGTCTTGCCTACACACCATCAGTCAAAAATCAGACCGTCCCAAACGCTGTGACGTAAAACACTCCGATGAGCCGAGAAAAATGAAGTTCAATGCTTCTGAGCATGCGTCGACTTGATTCTGAGCATGCGTGGGTTTTTTCTCCGATGGAGTTCCACACAGACGATCAGAATTTGCTATCGTTTTTTTTCCCATCGGATAAATTTAAAACATGTTCTATTTTTTCTCACCGATGGAAAAAAGACCGATGGGGCCCATACACGATCGGTCTGTCCATCGGACTGTTTTCATTGGTAAAACCGATCGTGTGTACAGGGCAAAAGAGTTTGAAATACAGATCCCATCAGACCCCACAGTAATGCCTTATACACACGACCGGTTTTCCCGTCGGGAAAACTGCCATGAGAGCTTTTGGCCGGGAAAACCGGCCGTGTGTATGCTCCATCACAGCTTTCCCGATGAGAAAACTGCGGGGAAAAAAAAGGGAACCAGCTTTCTGTTTTCCCGTCGGGATTCCCGACGGACTTTTTCCCGTCGGGAAAACCTGTCGTGTGTATGCTTTTCCGAGGGGAAAAAAACACGCATGCTCAGAATCAAGTATGAGACGGGAGCGCTCGTTCTGGTAAAACTAGCGTTCGGAATGGAGATAGCACATTTGTCACGCTGTAATGGACTGAAAAACACGAGGCTGAAAAGCGCGAATCGTCTCTCACCAAACTTTTACTATCACGAGCATCAGCAAAAGCAGCCCAAAGGATGGCGCCGTTTGAATGGAACTTCCCCTTTATAGTGCTGTCGTACGTGTTGTACGTCACCGCGCTTTGGACGGGCGGTATTTGGTCTGAACGTGTGTATGCAAGGCAGGATTGAGAGGAATCCCGTCTGGAAAAACTTCGTTTTTCAAAAAGTCCTATAGAGCATGATCCAATTTGTTCTAACGAATTCCTTCGTGGTCCCCCAAGACCAAGAGGCAATCAGATATTCCCTGGGTCAACTACCCCTGGTGTTATTACCTAAAAATGTTAGTATCCTGTTATATTTGTTCATTTACAAATGCATTCAGTAGTTTTTTTTAAAACAATCTACTTAGCAGGACAAAATGAATTCTTGAGGGAGTCTGTTCCACATTTCCACAACTCTTACTATGAAGAAGCCTTTCCATATGTGGAAGTTAATCTATTTTCCTCTAGAAATAAAGAGTGTCCCCTTGTCCTCATAATATATATATTATGGCCAGAACTAAGCAATAAATGTTTTTTAAAATATTTTTCTATTTGAGTAAATATATATTGCGTATGTGTAGCCGGGTGCTTCCCGCTGTCTGTGTGTTCCTGTGCTGCTCTCCCCCACAAACCCACCGCCGGGTGTGCTGCTGACTGTGCTGAGGTTCAGAAAGCGAGCTGTGTTCTGCTGTGATGTTGGAGTTGCTCTGTGTAAAATTACCCCACTCACCACCTTCCTCCTGGCAGCAGTGAAGCCTGTGAAAAACAGATGATGATGCTGCAGGGAGGAGGGTCATGGAACATGAAGTCCTGGTGGAATGTTGCACAATACAAATGATTGGGGCTGTGGACTTTAACACCCAGGATTCTCTGCACATGGCATTCAGAGCAGGGTCTTGGCTGGGAACTGGAGGACTCACATAGGTGTCTTATCTGCAGGGACCCAGAGAGGACAGACCTGTTATGGAACTGGAGGGTGCAGACCTACTGCTGTGTGAGTCTAAACCAGAAAGCACAGAGGCTGTCACTGGTTTCAAGAGTCTGCGGTAGTGAGCCCTTCTGGATTGCCAACTTAGGGTTCCCCAGAGCTTGGAGTCTGATGCCTTGTACACACGACCGGTTTTCCCGGCAGGAAAACTGCCATGAAAACATGTTCTCTATTTTCCTGTCGCGATTCCAGGCGGTCTTTTTCCTGGCAGTTTCCCTATGGGAAACACTGCGGTGGAGCATACACACGGCCGGGATTCCCGGCCAAAGCTCTCACTGCAGTTTTCCCGACGGGAAAACCTCTGGTGTGTACACAGGGAAAGTTACCGAGCAGGTTCTCGGTTTTCCCCCCGGGATTCCCGGCGGACTTTTTACCGCTGGGAATCCCGGTCGTGTGTACTAGGCATAAGCCCCTGCCTGCTTCTTCACCAGGGCCCCTGATGGTATGGATGGCCTTACAGCAAGCTGGAACACACTGTGACCAGAGCTATACAGTGTTAACATCGTGTAGCGCCCTCCTCACTCCCCTCTTTCTCTTGTCTCGTCTCGTCTCTTGTCTAGGGGTATCTTAGAGGGAAGGGAGCGGGGACACCACGCCTGGCTTCCACCACAGTTGTCAGTGCGGTATAAGCAACGTTCTTGTATTACCTTCGGGTCAGTGCTGTGCACCTGGATCCTCCCTCCAAGAGTCACCTTGAACAATGTCTGTCAGGAAATGAGCCCCACACCATTAAAGTTCAACACTCCTTTATTCTTCTTGAATGAACACAATCAGTTGAACTCCCTAAATAGGAACAGAACAGGAAAGGAGGTGTGGATGTGAATAGGCCCAGACACAATGTAGTTCTCCACTTTCCTTCCTGAAAGTGGGTTACGGTCTCCGCACGAGGGGGGAATTTCCTTCCAGGCGGTCTCCGACAAGAGGCTCACCTGTCACCGGCAATATGCTGCACCAGGTCTTCAAGTGAGGAGCTCCCCCCGGTCCATTACGCCTTCCGGATTCGGGAACCCACTCCCGGGGCTCCCTAGGATCTCCTTCCCTCGCGGAACTCAGTGTTGGGCACTGAGCTCCGGACCTCAATCCGAGTACCTCACCCCAGGCTAAAGGTGCCTGGGATGGAACACGACCTCCGGCTGTCCTCTAGGCCTAGGCCACCCAGAGGACCGACACGAACCACCGTCCGCAAGCTGAAGGTGCCTGGGACTTCGACCCCGTGACAAAGATGGCCGGCCCCTTTATACCCTCTCCCAGCAAGCACGGCGGGTTCCCCGCCCCACCATACCGCTGCCGAGGGAGGACAAAAAGGAGGCACAGCACACAGCAATGATTCAACCCCAGCCCAGGGCGACAGCGCCACCTGCTGGGCTGCAGGGAATTTCACATCACCAATGTCTCTGTCAGGTTCAAATTTACACCCGGGAAAGTACATACCCGCTACAATAGTAAGGGAAGTGATCAGGGTTTTTCTTTTTTTACACATTATTTTTGCTTATACCACTGAATTTCACTGTATAAGCACCCACTTTTACTTAATGAAATGGATTCATTCAGTGTTTACTATTGTGGTTATCTATGATTAGCCACAGCTAATCACATGGTACAGATGGGCTGTGATTGGCGCTGTCTATACCATGTGATCACCGTGACCAATCAGATAGATCAACACAATGTACACAATTAATGGCATGAATCAAAGCCATTCATTGTGTACAATTGTTAAGTTATCTGCTGTGATTGGTTACAGTGATCACATGGTACCAGCAGCAGCTGGTACACTGATCAGTCATCTGCTGTGTCCTGTGGAGACAGTGAGTGACAGATCACGCTGCAGCATGACTCATGGGGAGTGTGCAAGGCGTGAAAGACGTCATTTGACTATAGGCTGGACAGGAACTGGTTACTGTGGTTTAGCCTTCTTGCGGCCTAAGTTAATTGACATGTTTGAGGCCACTACTCACATTATTTATTCATACTCTTACACATTCTATTGTAATAGCTGATCTGTTGTTTTTTTTTTTTTTTTGCTTTGTGCATTGCCTTTTATATGCCTTGCCATACTACATTTATTTGTTATCTATCATCAAGTTGCTTGCGACCTTAATTTTCTTGTGTACTGTTATAGAGTGGTGGCATACTAACACTTAAAGCGGTAGTAAACCGCTGTGTGTTTTTTTTTGCAACCTGCAAGGTAAAGCCATAATGTGCTAGTATCCATCACATACTAGCACATTATGTAAAACTTACCTTAGAACAAAGCCTTCCAGCGATGTCACCGCTGACAAGGCTTCCATCTTCACATGGTCTTCCTTCTGGGTTCACGGACTCCGGCTGTGTGAGTGGCGAGAGCCGTGATGACGTCACTCCACATGCTCGAGGGACACGCCATTTACAACACAGGACTCTGAAGGAATGGCCCCGGGGGCCATTCCTTCAGAGTCACCAGCTGCATGTACAGTAAATATCTCCTAAATGGCGCATGTTTAGGAGATATTTACAATACCTTTAGGTAAGCCTTATAAGGCTTACCTATAGGTACAAATTATGCATGGGAGTTTACTCCCACTTTAAAGCCTCAAACACATGATCGGATTTTCCGCAGACAAAGCCTCGAACTTTTGTCCGAAGGGCGTTGGCCAGGAACTTGTCTTGTATACAAACGGCACACAATTGTCGGCCAACAAACATGCATGTAGTTACGTACTACGTGGTTTTTCAGCTCTTCTGCTAATGTTGTGTTTGGTGAGCATTACTTCCGAGCATGCATGTTTGTACTTTGGACTTTTGTCCGACGGACTTGTGTACACATGATCTGAAAATCTGACAACAGACCGTTGTCCGCGGAAAATTTAGCTTATTTTATTAGGTTTTCATTTATTTCAGAAAACTTTTAACTTAACTTTAATACTTCAGACATCAGGGGTCTATCAGATTTAACCCCCCCCCACCCCCCCAAAATGCACGTACACACACACAGAGTCAATACTTCAACCTGAAAGAATATATTTTGGGATAAAAAGGAAGCAGATTAGTGTACAGAAAGTGGTTAGGAATCAGCAGCATCTACGTTATCTCCCATTGGTACAAGATCAGCTACTATCCCTCTCTCCAGAGAAGCCCGGAGCACAAATAAATACAATGCATGGGCGGAGGGCTGGCATGACTAGGGAAACAGGGACTGATAAGAGGGATTTTGGGATTGGTGGGTTAATTATGTGGGAGGGGGCACAGAGGGTATAAAGGAGTGATTCCTTCCCCCCCGGGTAACACACGACGGAAGGGAAAGTTAGGAAAAGTCCATCATGTCGGGTGTGGACAAGCTCCTGGCCCAATTGCGGGCAAAGGCTGCAGCGCGAGGCCCGGAGTGGGCTCAAGAGCACCTGGGGCCTATGCTGGTGCGTCCAGCTGAAGAGGAACTTAATGGGGGGAGGGTGTCAGCGCAAGCTCGGCAGTCTAGGCCGCCGGAGCGCTTCTCACCTGACCTCTCCTCCGGAGCTCACCGTCATTCAGGGAAACCCCATTCGCAGGCCCCTTCGGGTCCTCCCGCGAAGCGAGCGGCTGCTATCGCCGGGTTGGATGCCGGGAGGAATCCCCAGCAGAGACGGAGCTCCGCGGGCGGCCGGTCCGGGAGTTCCGGAGAGGCCACTAGGCCCGCGCGGCGGCTGGTGTCGGAGCGAGCGGGCCCCCGCCCCCAGAGTGATGTCCCTCGGCGGGTGGAAATCGAGTGTGGCAGTGGCCAGGCCTTCTGCCTCAGCGGCCGGGGACCTTGCGGAGGTGGAGCGGAGGACGGAGCAGGCTGCAGATGATGGAGGCGGCAGAGCTGGACATAGCCCCCCCGGTCCGGGGAAAGCTGCTAGGAAATCTGACCCCGGGTCCGGTGCGAGGAAAGGGGAGTCGGTCGGCAGCGGGAGCCTCGGCATCCAGGGATCTTTCCCCTGGAGGGCTTTCGTCCGGCGAAGAGGACCTGGTGGAGCTGAGGTCGGAAGGGGAAGTGTCGGATTCGGAGGACGATCGGGAGCTTCCTAGGCGATCGGCGGCGATGGAGACAGGACGGTCGGCTGGTGGGTCTCTTCCTAGGCAGCCCGGTAAGTTTGTTTTTCCTTTATCTTCCCTGGATCGGTCAGGTGTGCTGGGTGATGGGGGTTGCAGTGGTAGTGTAGCGGGGGGTAGTGCTGGGCCTGCGGTGATGGGGGCCCCGGCTGGGAATAGTGACATGGCAGGCTCGGGTCAGAGGTTGGCAGTGGGGATGGATACGGGTTTGCTGGGGTTTTTGGCAGGGATCAAGGAGCTGGTGGGCAGGTTTGAGAACGCGACGGGTGGGACGCCAAGCCCGGCAACAGCATGGGTTCCCCGGTGGGGGGAGATGGCAGGAGCGGGGTGGCAGTGGCAGTGCCAGCGGTTACGGTGGTTGTGTCACAGCCTGTGGTGGTGGACAGCCCTCCGCAAGTGGGGGCGGCGGTCACTAAGGCAACGGCGGTGGGGGATGCAGGCAGGCAGGACCTGGTGAGGTTGGCGGACGCTGCCAAGTGCGAGGTCTATATCTGCTTTGAGGGGCCGTTGAGAGCGCACTTGAAAGTGGAAGTACGTGAAAAGATTTGGAAATGTGAGTACGTGGAGATATTTTCACTATTGCCGTTAGAGAAGTTCAATTTGGACAGGGTCAAGCCGGACGATTCCAAGAAGGAGGATGAGGAGAAGCGTAGGTATCAGCTGATCCCACGGACATTTACAAATTGGCTGCAGACGTTCGCCATTTTGGCGAGTGTGATAGGGGTAAAGAAGCCGGAGTTCTGCTCGGCCCTTTTTTGCTACCAGGATGCTGTGGGGGAGGCATATAGGGTCTACGGCGGCACGGCTTGGCTGAGGTACGATGAACAATTCCAGCAGAGGATGGCGGTTCGTCTGGAGTTGAGGTGGGATCACAAGGATATCAGTTTGTGAATGCGATTGATGTCTTCGGCGAGGGCTCCGAACCAGTTTTTTCAGGGGGGGGGGGGGGGCGGTGGATCGTCTTCCCCTGGACAGCCGGCCGGTAAGGCAAAAGGGGTCTGTTGGCAATTTAATGCGGGTACATGCAGGTTCGGAGGTACGTGCCGTTTCAAACATGAGTGTGTCGGCTGTGGGGGTTCCCACCCCTTGTCCAGATGCTTTAAGCAAGGGAAGAACCGTTCCGGAGAGCCTGCGAATATGAGGGAGGACGCCGGTGATGGTGGAAAGGATGCGGCCGTTTCTAGGCAGGTATCCTGACAGGGCGGTGGCTCGGTTGTTGGAGGGTGGTTTTACCGAGGGTTTTCGTATTCCGTGCTCTCTGAGGGAGGTTCCCCCAGTGCTGCGCAATTTACGATCGGCATTGCAACATTCGAGCGTAGTTTCTGAGAAGCTGCGGAAGGAAGTTGCGCTGGGTCGCATGGGTGGCCCTTTTCCGGTGCCTCCTTTGAATGATTTGGTGGTCTCTCCACTGGGGGTGGTGCCAAAAAAAAGAACCGAATAAATTTCGGCTCATTCACCACCTTTCTTTCCCCAAAGGGGGGTCGGTGAATGATGCTATTGAGCCCGATACTTGCACGGTGAGTTATACGTCATTCGATGCAGCTTTTTTTGGGTCCGTCATTATGGCCAGGGGGCTCTCATGGCAAAATCGGATGTGGAAGCGGCCTTTCTGCTTCTTCCGGTGCTCCCCGATAGTTTCGGTTATTGGGGTGTCACTGGAACGGGGAGTTTTACGTGGATCGGTGCCGGCCTATGGGCTGTTCCATATCGTGCGCGCTGTTTGAGAAGTATAGCTCCTTCCTGGAATGGGTAGTCAGGGATGTGTCTGGGGTGAATTCGGTCATACATTATCTGGATGACTTCCTCTGCGTGGACCCGGCTTCCTCCAGGTGCTGTGCGATTCTCTTGTCAACGCTGGAGCATATGGCGGATTGTTTTGGTGTCCCGTTGGCACCAGACAAGACGGAGGGGCCTAGAACGGTCATTACGTTCTTGGGGATAACGTTGAACTCGGACGCCATGGAATGCCGTTTGCCGGAGGACAAACTTGCGGCTCTGAAAGGGGAAATTAGGGGGATGTTAGGTTTGCGCAAGGTACAGCTGCGGACGTTGCAGTCTTTGTTGGGGAAGCTTAACTTCACCTGTCGCATTTTGCCAATGGGGAGAGCGTTTTGCCAATGGCTGTCGGCAAGTACGGCTGGGGTACAGTCGCCGCAACATTTTGTTCGACTGGTAAGGTCCCACAGGGCTGATTTGCTGATCTGGCATACATTCTTGGAGTCCTTCAATGGTAGGGCGCTGTGGATGTCGGGCCCGGTCAGTAACTTTGATATGGAGCTGTTCACGGACGCTGCTGGCTCAGCTGGTTTTGGAGCTTTTTTCCAAGGCAGGTGGAGTGCTGGTCCGTGGCCACAGTGTTGGGTGGAGGCAGGCTTCACAAAGAATCTGGTGCTGCTGGAGCTCTTTCGGGTGGTATTGGCAGTGGAGTTGTGGGGCGAGGCTTTCCGGGATCGGAAGGTGCGTTTCCACGTTGACAACATGGGAGTGGTACAGGTGATTAACAGAGCGTTGGCTTCATCACCGCCAGTTGTTCGCCTGCTACAACAGCTGGTGTTGAGATGCCTGCAGTTGAATGTCTTTATATATGCAGTCCACCTTCCTGGGGTGGAAAACGTCTTGGCTGACGCTTTGTCTCGCTTTCAGTGGGACAGGTTCCGAGAGTTGGCGCCGGAAGCGGTGCAACGGGGGGTACCTTGTCCCGACTGGCTGTGGAAGATTGCGTTGGAGTAGTCTCCGGTTGGATCAGAAGGTCGGTGAGTGAGACGACGTGGGCCGCATATCATAAAGTATGGCAAGAATGGGCGGATTTGGGTCGCGTGGTGGGAGTGGATATTGCCGGGCCGGAGGTGAGGTTGCTAGTCTTGTACTTTATCTCCAGGTGCATGGAAGCAGGTGTGTCGGTATCTGCGCTGGGTAAGAAGGTTGCAGGTTTGGCCTTTTTGTTCAAATGGTAGGGTTTGCCAGACTTTACTAAAGATTTTTGGGTGCGACAGGCGCTCAAAGGTTATAGGCGGGCCAGACCTTTCAAGGACACCAGACGACCAGTGTCGTTTGGGGGTCCTGCTGGGTGTTTTGGCTAAGTTACCGGAGGTTTGTGCCTCGGTATATGAGGCCTCCTTGTTCCAAGTTGCATTTTCTTTGGCATTCTTTGGGGCATTTAGGATTGGTGAGCTGGTTAGCCCATCTAAGAAGGTTCACGGGGGGATTTGGGTTACTGAAGTGCGCTGCCATAAGCATAGTGTGTCCTTGTGGTTGCGTAGATCAAAAACGGATCAGAAAGGGAAGGGCAAGAGAGTGCAGATTTTTTCATTGCCAGGCTCACCGCTCTGTCCGGTGGGGGCGGTGCGAGGTTTTATGGCAGTGCGCCCAGAGAGGGAGGGTTCTTTTTTGATACATGCTGATGGGTTTCCGTTATCCAAATTTCAGTTCGTTTCGGTTTTTCGTAAGTGTTTGGGGTGCCTAGGCTTAGAGGCCAAAGGAATTTCGTCGCATTCTTTTCGGATTGGGGCGGCTACGGAAGCGGCTCGAAGTGGGTTGGATGCGGAGTCTGTGAAGCGCATTGGTAGATGGGAATCGAGTAGATTTCGGACTTACATTCGCCCTCACTTGGTGGTAAGGGTGTGAGGATAGTGGGGGGGGGGCTGGTAATGGGTTTTGTTAACCACTTAAGCCCTGGACCAATACAGGCCATTATGACCAGGCCCCTTTTTGCGATTCGGCACTGCGTTGCTTTAACTGACAATTGCGCGGTCATGCGACATGGCTCCCAAACAAAATTGGCGTCCTTTTTTTCCCACAAATAGAGCTTTCTTTTGGTGGTATTTGATCACCTCTGCGGTTTTTATTTTTTGCGCTATAAACAAAAATAGAGCGAAAAATTTGAAAAAAATGACATATTTTTTACTTTTTGCTATAATAAATATCCCCAAAAAATATATAAAAAAAAAATTTTTTCCTCAGTTTAGGCCAATACATATTCTTCTACATATTTTTGGTAAAAAAAATCGCAATCTGCGTTTATTGATTGGTTTGCGCAAAAATTATAGTGTTTACCAAATAGGGTATAGTATTAAGGCATTTTTATGATTTTTTTTTTTTTTTACTAGTAATGGCGGCGATAAGCAATTTTTTTCGCGACTGCGACATTATGGCGGACACATCGGACACTTTTGACACATTTTTGGGACCATTGTCATTTTCACAGCGAACAGTGCAATAAAAATGCACTGGTTACTGTGAAAATGACACTGGCAGTGAAGGGGTTAACCACCAGGGGCGCTGGAGGGGTTAAGTGTGCCTACGGGCGTGTTACTAACTGAGGGGGGGGCGTGGCTACGACTGACACATCACCGATCTCCGCTCTGATTACACAGAGCGGAGATCGCTGACATTGTCAGTAGAGGAGCGGGGAGATGTTGTGTTTACACACACATCTCCCCGCTCCGAGCCTCCGTGAAACGATCGCGGGAATCCCCGTGACGATCGAGTCCGCGGGACCCGCGGTCCCATTCAGGGGGGTCGCGAGCGTGCCGCCGGCGGCGTGCGCACGACCGCGACGTCGGCAGTTAAAGGGCCACGTACAGGTACGTGATTGTGCCTGTACGAGCCATTCTGCCGACGTATATCGGCGTGAAGGGGTCGTTAATTGGTTAAGGGTAAAACAATGTGATGCGTTGATGGGGTCTGCTGTGGTTACGGTGGATGCATGTTTTTTTTCTCTTTCAGGTACGGCGCCATCACTGGTCTGGATACTGGGGCACTCTTACGTGTACAGGGGGGGTAAGAGGGCTGAGGCAGGAAGCCCGGGTTCGCTGGCTGGGAGTGCCGGGAATGTTGTGGAGTAGAATGGTTCCTGAGGTGCATCGGTATGCGCGTCTGGACCGCCCACCTGACGTTTTAGTGCTGCACGAAGGCGGGAATGACTTGGGTGTTAGATCTATGTTGGATGTGACGAAAGATATTAAATTTGATATTCTTCGTCTTCGCATGGCATTCCCGGACATGGTGATAGTGTGGTCCGACATGGTGGCTCGTACCTCATGGCGGACGGCTAGATCTTTGATAGGCATTAACAGGGCCCGGAGGAAAGTTAATCGGGATGTGGCCAGGTTCATGGTTAAGAATGGGGGGTTGGTGATACGTCATTTTGAGTTGGAGTTGGAGACATGGCGGTACCTTCGGGGTGACGCGGTACACCTTAATGATGTGGGTATAGACCTGTGGGCATTGGGGTTACAGGAGGGTATCCAGAGGGCTCTCAGGGTGTGGAGGGACACCCAATTGTAAAGGTTTTTACATTTGGGTGCTGTGGCGGGTGTCTGGTCTTTGCAGGGGAAGGATGATACCTCGGAAAGAAGTGTTCAGGACCTGTCGTTGGTATGGGTCCTGATGGTGGGCTTACAGTTAACAGAGGTTTATCTGGAAGCATTGGGAACGGGTGCACTGCGGTCATGGTTGTCTCTGAGCCAGCATGTCGGCTTGAGGCCTATTAGTGGATTTTGAGAAGTACCGCAGTGCAAGAATGTATACAGATGTTAATCAAGGTTCCTGCAGAGATCGACACCAGTAATTTACTGAGGGTCCTTTAGGACAGAGTTTATGGTCATTGTTAAGTTATACAGTGTTTTAATAAATAAGGCTGCTACGGCCTATGTTTTCTCCAACTCCTGGTGTGGTCTCGGTTACTTAGTTATAAGTAAGAAGGTAAATAAGGGGTAGTATAGAAGGTACATCTGTTATACTATAGTCAAGCAAACGGTTCTCACTCTATCCCATGTCCAAATCAGTTCCCAGTCTTTGCCCCAGCTTTCCCTTTGAACCGCTGGCCATGCTTAGACTATTTTACCTCGTCTCCCAATGAATCATGATCAGATCATGCTTAGCCTCCACTATCTTCTCTCCAAAATTAGATCCCACTGTGCTCTCTCTCTTCCCCAATCCATGATTACCTTAATCAGCTCATAGTCTGCTTCCTCTTTCCTTCCTTTCATTCATGATAATCTACTTTCTGCATTCTCTCATACTCCCTAGTACTTGACTGGCTCACACTGAAGTCATGAGGTCACATATCAATGAGTAGGGAGGGGTTGAACGACCCCCTGCTCGGTTAGCACCAGAACTTTCAAACACCTGTAAAGTGGCACATCTGTACTGTGTATAAAAGCTGCTGCAGCAATAATTGCATTTATAAAGCCCAAAAAATGATATTTTCCCTGCAAGCTTTCTTTATTTTGCAGGCAATGGCTTGGGGAGTAGGGATGAGACGAACACCCCCCTGGTTCGGTTCGCACCAGAACCTGCGAACGGACCGAAAGTTTGTGCGAACTTTAGAACCCCGTTAAAGTCTATGGGACTCGAATGTTCGAAATCAAAAGTGCTAATTATAAAGGCTAATATGCAAGTTATTGTCCTAAAAAGGGTTTGGGGACCCGGGTCCTGTCCCAGGGGACATGTATCAATGCAAAAAAAAGTTTTAAAAATGGCAGTTTTTTCAGGAGCAGTGATTTTAATGATGCTTAAAGTGAAAAAAAAAAAAGTGGAATATTCCTTTATCGTACCTGGGGGGTGTCTATAGTATGCCTGTGAAGTGGCACGTATTTCCAGTGTTTAGAACTGTCCCTGCACAAAATTACACTTCTAAAGGAAAAAAAGTAATAAAAAAAAAAATGGCATGGGTACCCCCCCCCCCAGCCCATTACCAGCCCCTTTGGGTCCTGTATGGATATTAAGGGAAATCCCGCACCCAAATTAAAAAAAGGAAAGGCGTGGGGCCCCCAGGCCCTATATACTCTGAACAGCAGTATACAGGCGGTACAAACAAGACAGGGACTGTAGGTTTGTTGTTACGTAGAATCTGTTTGTAATTTTGAACTGGTATATTTTTAAAGTGTAGCTCCAGCCAAAAAATCTATTTTGAAGCTTTTTGGAAAACATAGGGAAGGGTTATCACCCCTGTAACATTTGTTTTGCTGTCTGTGCACATGTTCAGAACATTTCACCCAATGACAAATGTTTTTTGAAAATTTTGGGTTTTTAGTGAAACAAGGATTGGTGATAAAGCATCAGTGAAGAGGAGACACCTTTTTCCCATATTAACTCTTACAGGAGAGAATTTCCCTTCCTAGGGGTAGATTTCCTCTCACTTCCTGTTGTCTCCTTCCGTTTGCAAGTAAGTTTGTAAGTTGGATGTTTGAAAGTAAGGGCCTGCCGTATATACTCTGCAGAAATTTGGCCCTTAGGTGTTGATGTTGCCACAACACTGTAAGCCCTCACAGTTACTTTTGGTGGGCGCTGGAACGCCCTGCTGTGAACTATTATATCAAGAATTGAAATTACATGCCATTGTTGAACAGTGGTAGGAAAAATTGGGCCTTTGGTGGTGGTGGTGGTGGTGCTGGTGCCACAACACTGTAAGTCCTCACAGTTACTCTTGGTGGGTGCAGGAATGGGCCCAGCTGTGAAATATTAGATCAAGAATTGTAATTACATGCCCCTGTTGAACAGGGGCAGAAAAATTGGGCCTTTGGTGGTGGTGGTGGTGGTGTTGCCACAACACTGTAAGCCCTCACAGTTACTCTTGGTGGGCGCAGGAATGGGCCTTGCTGTGAAATATTAGATCAAGAATTGTAATTACAGGGGCATAAAAATTGGGCCTTAGGCACTGGTGCCACAACACTGCAACCCCTCACAGATACTCTAGTTGGAGCGCAGGAATGAGCCCTGCTGCAAAGTATTACATCAAAAATTGTAATTACACGCCCCTGTTAACCACTTAACGACCGCTCACTGTATATGTACGTCGGCAGAATGGCACCGACAGGCACAATCACGTACAGTGTACGTGATTGCCTTTGTACAGTTGGGGGGTCCAATGGGACCCCCCTCCTATACAGTGAGCGGTCGGTATTCGTTGGGGAGCGATCCGAGATGAGGGGACGGCCGTTCGATTACGGCCACCCCCCCCCGTGATCGCTCCCGGCGAATGAAAATTCTTCCTCTGTCCTGTAATGTAAACACAGGCAGAGGAAGCAGGAGGAAGTGATGTCATCTCTCATGCGGCGCTCACATATACCGAGCGCCGTACAAGAGAAGACATCAGGTCAGTGCACAAAACACTACACTGATACCAGGACACATAGGCACACAAATCGCCCCCCCAGGCCCCCCCAGACACCCCCAGATCACCCCCCAGCCCCCAGTCACAGTGTCACTATTTACTGATCACTGCAATCAGTGACATTTGTGACTGTAAAAGTGTCACTAAAGTTAGTTTTAGGTCCAGTCTAGCCCCCTAACCCCCCCTAATAAAGGTTTAACCCCCTGATCACCCTACAGATAACCCTTTCACCCCCTAGCACCGCCGTCGCTAAGCGATCATTTTTCTGATCGCTGTCTTAGCGTCGGTGATGCAGATCGGTAGCCAGTAATTTTTTTTAGGTTCACCGCAGGTTTTTATAGCGTCAGGTACCCCCATAAATTATCTAATAAAGGTTTAACCCCCTTGATCGCCCCCCAGGTAACCCTTTCACCCCCTATCACCACTGTCGCTAAGCGATAATTTTTCTGATCGCTGTCTTAGCGTCTGTGATGCAGATCGGTAGCCAGTCATTTTTTTTAGGTTCGCCGCAGGTTTTTATAGCGTCAGGTACCCCCATATATTATCTAATAAAGGTTTTAACCCCCTAATTGCCCCTAGTTAACCCTTTCACCAGTGATCACCATATAAGTGTTACGGGTGACGCTGGTTAGTTAGTTTGCTTTTTATAACGTCAGGGCACCCGCCGTATATATAACCCAATAAAGGTTTAACCCCCTAATCGCCCGGAGGGTGATATCAATTAGGTTTTAGCGTCAGAGAGGGTCTGCGTCACACCCCAGGCAGCGTCAGGTTAGTGCCAGTAACGCTAACACCCACGCGTGAAGCATACACCTCCCTTAGTGGTATAGTATCTGAACAGATCAATATCTGATCTGATCAGATCTATACTAGCGTCCCCAGCAGTTTAGGGTCCCCAAAAACGCAGTGTTAGCGGGATCAGCCCAGATACCTGCTAGCACCTGCGTTTTGCCCCTCCGTCCAGCCCAGGCCACCCAAGTGCAGTATCGATCGATCACTGTCACTTACAAAACACAACACACATAACTGCAGCGTTCGCAGAGACAGGCCTGATCCCTGCGACTCCAGTGCTGTAAGAGGTGATTTCACCACCACAGTTAAAAAAAAAAGCATATATGCCGAAGCATTGGGGCAGCAGGGGCGGAGGAGCGGAGGAGCGATTTTGCTCCTAATGCCGCGTACATACGGTCGAAATTCCGACGGAGGCTTGCCCGTGGAAAAGTCAGACCATGTGTGTGCGGCATAACTTTTTTGCGGGAGCATGCCCCCATGCTTCGGCATATATAAATGGTGCATGTATGCCCATCATTAGAAGTGGGTGGATGAAGGGCGGTATTCTAATGGTGGGCATACCCACCGATCAATCTCTTTTTTCGTTCAGCCAACTGGCTGCATGAAAAAAAAAGATTACAATACATGTCCAACAAGGACCAGCAACGTACTGGTATGTTGCTGGACTTTGAATGTTTATACCAGAATGATGCCTGCGGGTTTAGGTATCATCTTGGTATCATTCTTTTCAGCCAGTGGCCGACTTTCATGTAAAAGCAATAATCCTAGTGGCTAATTAGCCTCTGGACTGCTTTCTACAAGCAGTGGGAGGGAATGTCCCCCCCCCCCGGATATAAAAAGCGCCATTGGGAAATTGGGAAAGCATTTTATCACACCGATCTTGGTGTGGTCAGATGCTTTGAGGGCAGAGGAAAGATCTAGGGTCTAGAAGACCCCAGTTTTTTCAAAAAAAGAGTACCTGTCACTACCTATTGCTATCGTAGGGGATATTTACATTCCCTGAGATAACAATAAAAATGATAAAAAAAAAAATATGGAAGGAACAATTTAAAAATAAAATAAAAAAGCAAAATTAATAATAAAAAAATAAAAAATAAAAAAAAAGCACCCCTGTCCTGCCCTGCTCTTGCCCAATGGCGAACGCAAGCGTCGGTCTGGCGTCATATGTAAACAGCAATTGCACCATGCATGTGAGGTATCACCGCGAAGGTCAGATCGAGGGCAGTAATTTTAGCAGTAGACCTCCTCTGTAAATCTAACGGGGTAACCTGTAAAGGCTTTTAAAGGCTTTTAAAAATGTATGTAGTTTGTCGCCAATGCGCGTTTGTGCGAAATTTTAAAGCATGTCGTGTTTGGTATCTATGTACTCGGCCTAAGATCATCTTTTTTATTTCATCAAACATTTGGGCAATATAGTGTGTTTTAGTGCATTAAAATTAAAAAAAGTGTATTTTTTCCCAAAAAAATGCGTTTGAAAAATCGCTGCGCAAATACTGTGTAGAACAAAAAAATGCAACACCCACCATTTTAATCTGTAGGGCCTTTGCTTTAAAAATATATATAATGTTTGGGGGTTCAACATAATTTTCTTGCAAAAAAAAATAAATGTTTTCATGTAAACAAAAAGTGTCAAAAAGGGCTTTGTCTTCAAGTGGTTAGAAGAGTGGATGTAATTTTCCTAATGTTGTGTATAAAATGCCAGAACAGTTCAAAATCCCCAAAAATGACCCCATTTTGGAAAGTAGACACCCCAAGCTATATACTGAGAGGCATGTCGAGTCCATGGAATATTTTATATGTTGACACAAGTTGCGGAAAAAAGACAATTTTTTTTTTTTTTTGCACAAAGTTGTCACTAAATGATATATTGCTCAAACATGCCATGGGCATATGTGGAATTACACCCCAAAATACATTCTGTTGCTTCTCCTGAGTACGGGGATACCACATGTGTGAGACTTTTTGGGAGCCTAGCCGCGTACGGGACCCCAAAAACCAAGCACCGCCTTCAGGCTTTCTAATGGTGTAAATTTTTGATTTCACTTCTCACTGCCTATCACAGTTTCAGAGGCCATGGAATGCCCAGATGGCACAAACCCCCCCCCCCCCCAAATGACCCCATTTTGGAAAGTAGACACCCCAAGCTATTTGCTGAGAGGTATTGTGAGTATTTTGCAGATCTCGCTTTTTGTCACAAAGTTTTGAAAATTGAAAAAAATATATATATATATTTTCTTTCTTCATTTTCAAAAACAAATGAGAGCTGTAAAATACTCACCATGCCTCTCAGCAAATAGCTTGGGATGTCTACTTTCCAAAATGGGGTCATTTGGGGGGGGGTTTTGTGCTATTTTGGCATTTTATGGCCTTCGAAACTGTGATAGGTAGTGAGGAGTGAAATCAAAAATTTGTGCCTAGAAATCCTGAAGGCGGTGCTTGGTTTTCGGGGGCCCCTACGCGGCTAGGCTCCTAAAAAGTCCCACACATGTGGTATCCCCGTACTCAGGAGAAGCAGCAAAATGTATTTTGGGGTGTAATTCCACATATAACCATGGCATGTGTGAGCAATATATCATTTAGTGACAACTTTTTGTAATTTTTATTTTTTTTGTCATTATTCAATCACTTGGGACAAAAAAAAAATATTCAATGGGCTCAACAGGCCTCTCAGCAATTTCCTTGGGGTGTCTACTTTCTAAAATGGGGTCATTTGGGGGGGGGGGTTTGTGCTATTTTGGCATTTTATGGCCTTCAAAACTGTGATAGGTAGTGAGGAGTGAAATCAAAAATTTGCGCCCTTAGAAATCCTGAAGGCGGTGCTTGGTTTCCGGGGGCCCGTACGCGGCTAGGCTCCCAAAAAGTCCCACACATGTGGTATCCCCGTACTCAGGAGAAGCAGGAAAATGTATTTTGGGGTGCAATTCCACATATAACCATGGCATGTGTGAGCAATATATCATTTAGTGACAACTTTTTGTAATTTTTTATTTTTTTTGGTCATTATTCAATCACTTGAGACAAAAAAAAAAAATATTCAATGGGCTCAACATGCCTCTCAGCAATTTCCTTGGGATGTCTACTTTCCAAAATGGGGTCATTTGGGGGGGTTTTGTACTGCCCTGCCATTTTAGCACCTCAAGAAATGAGAAATTAAAAGCTGTGTAAATTCCAGAAAATGTACCCTAGTTTGTAGACGCTATAACTTTTGCGCAAACCAATAAATATACGCTTATTGACATTTTTTTTACTAAAGACATGTGGCTGAATACATTTTGGCCTAAATGTATGACTAAAATTGAGTTTATTCGATTTTTCTTATAACAAAAAGTAGAAAATATAATTTCGTTTGGGTACAACATTGCATGTCCGCACAATTTACAGTTAAAGCAGCGCAGTGCAAAATTCTGAAATCACCTCTGGTCCTTTAGCTACCAAATGGTCCGGGGCTTAAGTGGTTAAACAGGGGCTGAAAAATTGGGCCTTAGGCACTGGTGCTGGTGCCACAACACTGCAACTCCTCACAGATACTCTATTTGGAGCGCAGGAATGAGCCCTGCTGCAAAGTATTGCATCAAAAATTTTAATTACATGCCTAAGAGGGGCTGAAAAATTGGGCCTTATGCACTGGTGCTGGTGCCACAACACTGCAACCCCTCACAGATACTCTAGTTGGAGCACAGCAATGAGCCCTGCTGCAAAGTATTGCATAAAAAATTGTAATTACACGCCCCTGTTGAACAGGGGCAGAAAAGTGGGCCTTAGGCACTGGTGCTGGTTCCACAACACTGCAACCCCTCACAGATACTCTAGTTGGAGCGCAGGAATGAGCCCTGCTGCAAAGTATTGCATCAAAAATTGTAATTACATGCCCCTGTTAAACAGGGGCTGAAAAATTGGGCCTTAGCCACTGGTGGCGGTGCCCAGAACCAAAAATGTTCTTACAAGCTATCAGCATGATGATTGAGGAGGAAGAGGATAGTCACTCAGCATAACAGGATAGTCACTCAGCATCAGCATAGGCAGTCTTGAAGGGATCTGACATTTCAAAAAAAAAATCGGTTACATCAGCATCAGGTGCTTGATAGCTGGTGGTGATCCAAGACTGATTCATTTTTATGAAGGTCAGTTGATCGACAGAGTCAGTGGACAGGCACACCCTGTGATCGGTTACAAAGCCTCCAGCAGCACTGAATGTGCGTTCCAAAAGAACGCTGGATGCAGGACAGGCCAGTAGCTCAATTGCATACTGTGCAAGCTCTGGCCAGTGATCCATCCTCAAGACTCAGTAACCTAGAGGATTTTCGATGGGAAAGGTGTCCAAGTCTGATCTTGTCCCTAGGTATTCCTGCACCATGTAAACCAGACACTGGCAATGGTTGCTGGAACCGATCATACCTTGGAGCTGCGGACTAAAAAATTGTCTGAACGCATCGGTCAGATGAACACCTTCTTCACCGCTCCTTCTTTGACTGACCGAAGCCTCTGCAACACGTTGTCCAGGATCAGGAATTTTGTAACCTCCCAGTCTCTGGGAACGCGTTGCACAGACCTTTCTGCAAGGTCTCCCGAAGATGTTTCATCCTCTGCTTCCTCTGCGACGGCAAGATAAGGTTACCCTTGTAACGTGGATCAAGGAGGGTTGCCAGCCAGTAAAGATCCCTCTCCTTGATAGCACGAATACGAGGATCCTTCCGCAGGCTTTGCAGGATTAGGGAGGCCATGCAGCGTAGGTTTGCTGAGGCATTCGGTCCGGAGTCCTCTGGGTCACTCAGGACGACGTGATCTGCAGCCACCTCCTCCCAGCCACGTACAAGTCCATGGCTGTCTTGGGACTGTAATTGATCAGACTGCTGCTGATGCTGAGTGCTAGGCTCCACCTCCATGCTGACACAATCCTCCTCCTCCTCGTCCTCTTCCTGTGGGATAGGCGGGCCAGCAGGAACACTGTCTGGATAAAGGGGGCCTTGAGAGGTAAGGAAGTCCTCCTCTTCCTCCCTCTGTTCTGCCTCAAGTGCCCTGTCCATTATTCCACGCAGCGTGTGCTCCAACAGGTGGACAAGAGGGACAGTGTCACTGATGCATGCACTGTCACTGCTCACCATCCTCGTGGCCTCCTCAAATGGTGCCAGGACAGTGCATGCATCCCTGATCATGACCCACTGGCGTGGCAAAAAAAAACAAGCTCCCCTGTCCCTGTTCTGGTGCCATATTGGCACAGATACTCATTGATGGCCCTCTGCTGCGTGTGCAGCCGCTGAGTTCCACCTGGTGGGCATGTCACAGATTAGGCGGTTCTTGGGCAGGTTAAATTCCTTTTGCAGGTCAGCCAGCCGAGCACTGGCATTATATGACCGGCGGAAATGCACACAGACTTTTCTGGCCTGCCTCAGGACATCCTGTAAGCCCGGGTACCTGCCCAAGAACCGCTGCACCACCAAGTTAAGGACGTGAGTCAAACAGGGCACATGGGTCAAGTGTCCCTGTCGGAGGGCGGAGAGGAGGTTGGTGCCATTGTTGGAAACCACCATTTCTGGCTTAAGCTGGCGTGGCGTGAACTATCTCTGAGCCTGCCCCTGCAGAGCTGATAGAATCTCTGCCCCAGTGTGGCTCCTGTCCCCGAAGCACACCAGCTCAAGCACTGCATGGCATCTCTTTGCCTGCGTACTTGCATAGCCCCTTGAACGCCTACGGAGCACCGCTGGTTCCGAGGACAAAGCACAGGAAGAGGCCATGGAGGAAGAAGAAGAGGAGGGGGTGGAGGAAAGAGGTGTGTCAGAACCACCAGTAGTAGCATTTTGGAGGCGTGGTGGTGGAACAACCTCCAACACTGCTGCACCCTGTCCTGCATCCTTCCCAGCTGCCAGCAGAGTCACCCAATGGGTCGTGAAAGATAGGTAACGTCCCTGTCCATGCCTGCTGGACCATGAGTCAGCGGTAATATGCACCTTACCGCTGACCGCCCTGTCCAGCGAGGCCAAGACATTGCCTTCCACATGCCGGTAGAGAGCCGGAATCGCCTTCCGTGAGAAAAAGTGGTGTTTGGGAACCTGCCACTGAGGAACCGCACATTCCACAAACCCACGGAAGGGGGCAGAGTCTACCAACTGAAAAGGCAGCAGTTGAAGTGCTAGGAATTTAGCCAAGCCAGCATTCAACCACTGGGCATGTGGATGGCTGGGAGCGAACTTCTTTCGGCGGTGCAGCAGCTGGGGCAGGGAAATTTGCCTGGTACAATCTGATGTTGGTGTACCGATAGCAGATTGCCCGCAAGTACTTGGCTGTGACACACCTAATTCTACACCTTCATTCCTCTCAGTGCAGGTTTCAGAGAGGACTGAAGGTAAAGTGGGGTTGGAGATCCCAGCTGATGAGGAGCAAGGAGAGGTCCGCTTTGTTCTTTGGTGTGGGTCTTTTAGGTGTGCTTGCCAACGAATTGCATGACAGGTCCACATATGTCTGATCAAGCGTGTGGTGCCCAAGCGGGTGATGTTTTGGCCACGCAAGATACGCCTGAGACATATGTTGCAAATAGCAGCACTGCAATCTGATGCACTTGTCTCAAAAAAGGCCCACACCAAAGAACTTTTGGAATAACGCATAGAGACAGCAGCGGCCTGCACAGGTGGAGCTCTGCGGTGTGATGCTGTCGGTGTGCTGCCCTTAAGCTGGCCCCTGGAGGGCATCCTGCCTCATTGGAGATGTGCCTCCTCCACCTCATCTCTCCTATCAGGCACCAAGGTAGAGTCCGTTACCTCATCATCCCCTCCCTCCTCATCACTGTAGCAAACCTGGCAGTATCCTGCAGCTGGGGGAACGTGACTGCCAGATTGCTGTCCTTCTTGGGCACCCCCTCTCTCTGGGCTCAAGTTACTGCCTTCCTCTAGCTGGGTACCATCATCGGAGCCTTCAAAACGCTGGGCATCCTCCTGGAGCATGTACCCAACACTGTGGTCAAACAGTTCAGGGGACTCCTCAGGAGGACATTGTGGGGCTAGGGAAGGAGTGACTGATGCCATTGAGCCGAGGGAAGAGGCCGCTTTGGCAGCTGCTTTGCCAGACAAAGTACCCTGAGCCTGGGTGAGAGAGGATGAGGAGGATGAGGACGGCTTGGTCATCCACTTTACCAAATCTTCGGCATGTTGCGGCTCAACACGGCCAGCTGCCGAAAAAAAGGACAAGCGTGTCCCACAGCCACGTGCTGATGAGGATGCACAGTGTCCACGACGAGCACTGTTGCCTCTAGACACAGAGCCTGCTTGCCCTCTTTTATTGGCTCGTGACTGTCTGCCTCTCCTTGTTGTCCTTCCAGACATACTAATGGCCTGCAGGGGGATGTAGTTGCACAAAGCTGTGATGTATATATATACTGATTATACTGCAGCTAGCAGAATCAACTGCCTGCGTAGTATTATTAGTATGAGAACACCAGCAATTGTCTTCAGTTAGCTTTAGTTGCACACTGTGCAGAGGACACCGTACACTAACTGAAAATACTGCAGCTCCCTGCCTGTGGTATTTGTATGAGAACACCAGCAATTGTATTGAGGAAAGCTTGAGGTGCACACTGTGCAAAGGACACTAAAGCAAAATACTGCAGCTCCCTGCCTGTATTTGTATCAGAACACCAGTGATTGTATTGAGGTAAGCTTTAGGTGCACACTGTGCAAAGGACACTAAAGCAAAATACTGCAGCTCCCTGCCTGTATTTGTATCAGAACACCAGCAATTGTATTGAGGTAAGCTTTAGGTGCACACTGTACAAAGGACACTAAAGCAAAATACTGCAGCTCCCTGCCTGTATTTGTATCAGAACACCAGCAATTGTATTGAGGTAAGCTTTAGGTGCACACTGTGCAAAGGACACTAAAGAAAAATACTGCAGCTCCCTGCCTATATTTGTATCAGAACACCAGCAATTGTATTAAGGTAAGCTTTAGGTGCACACTGTGCAAAGGACACTAAAGCAAAATACTACAGCTCCCTGAAAGCACGCTGGATGCAGGGCAGCCCAGCAGCTCAATAGCATACTCTGCAAGTTCTGGCGAGTGGTCTATTCTCATGACCCAGTAAACCAGTGGATTATCGACTGGAAAGCTCTCCATCTCTGTTTTCGCCCCTAGATAATCATCCACCATGTAATGCAGACGCTGCTAATGGGATGTGGAAGCGAACAGCCCTGGGCGGCAAGGACTAAAAAAATTTAGAAATGCATCTCTTAGTGGGCCACCTTCTCCACCGCTCCCCTCTTGACCAACAGAAGCCTCAAAACTAAGTTTTCCACGACACTGTAACCTACCAGAGTTGGGAAAAGCATTCAATAAACTCTTTAAGGTGTCCTCAAGAGATTTCATCTTCTGCACTCTCTGTGGGGATGGGATGAGTTCTGAGACTTTCCTCTTATAACGGTGGTCAAGGAGGGTTGCCAACCAATAGTGGTCCTTCAGCTTTATGGCACATATTCCTGGGTCCTTTTACAGGCTTTGATGTATGAGGAAGCCCATGCGGAGGCATGATAAGCAGACTCCTTGGCGTCACTGAGGATTAGAATATCTGCAACTGCCTCCTCCCAGCCACGTACTACTCCCAAGGGTTCTGCGGATGAAAAACCATCTCTTACTGTTTGATGTATGTCTTCCTCTGCTTTAATGCCTCTGAAACTGCCAGAGTTCTCCTCCTCCTCCTCTCTCTCCTCTTGTGTGTTCTGTGGCATAGAAACAATGGTGTCATCATAAAATGGGCCTTAAGAGGAAAGGAAGTCCTCCTCTTACTCCCGCTGCTCTACCTCGAGTGCCCTGTCCATAATGCCATGCAGAGTCTGCTCCAGCAGGAACACAACAGGGATTGTGTCACTGATGCATTGTCACGGTTCACCATCCTTGTGGCCTCTTCAAATGGTGACAGTACAGTGCATGCATCCTTTATGAACAGCCATTGGCATGGGGAAAAAAAGCTGAGCCGGCCTGAGGCTTTCGTTGTGCCATACTCACACAGGTACTTGTTGACAGCCCTCTGCTGCATGTGCAATTGCTGTAGCATTGCCAAAGTCGAGTTCCACCTGGTGGGCATGTCACATATCAGGCGGTTTACAGGCAGGTGGAATTCCCGCTGAATTTCAGCCAACCGAGCACTGGCTGTGTATGACCACCTAAAATGGCTACACACTCTTCTGGCCTGCTTTAGTAGATCTTCCAACCCTGGGTACCTAATTAGGAAATGCTGCACCACCAAATTGAGGACATGTGCCAATCATGGCACATGTGTCAACTTTCCCTGTCTAAGGGTGGACAGGAGGTTTGTGCCATTATCACGCACCACCATTCCTTGCTCCAGCTGGCGTGGTGTAAACCACCTCTGGGCCTCTCCCTGCAGAGCTGCAAGAATCTCTGCTCCAGTGTGGTTCCTGTCCCCTAGACACACCAGCTGAAGTACTGCATGGCACCTTTTAGCCTGACTTTTAGCCTGACTCATTAAATAGCCCTTTGAACGCTTGGGGGGTACTTGAGGTTCATAGGACAATTCAGCAAAGGAGGGCATGGAGGAGGAGGAGGAGGGGGTAGAGTTGACAAATCTGGCATCATCACCAGCTCTATGGAGACGTGGGGGCACAACAATCTGCAGCACTGAGCCATGTCATGCATCCTTACGAGTTGCAAGTAGAGTTACCAAGTGTGCTGTGAACTAAGTACAATGCTGTGAAAAAGTATTTGCCCCCTTTATGATTTTTTTATTTTTTTTATTTGTCACACTTAAATGACTCAGATCATCAAACAAATTTTATTATTACACAAAGATAACCTGATTAAATACAAAATGCAGTTTTTTAATGATGGTTTAATTTATTAAGGCAAAAAAGCTGTCCAAACCTGCCTGACTTTATGTGAAAAAGTAATTGCCCCCTAAACCTAATAACTGGTTGTGCCACCCTTGGCGGCAATAACTGCAATCAAGCATTTGCGATAACTGGCAATGATTCTTTCACATTGCTGTGAAGCAATTTTGGCCCACTCTTCTTTGCAGAATTGTTTTAATTCAGCCACATTGGAGGGTTTTTCAGCATGATCGGCCTGTGTAAGGTCATGATACAGCATCTCAATTGGATTTAAGTTCAGGCTTTGACTAGGCCACTCCAAAACCTATATTTTGCTTTGTTTGAACCATTTGGAGGTGGACTTGCTGTTGTGTTTCAGATCATTGTCCTGCTGCATAACTCAAGTGCACTTGAGCTTGAGGTCACAAACTGATGGCCGGACATTCTCCTTTAGGATTTTCTGGTAGAGCTCAGAATTCATGGTTCCATCAATTATGATAAGTCGTCCAGGTCCTGAAGCTGCAAAGCAGCTCCAGACTATCACGCTACCAACACCATGTCTGACTGTTGGTATGATGTTCTTGTTATGAAATGCTGTATTAGTTTTATACCAGATGTAAAGGGACCACACCTTCCAAAAAGTCTACTTTTTGTCTAATCGGTCCACAGAATATTTGCCTAAAAGTCTTGGGGATAATTAATATGTTTTTTGGTAAATGTGAGATGAGCCTTTGTGTTATTTTTGGTCAGCAGTGGCTTTGGTCTTGGTACTCTCCCATGGATGCCATTTTGCCCAGTCTTTTTCTTATTGTTGAAACATGAACACTGATCTTACCTAAGGGAAGTGAGGCCTGCAGCTCTTTAGATGTTGTTCTGGGTTCTTTTATGACCTCCTGGATGAGTCGTCATCATGCTCTTGGAGTCATTTTTGTAGGCCGGCCACTCCTGGGAAGGTTCACCACTGTTCCAAGTGTAGCAAGGTCCAGTGGCGGCTGGTGCTCAAAATTTTTGGGGGGGCGCAAACAAACTGAAAAAAAAAATCATCAATTGCCGCCACTGTGCCCCATAAACGCAGCCACTGTGCCCAAATGCCACCAGTTTGCCCCCTCAAATGCAGCCAGTTTGTCCTCAGATGCAGCCAGTTTCCCCCCAAATACAGACAGTTTCCCCCCAAATGCAGCCAGTTTGTCCCCAAATGCAGCCAGTTTGTCCCCAAATGCAGCCAGTTTCCCCCCAAACACAGCCAGTTTGTTCCCAAATACAGCCAGTTTGTCCCCAAATGCAGCCAGTTTGTCCCCAAATACAGCCAGTTTGTCCCCAAATGCAGCCAGTTTCCCCATCAAATACAGCCAGTTTCCCCCCAGCCCCGCACTTACCTTCCTCGGGTCAGCGCCGTCCTTCTTCTATCCTCGATGTCTTCTCCTGCCCTCGATGTTGCTTCAGCCAATCAGGTTACCGGTAACCAGACCCGGTGAACCTGATTGGCTGAGACGCGTGTCAGTGTTAACCAAGGAACGCACAGCCTGTGCGTCCCCTGGTTAACTATTTGGAAGCCGATTACAGCCCACAGGCTGTAATCGGGAAGCCTGTCAGAGCCGCTGGCTCTGATAGGCACTTCCAAAAACCAACCAGCTGCTGTTATTCAGATGTCCGGCGCTCGCCAGGGGGCCGGCCATCTGAATAGTGGGCGGCAGCGGCGCCGGCGACAATACATACATTCATACAATGCATGAATGTATGTATTGTTGCAGGGGAGAGAGGGGGCGGCGCTCCTGCGCCCACTATGGACTTACCGCCACTGGCAAGGTCTCTGGCCTTGTCTAGTCAAATGAGAACTTTCCCTGCCAGAGCTAGCTGACATCCTTCTGTACGTTGTGGGTTGTGAGGCATAGTGGCTGCAAGGTGGACAAAGTTATTGGGCGCCAGACACTTCTTGGATGTAAAAGAGGTTTTATTTCTCTTAACAGTCCTTTTTTATATTTTTTGGGGAAAGAAGTTTAGGGCCAGGACACCCTTAAATAGTTAGGGATTCAATTGGCAGACTCTGAAACTTCAATAGGAGGACAGCTGTGCAGGGAAAGGCCACAGCAAGGTGCCACATCTACACATGCAGGAATGCTGTCTCCTATGGCAACAGTCTTTAACAGTTCCTAACTCAAACGTAACAGTTCCTTCAGCTTCACTACAACTGCCTCTTGTAGTTCTTCAACACTGAGCTCCCGGTCTCTCGCTAGACCTTCTGATTCACTGACTCTGAATCCCTTGAGCTCCTCCAATATCTGTAGTGGTATCTCCCTCAAGCGTCACCCACGCTTCCCTGCTGGGTCCCTAGCTTGGCACTCCAGATACTTCTCAAGCTTCACCCCTGCTGAACGCCTCGGTCCCTGACTTGACTCACAAAGATGCTCTACAAGTGTCACCTCTGCTGGTTGGGTCCCTGACCTGATCACCTCCTGAAGTTTACCGATTCTGCACCAGGCCTGTTCGGTGAGAATACTGCTCCGGTACTTGCTTCAGTTACTCACTGTGGTCCCCGGTAATAAGGTGTTTGCTCATTTTGTGGTGACAGCTTCCCTTCTTCCTCCGACCCCTGACAGGTTCTCCGGCCGACAGAACCGTCACTTCTGGTTGGACTGCAAGCCGCAATTCCAACCCTGTGCTGCTCTCTTACTTTTGGATAGGCCCTCACACAGCCTATCAGCCAGATGCCCCCAGGTTAGGCCCAATCTCCGGCCTAGCAGCCCGGGGCACACGACACACAGACACAGCCGTCTGGGTGGCACAGAACATAGATCACCTGACCTCACCCAGGCCAAGGGATTCAAGAAAACCCCCGCCCATTGGCTGAGATACCCCATATACCCATAACCTGATCTTGGGTTGCCCTTCTCGTATCTAGTACCACCAAGAACCCTACCACCTGGTGGTAGAATAGAAAAGTGCAACATGGCCAAACTTAGGGAGAAATCAATGGATCTCTAACAAATGACCAGGGTAAAGTGTTTGTTCACCAATGCCAGAAGTCTGCCAAGCAAAATAGGTGAGTTGGAAGCTCTGGTGCATGAGGAGAGCTATGATTAATCGGTATTGCTGAAACTTGGCTTCATTCCTCACATGACTGAGCTATTAATATTCCTGGCTATGCACTCTTTCGGAAAGACAGGGTAAAAAGTAAAGGTGGAGGGGTCTGTCTCTACGTGAGAACTGATCTCAAAGCAAGTGTGAAAGAGGACCTGGTGGATGGAGAGTGGGATGAGTCTGAAGCATTATGGGTGGAACTGAATACAGATGTGCGTAGTTCAAAGTAATCATTGGAGTTTGTTATAGACCACACAATGTTAATGAGGAAGTGGAGACTCAGCTCCTTGCACAGATGGAAAGGGCTGCAAGGGCTGGGACGGTGATAATAATGGGGGATTTTAACTACCCAGAAATTGACTGGAGTAATGGCACTGCTGGGACAGTTAAAGGGCAAAAACTTATAAACCTATTGCAAGACAATTTTATGGTCCAGTTTCTTGAGGCCCAAACTAGGAATGATGCTCTGTTGGACCTGGTAATCTCAAACCATGCAGAGCGTATTACTAATGTTCAGATAAAGGAACACCTGGGTAACAGTGACCATAACATGATTTCATTTGATGTTAGCTGTAAGCAAAAATCACATACGGGAAAGATAAAAACACTTAATTTCAAGAGAGCAAATTTTCCAAGGATGAGGGCTGCTGTCCAGGACTTAGACTGGGAGAGAATATTGGCATCAATGGGCACAGAACAGAAATGGGAATTCTTCAAAAAGACTGTTTGTGAACTCACTGCAAAGTATATTCCCATGGGCAATAAGTTTAAAATGCTAAAAATAAAACCTATGTGGCTCACGGCCAAAGTTAAAAAAGTTATAAACTACAAGAAAAGAGCTTTTAAAAAATATAAAAATGAGGGAACACTAGTGTCATTTAAATGTTACAAAGAATATAACAGGATATGTAAAAAGGAAATCAAGGATGCTAAAATTCAAAACGAACAACAGATTGCAAAAGATAGTAGGACAAACCCCAAAAAATTCTTCACATATATTAATAGTAAAAAGGTCAAGTCTGAGCATGTAGGCCTTTTACAAAATTATCTAGAGTGGGTGACTGGGGACAAAGAGAAGGCTAATTTATTAAATACTTTCTTCAGTTCTGTGTATACAAAGGAGCATGGGGGAGCTCATATCCAAAATGGGGGTGGTAGTGACACAGCCCTAAATCCACAATGGCTCAAAAGTGATATGGTCCAGAAATATTTAGACAAAATAAAGGTGGATAAAGCACCTGGACCAGATGGCATCCATCCACGGATCCTAAAAGAATTGAGCTCTGTAATTTCAAAGCCATTTTTTCTAATTTTTAGGGACTCATTAATGACAGGAATAGTACCACTGGATTGGCGCAGGGCCAATGTGGTGCCTATATTTAAAAAGGGAACAAAGTCTTTACCAAGTATTTATAGACCTGTTAGTTCTATAGTTGGGAAGATACTAGAGATATTAATAAAAGACCACATAGATGAGTTCTTGCTGGAAAAAAATATTTTAAGCAACAGACAGCATGGATTCATGAAAGACAAGTTGCCAGACAAACCTGATTTCTTTTTATGAAGAGGTAAGTAAAACCTTGGACAGAGGGGTGGCTGTGGACGTGGTATACTTGGATTTTGCAAAAGTGTTCGATACAGTTCCCCACACGCAGCTCATGTGCAAAGTAAAGTCTACAGGCCTGGAAATATCAGTTTGTAAATGGATAGAAAACTATCTAAAGACAGAATTCAGAGTCGTGGTTAATGATTCTTATGCCCCGTACACACAATCGTTTTTAATGTCATTTTTTAAACCAACGTTTTTCTCCTCGTTTTTTTTTCATGTTTCCTCTCAAGCCTGCCTTGCGTACACACCATCATTAAAAAAAACGATCAAGCAAAGCGCAGTGACGTTCAACACGTACGACGGCACTATAAAGGGGAAGTTCCGTTCGAATGGCGCCACCCTTCATGTTAGTAAAGTTTGTTGAGCGACGATTCGCGCTTTTCAGTCCGTTACTGTGTAATGAATGTGCTATCTCCATTACGAATGCTAGTTTTACCAGAACGAGCGCTCCCGTCTCATACTTGATTCTGAGCATGCGCGTTTTTTTTCACGTCGTTAAAGCATACACACTATCGTTTTTCACGTCGTTAAAAAAAACGACATGAAAAACGACGTGAAAAAAGAGAGCATGTCCGGAATTTTTAATGGCCGTTTTTCACGTCGTTAAATCGTGTGTACGGGGCATTACTCTGAATGATGGTCTAAGGTTATCAGTGGTGTACCCAAAGGTTCAGTGTTGGGACCCTTACTTTTTAATATCTTTATAAATGATATTGGGTCTGAGATCAAAAGTAACATTTCTGTCTTTGCAGATGACACCAAGCTATGCAGTGGCATAACGTCCTTACATGATGTCGCCAATTTACAAGCCGACCTCAATGCCCTGTCTAATTGGGCGACTATGTGGCAGATGAGGTTTAATGTTGATAAATGTAAAGTTATGCACTTTGGGGCTAAGAATATGAATGCATCATACATACTAGGGGGAGTACAACTGGGGGGATCCATAGTGGAAAAGGATCTGGGGGTTTTGGTAGATCATAAGCTCAATAATGGCATGCAATGCCAAGCTGCGGTTTCCAAAGCGAGAAAAGTCCTTTCTTGTATTAAGAGAGGTATGGACTCCAGAGAGAGAGATATCATTTTGCCCCTGTTCAAATCATTAGTAAGACCTCATCTGGAATATGCAGTTCAGTTTTGGAAAGATTAGAGGAACTGAATTTATTCACTCTTGAGAAGAGGAGATTAAGGGGGGATATGATCAACATGTACAAATATATAAGGGGTCCATATAGTGAACTTGGTGTTGAGTTATTCACTTTACGGTCAACACAAAGGACAAGGGGGCACTCTTTACGTCTAGAGGAAAAGAGATTTCACCTCCAAATACGGAAAGGTTTTGTGACAGAGGGGTCACTTTGGACACAGGGTGAGCCAGGAAACAATGGACATTAAGAATATGGCTTGGATTGCTTGAAACTGAAATAGTAATATTAGTCCACAATATGTACTGGATGTTTTACCCTGAACTCAACAGGTTAATTGGGAGATGGTGCCGTTACAGGTTTCTTCACAGTAAGAGCTGTGAAAATGTGGAATAGACTCCCCGCAGAGGTGGTTCTGGCCAGCTCAGTAGATTGCTTTAAGAAAGGCCTGGATTATTTCTTAAATGTACATAATATAACTGGGTACTAACATTTATAGGTAAAGTTGATCCGGGGAATATCCGATTGCCTCTCAGGGGATCAGGAAGGAATTTTTTCCCCTGCTGTAGCAAATTGTATCGTGCTCTGCTGGGGTTTTTTGCATTCCTCTGGATCAACTGTGGGTATAGAATTAGGTATATGGGATTGTATGATATTATTATTTTATTTTTTATGGTTGAACTGGATGAACTTGTGTCTTTTTTCAACCTGACTAACTATGTAACTATGTAACTACGCCTGGCAAGTAAATTTGTGAGGAGCATCCCTGACTAAGCCCCAGGGCACTACATCCTCCCCCTGCCCAAGAAACTACATCTCTGAGTTTGCAGAAAATATTTTGAGCTCCCAAGCCTGAGAGTGAATGTCCTGGCAAAAACTGGGATTGGTGGGGAAACAGGGAAAGAGTTAACAATATAACAATATAAAATAAACATATGTGTGGCATACCACATGAATAACGTTGGTATCACATGAAGTAGTTAGTCACATATGACATTCAAATATCAAAAATAGTTATGTACATTTTTAAAGGCAAGTAAAGCAATAGTATTTCCACCTAACTATCTAATATATACAATAGTAACAAATATATACAGAGGGTTAGTGTTTTATTATCCAGCTAGATCCCTGTCTCTCCTTAGCCAAGGAAGACGCACCGACACAGCAACACCTGAAGAAGAAAAAGCAAAACAATGCAAATGCATCCTATCCTAAAGGAACATAAGTGCAATATGTACACAGTGATTTGAACTTATCATCAGCCAAGGGCAGCATGAAATTGTTAAGGCATCCCATACATGTCTACATTATTTACATCATGAATGCATGCCCCATTCATGCTGAGAATGCCACCCCCTTTCCTAATTAGCATAGAACTTCAGCAATATTTTAATCAGTAACAGTTCTGATGTATGTATACGAGTCCATTATTTGAAGAAAAATAGGCAATTATTCCCCTATCACAGCCTATTCTAACTAGCTACACGCCCAGTGTCCATGACATGTTACCATCCACTAACTTTATTTCAATAGACTACATTTCCCAACAGTTCTTTTTCTTCTTCCCAAGGCAACTCCGGGCACAAAGGGCATGACTGTATCTCAAGCAACAAGCAGTCAGACCAGGATGCAAGGGACCACACTTCGGGACACAGGCCGCCTTGCAAAAGTATCTTCAGTCAAAGAGACTTTCTTCATCATTTGCAACGAACAATCTGCTGAAGTCCACAGATCACTCTTCAGGGTGAAGCACCCCAACAACTTTAGTTGTCTGCTGACCGACTCGGTCCCTGACTTGACTCACAAGGCTACTCTGCAAGCGTCACCTCCACTGGTTGGGTCCCTGACTTGATCACCGCCTGAATTTTCCTGATTCTTCACTGGGCCCGTTCGGTGAGAATGCTGCTCCAGTACTTGCTTCAGTTACTCACTGTTGTCCCCAGTAATAAGGTGTTTGGTCCCTTTGTGGCGACAGCTTCCCTTCTACCTCCGACCACTGACAGGTTCTCCGGCTGACAGAACCGTCACTTCTGGTTGGACTGCAAGCTGCAATCCCAACCCTGTGCTGCTCTCTTACTTCTGGATAGACCCTCAAATGTGAGAAATATGCAAAAAAATAAAAAATCAGGAAGGGGGCAAATACTTTTTCACATCACTGTATATCGTCCCTGCCCATGCTTTCTGGACAACGTGTCAGCAGTAACGTGGACTTTGCGGCTGATTTCCTTGCCCAACGATGCCACAACATTGCCTTCCACTTGATGGTAGAGAGATGGAATGGCCTTACTTGAAAATAAATATTGTCTGGGAATCTGCCATTGCGGTACAGCACATATACTATCTGTATGGCTGAAATCGCATTGCACGGACTTTGCATGTGATTTGCACTGCAGTGCGAATCACATGCAATTTTGAACCACGCAGCAATGTGAACCGGCCCTTAATTTCAATAAAGAATTCACATGTCTGCTAATAAACCACAAAGGCTCACAATATATGTGATTTAGAAAAGGTTTGGGGAAAAAAAGGTAGACAAAGCACCCGGACCAAATGGTTTTCAACCATGTGTATTCAAATGCTTGAGCCCTTTTAAATCGTTGTTTTACATTTTTGGAGTTTTTTTTGTAACTTGCTTAGTACCAATGGATTTGTTCAACACCAACGTGGCACCTATATTTCAAAAGGTCTTCACCCAGTAAGTGCAGGCCTGTTGTTTCAAGTTTTTTAGTAGGGAAAATATTGAGGACGTGATAAAAAAAGCACATTCAAGATTATCTGTTAGAAAACAAAAGATAGACGTTGTCAAACCAATCTATTTTCTTTTTATGTGAAAGTGAGCAAAAACTTAAAGAAAAGGGCAGGTATATTTGTCAAGGGCTCATTCACATTGGGCTGAAGGGTAGGTAGAAGAGGTTGCTGCCTTCACCACCTTTACCAGGGACGGGAGGGTGCAAAAAAGTAGAACTTGCAACCTATACTGCTGATGTACTTCACAGCTCATGGGGCGGGGGGCACTTTAGTTTCTTAGCTGATGAAGGACCTGGCCCCAGTACAGAAGGCCGGGGCACCAAGGAAAGGTAAGTAGTATATGCTGTTGGGGACGGGGGAGCTAAATATTCCTTTTACAATTCTTTGTATATGCAATGGGGAGTTTCATTTTTAGCTCCTTAAAGGGGTTGTAAAGGTTCATTTTTTATTTTCTAAATAGGTTCCTTTAAGCTAGTGCATTGTTGGTTCACTTACCTTTTCCTTCGATTTCCCTTCTAAATGTTTTTTTCTTTGTTTTCTTTGTCTGAATTTCTCACTTCCTGGTCCTCCTCAGTAAGCTGTTCAGTAAGCTGTTCTGGCTGACTCAACACCACTCGGATGATGGTGTGAAATTTAGTGAGAAGAAACAGGAAGTGAGAAATTCAGACAAAGAAAAAAAACATTTAGAAGGTAAATCAAAGGAAAAGGTAAGTGAACTAACAATGCACTAGCTTAAAGGAATCTATTTAGAAAATAAAAAACGAACCTTTACAACCCCTTTAAGCTTTCTAGCAGTAGTGTTCATAATTCAGTGAAGCATGAATATTAGGGATGAGCTGCGAGTTCGAGTCGAATCCATGTTCGACTCGAACATCGCCTGTTTGGCTGTTCGCCGAATTTCGAACATTATGGGCCGTTCGCGCCAAATTCGAGTGGCGCGTCACGGCCCATAATTCACTGCAGCATCGCAGTGCATTGCTGGCTGATGATTGGCCAAGCATGCACTATGACCAGCATGCTTGGCCAATCACAGCGCCGTAAGTACAGAGAGCCGTAATTGGCCAAAGCCAGGGTGGCTTTGGCCAATCATGGCTCAGAGGAGTACGTACACGCCCCACACTATATAAGGCCGCCGGCTTGGCCATGCGAGATGCCATGCGGTGCTTGAGCTGGTGTGCTTGGGCGACAGGAGCCACACTGGGGCAGAGATTCTGTCAGCTCTGCAGGGGCAGGCTCAGAGGTGGTTTGACGCCACGCCAGCTTAAGCCTGGAACGGTGGTTTCCGACAATGGCACCAACCTGCCGCCCTCCGACAGGGACACCTGACCCATGTGCCCTGTTTGGCTCACGTCCTTAACTTGGTGGTGCAGCGGTTCTTGGGCAGGTACCCGGGCTTACAGGATGTCCTGAGGCAGGCCAGGAAAGTCTGTGTGTATTTCCACCGGTCATATAATGCCAGTGCTCGGCTGGCTGACCTGCAAAAGGAATTTAACCTGCCCAAGAACCGCCTAATCTGTGACATGCCCACCAGGTGGAACTCAACGTCGGCCATGCTGCAGTGGCTGCACACGCAGCAGAGGGCCATCAATGAGTATCTGTGCCAATATGGCACCAGGACAGGGTCAGGGGAGCTTGTTTTTTTTTGCCACGCCAGAGGGTCATGATCAGGGATGCATGCACTGTCCTGGCACCATTTGAGGAGGCCACGAGGATGGTGAGCAGTGACAGTGCATGCATCAGTGACACTGTCCCTCTTGTCCACCTGTTGGAGCACACGCTGCGTGGAATAATGGACAGGGCACTTGAGGCAGAACAGAGGGAGGAAGAGGAGGACTTCCTTACCTCTCAAGGCCCCCTTTATCCAGACAGTGTTCCAGCTGGCCCACCTATCACACAGGAAGAGGATGAGGAGGAGGAGGATTGTGTCAACATGGAGGTGGAGCCTAGCACTCAGCATCAGCAGCAGTCTTCAAGGGATCAATAACAGTCCCAAGACAGCCATGGACTTGTACGTGGCTGGGAGGAGGTGGCTGCAGAACATGTCGTCCTGAGTGACCCAGAGGACTCCGGACCAAATGCCTCAGCAAACCTACGCTGCATGGCCTCCCTGATCCTGCAAAGCCTGCAGAAGGATCATCGTATTCGTGCTATCAAGGAGAGGGATCATTACTGGCTGGCAACCCTCCTTGATCCACGTTACAAGGGTAAGGTTGCAGACCTTATCTTGCCATCGCAGAGGGAGCAGAGGATGAAACATCTTCGGGAGGCCTTGCAGAAAGGTCTGTGCAACGCGTTCCCAAAGACTGGGAGGTCACAAATTCCTGGTCCTGGACAACGTGTTGCTGAGGCTTCGGTCAGTCAAAGAAGGAGCAGTGGAGAAGGTGGCCGTCTGACCGATGCGTTCAGACAATTTTTTAGTCCGCAGCCCCAAGGTATGATCGGTTTCAGCAACCACCGCCAGCATCTGGTTTACATGGTGCAGGAATACCTAGGGGCAAGATCAGACTTGGACACCTTTCCCACCGAAAATCCTCTGGGTTACTGGGTCTTGAGGATGGATCACTGGCCAGAGCTTGCACAGTATGCAATTGAGCTACTGGCCTGTCCTGCATCCAGCGTTCTTTCAGAACGCACATTCAGTGCTGCTGGAGGCTTTGTAACCAATCACAGGGTGCGCCCGTCCACCGACTCGGTCGATCGACTGACCTTCATAAAAATGAATCAGTCTTGGATCACCACCAGCTACCAAGCACCTGATGCTGATGTAACCGAATATTTTTTTTTGAAATGTCAGATCCCTTCAAGACTGCCTATGCTGATACTGAGTGACTATCCTGTTATGCTGAGTGATTATCCTCTTCTTCCTCAATGATCATGCTGATAGCTTGTAAGGACATTTTTGGTTCTGGGCACCGCCACCAGTGGCTAAGGCCCAATTTTTCAGCCCCTGTTTAACAGGGGTGTGTAATTACAATTTTTGATGCAATACTTTGCAGCAGGGCTCATTCCTGTGCTCCAACTAGAGTATCTGTGAGGGGTTGCAGTGTTGTGGCACCAGCACCAGTGCCTAAGGCCCAATTTTTCAGCCCCTGTTTAACAGGGGCGTGTAATTAACATTTTTGCTGCAATACTTTCCAGCAGGGCTTATTCCTGCGCTCCAACTAGAGTATCTGTGAGGGGTTGCAGTGTTGTGGCACCAGTGCCTAAGGCCCAATTTGTATGCCCCTGTTCAACAGGGGCATGTAATTACAATTTTGATCTAATATTTCACAGCAGGGCCCATTCCTGCGCACACCAAGAGTAACTGTAAGGGCTTACAGTGTTGTGGCATCACCACCATCACCACCACCAAAGGCCCAATTTTTCTGCCCCTGTTCAACAGGGGCATGTAATTACAATTCTTGATCTAATATTTCACAGATGGGCCCATTCCTGCGCCCACCAAGAGTAACTGTCAGGTCACCTGTGGCCAGATGACAGATGCACACCGTAGGGGGTCAGGAGTGCACCACAAGGTAGTGAACCCTATGGCTGACTGCTGCGGATAGGAAACTAGGTGGTTGTGGAAAGCGGGACCAGAGGAGCACAACCGGGATCCCACAGGAAGCTAGAGCCGAGATTCCCCAGGGCGCGGAGTCTAAGACCCAGCAGGTCTTCTCCAGAGCCTCTAGTGGTGAGGATGTTATGCTGCAGGCTGGGTCCAGGTCGCGGCCCCTAGAGTCCCCTAGATCACGCCCCGAAGGGTAAGGAGGAGAGAGGGGAAGCAGCAGCACAGGATACAAGAATAGTGAGGGGAAAGCCAAGGTCTGGGCAACAAGCAGACAAGGATAAACGAAGGACAAGCCGAAGGTCAAGGGAAACAAGCAGGCAGGGATAGTCGGGAACAAGCCAATATCGTAACACAGAGACAGACGTAGCACACGGCAGGCAGGAACCCAAACACACAATGCTTAACAAACACGTTGATCAGCAAAGCAGGCTTGCAGTGCACAGGTTAATATAGTGTTCTGTGATAGGCCCTGGGGTGGAGTCAGGCTGGGAGGAGATTATAAAGGAAGCCAGGTGAAGGGGTCTGGCCTCTAAGATGAACACATGAGGAGGAAAGGTAAGATGGCAGACAGACATTAGTGCATATCCATGACAGTACCCTCCCTCTTACGAGGCCTCCCCCTTCCCCGCCTGGGCCCAGGTTTAGAGGGAAACTTCAGATGAAACTCTAACAGACGAGGTGCAAAGACCTCAGATGCAGCGATCCAAGACCTCTCCTCAGGACCGAACCCCTTCCAATGAACGAGGTACTGAAGAACGCCTTTACAGAGTCGGGAGTCCAGAATTTGACTGACCTCGTACTCCTGATTATCCTCAGAGACAGGCGCAACGGTAGGGAGAGGATGAGAGAATTTATTGAGGACTAAAGGCTTTAGAAGGGCAACATGGAAGGAGTTAGTGATTTTAAGGCTCTTAGGAATCTGGAGTTTGAAACAAACCGGATTCAGTTTAGCAGTTACAGTGTATGGACCAATGAATCGTGGAGCAAACTTCAGAGAAGGAACTCGGAGCTTGATGTTACTGGTGGAGAGCCAGACTTTGTCCCCTGGCTGAAGAGAAGGCGGTTTACGCCTGCGGCGGTCGGCAAAGCCTTTGAATTTTTCAGCAGCTGCCCGGAGGGAATCATGAACGTCAACCCAAACGGAATTGAGAGACTTCTGAACCGAAGCCAAAGCTGGAATATCTGGAGAACAGATCATGGAAAGAGGAAGTTGAGGGTGCTTTCTAGGGATGAGCCGAACACCCCCGGGTTCGGTTCGCACCAGAACCCGCGAACGGACCGAAAGTTCGCACGAACGTTAGAACCCTATTAAATACAATGGATGCGAACGTTCGAAATCTAAAGTGCTAATTATAACGACTATTATGCATGTTATTGTCCTAAAAAGGGTTTAGGAACCCGGGTTCTGCACCAGGGGACATGTATCAATGCAAAAAGAAGTTTTAAAAACTGCAGTTTTTCGGGAGCAGTCATTTTAACCACTTAAGCCCCGGACCATTTGGTAGCTAAAGGACCAGAGGTGAATTCAGAATTTTGCACTGCGCTGCTTTAACTGTAAATTGTGCGGACATGCAATGTTGTACCCAAACAAAATTTGCGTCCTTTTCTTCCCACAAATAGAGCTTTCTTTTAATGGTATTTGATTGCCTCTGCGATTTTTATTTTTTGCGATATAAACGGAAAAAGACCGAAAATTTTGAAAAAAAATGATATTTTCTACTTTTTGTTATAAGAAAAATCGAATAAACTCAATTTTAGTCATACATTTAGGCCAAAATGTATTCAGCCACATGTCTTTAGTAAAAAAAACGTCAATAAGTGTATATTTATCGGTTTGCGCAAAAGTTATAGCGTTTACAAACTAGGGTACATTTTCTGGAATTTACACAGCTTTAAATTTATGAATGCCTATCTCATTTCTTGAGGTGCTAAAATGGCAGGGCAGTACAAAACCCCCCCAAATGACCCCATTTTGGAAAGTAGACACCCCAAGGAAATTGCTGAGAGGCATGTTGAGCCCATTGAATATTTTTTTTTTTGTCCCAAGTGATTGAATAATGACAAAAAAAAAAAATTACAAAAAGTTGTCACTAAATGATATATTGCTCACACATGCCATGGTTATATGTGGAATTGCACCCCAAAATACATTCTGCTGCTTCTCCTGAGTACGGGGATACCACATGTGTGGGACTTTTTAGGAGCCTAGCCACGTACGGGACCCCGGAAACCAAGCACCGCCTTCAGGATTTCTAAGGGCGCAAATTTTTGATTTCACTCCTCACTACCTATCACAGTTTTGAAGGCCATAAAATGCCAAAATAGCACAAAACCCCCCAAATGACCCCATTTTAGAAAGTAGACACCCCAAGGAAATTGCTGAGAGGCCTGTTGAGCCCATTGAATATTTTTTTTTTTGTCCCAAGTGATTGAATAATGACAAAAAAAAAAAATTACAAAAAGTTGTCACTAAATGATATATTGCTCACACATGCCATGGTTATATGTGGAATTGCACCCCAAAATACATTTTGCTGCTTCTCCTGAGTACGGGGATACCACATGTGTGGGACTTTTTAGGAGCCTAGCCGCGTACGGGACCCCGAAAACCAATCACCGCCTTCAGGATTTCTAGGCACAAATTTTTGATTTCACTCCTCACTACCTATCACAGTTTCGAAGGCCATAAAATGCCAAAATAGCACAAAACCCCCCCAAATGACCCCATTTTGGAAAGTAGACACCCCAAGCTGTTTGCTGAGAGGCATGGTGAGTATTTTACAGCTCTCATTTGTTTTTGAAAATGAAGAAAGAATTTTTTTTTTTTTTTCTTTTTTTTTTTTTCAATTTTCAAAACTTTGTGACAAAAAGCGAGATCTGCAAAATACTCACAATACCTCTCAGCAAATAGCTTGGGGTTTCTACTTTCCAAAATGGGGTCATTTGGGGGGGTTTTGTGCCATCTGGGCATTCCATGGCCTCCGAAACTGTGATAGGCAGTGAGAAGTGAAATCAAAAATTTACACCCTTAGAAAGCCTGAAGGCGGTGATTGGTTTTTGGGGTCCCGTACGCGGCTAGGCTCCCAAAAAGTCTCACACATGTGGTATCCCCGTACTCAGGAGAAGCAACAGAATGTATTTTGGGGTGTAATTCCACATATGCCCATGGCATGTTTGAGCAATATATCATTTAGTGACAACTTTGTGCAAAAAAAAATAAAATAAAAAAAATTGTCTTTTTTCCGCAACTTGTGTCAACATATAAAATATTCCATGGACTCGACATGCCTCTCAGTATATAGCTTGGGGTGTCTACTTTCCAAAATGGGGTCATTTGGGGGGGTTTTGAACTGTTCTGGCATTTTATACACAACATTAGGAAGCTTACATCCACTCTTCTAACCACTTGAAGACAAAGCCCTTTCTGACACTTTTTGTTTACATGAAAACATATTTTTTTTTGCAGGAAAATTATGTTGAACCCCCAAACATTATATATATTTTTAAAGCAAAGGCCCTACAGAATAAAATGGTGGGTGTTGCATTTTTTTTTCTACACAGTATTTGCGCAGCGATTTTTCAAATGCATTTTTTGGGGAAAAAATACACTTTTTTTTATTTTAATGCACTAAAACACACTATATTGCCCAAATGTTTGATGAAATAAAAAAGATGATCTTAGGCCGAGTACATAGATACCAAACACGACATGCTTTAAAATTTCGCACAAACGCGCATTGGCGACAAACTACATACATTTTTAAAAGCCTTTAAAAGCCTTTACAGGTTACCCCGTTAGATTTACAGAGGAGGTCTACTGCTAAAATTACTGCCCTCGATCTGACCTTCGCGGTGATACCTCACATGCATGGTGCAATTGCTGTTTACATATGACGCCAGACCGACGCTTGCTTTCGACATTGGGCAAGAGCAGGGCAGGACAGGGGTGCTTTTTTTTTTTTTTTTTTTTTTATTATTAATTTTGCTTTTTTATTTTATTTTTAAATTGTTCCTTCCATATTTTTTTTTTTTTATCATTTTTATTGTTATCTCAGGGAATGTAAATATCCCCTATGATAGTAATAGGTAGTGACAGGTACTCTTTTTTTGAAAAAACTGGGGTCTAGACCCTAGATCTTTCCTCTGCCCTCAAAGCATCTGACCACACCAAGATCGGTGTGATAAAATGCTTTCCCAATTTCCCAATGGCGCTTTTTATATCCGGGGGGGGGACATTCCCTCCCACTGCTTGTAAAAGCAGTCCAGAGGCTAATTAGCCACTAGGGTTGCTTTTACATTAAAGCCGGCCGCTGGCTGAAAAGAATGATACCAATATGATACCTAAACCCGCAGGCATCAATCTGGTATAACCATTCAAAATCCAGCAACATACCAGTACGTTGCTGGTCCTTGTTGGACATGTATTGTAATCTTTTTTTTTCATGCAGCCAGGTGGCTGAACGAAAAAAGAGATTGATCGGTGTGTATGCCCACCATTAGAATACCGCCCTTCATCCACCCACTTCTAATGATGGGCATACATGCACCATTTATATATGCCGAAGCATGGGGGCATCCTCCCGCAAAAAAGTTATGCCGCACACACATGGTCGGACTTTTCCACGGGCAAGCCTCCGTCGGAATTTCGACCGTATGTACGCGGCATTACGAGCAAAATCGCTCCTCCGCCCCTGCTGCCCCAATGCTTCGGCATATTTGCTTTTTTTTTTTTAACTGTGGTGGTGAAATCACCTCCTACAGCACTGGAGTCGCAGGGATCAGGCCTGTCCTTGCGAACGCTGCAGTTATGTGTGTTGTGTTTTGTAAGTGACAGTGATCGATCGATACTGCACTTGGGTGGGCTGGGCTGGGCGGAGGGGCAAAACGCAGGTGCTAGCAGGTATCTGGGCTGATCCCGCTAACACTGCGTTTTTGGGAACCCTAAACTGCTGGGGACGCTAGTATAGATCTGATCAGATCAGATATTGATCTGTTCAGATACTATACCACTAAGGGAGGTGTATGCTTCACGCGTGGGTGTTAGCGTTACTGGCACTAACCTGACGCTGCCTGGGGTGTGACGCAGACCCTCTCTGACGCTAAAACCTAATTGATATCACCCGCCGGGCGATCAGGGGGTTAAACCTTTATTGGGTTATATACGGCGGGTGACCTGACACTATAAAAAGCAAACTAACTAACCAGCGTCACCCGTAACACTTATATGATGATTACTGGTGAAAGGGTTAACTAGGGGCAATTAGGGGGTTAAAACCTTTATTAGATAATATATGGGGGTACCTGACGCTATAAAAACCTGCGGCGAACCTAAAAAAAATTACTGGCTACCGATCTGCATCACCGACGCTAAGACAGCGATCAGAAAAATGATCGCTTAGCGACAGTGGTGATAGGGGGTGAAAGGGTTACCTGGGGGGCGATCAAGGGGGTTAAACCTTTATTAGATATTTTATGGGGGTACCCGACGCTATAAAAACCTGCGGCGAACCTAAAAAAAATTACTGGCTACCGATCTGCATCACCGACGCTAAGACATCGATCAGAAAAATTATCGCTTAGTGACAGTGGTGATAGGGGGTGAAAGGGTTACCTGGAGGGCGATCAAGGGGGTTAAACCTTTATTAGATAATTTATGGGGGTACCCGACACTATAAAAACCTGCGGCGAACCAAAAAAATTACTGGGTACCGATCTGCATCACCGACGCCAAGACAGCGATCAGAAAAATGATCGCTTAGTGACAGTTGTGATAGGGGGTGAAAGGGTTACCTGGGGGGCGATCAAGGGGGTTAAACCTTTATTAGATAATTTATGGGGGTACCCGACGCTATAAAAACCTGCGGCGAACCTAAAAAAATTACTGGGTACCGATCTGCATCACCGACGCCAAGACAGCGATCAGAAAAATGATCGCTTAGTGACAGTGGTGATAGGGGGTGAAAGGGTTACCTGGGGGGCGATCAAGGGGGTTAAACCTTTATTAGATAATTTATGGGGGTACCCGACGCTATAAAAACCTGCGGCGAACCAAAAAAAAAAATACTGGCTACCGATCTGCATCACCGACGCTAAGACATCGATCAGAAAAACGATCGCTTAGTGAAAGTGGTGATAGGGGGTGAAAGGGTTACCTGGGGGGCGATCAAGGGGGTTAAACCTTTATTAGGTAATATATTGGGGTACCCGACGCTATAAAAACCTGCGGCGAACCTAAAAAAAATTACTGGGTACCGATCTGCATCACCGACGCCAAGACAGCGATCAGAAAAATGATCGCCAAGCGACGGCGGTGCTAGGGGGTGAAAGGGTTATCTGGGGGGTGATCAAGGGGTTAAACCTTTATTGGGGGGGGGGTTAGGGGGCTACACTGGACCTAAAACTAAATGTAGTGACACTTTTACAGTCACAAATGTCACTGATTGCAGTGATCAGTAAATAAATGGTCACTGCAATCAGTGACACTGTGACTGGGGGCTGGGGGGTGATCTGGGGGGGCGATTTATGTGCCTATGTGTGCTGGTGTTAGTGTAGTGTTAGTGCACTGACCTGTGTGTCTTCTCTTGTACGACGCTCGGTATATGTGAGCGCCGCACAGGAGATGACATCACTTCCTCCTGCTTTCTCGGTCTGTGTTTACATTAGACAGACAGAGGGGGCATTTCTATTCGCCGGGAGCGATCGCGGGGGGGTGGTCGGAATCGAACGGCCGCCCCCCCCCCATCTCGGAACGCTCCCAGACGAATTCCGACCGCTCACTGTACAGAAGGGGGGTCCAATCGGACCCCCCAACTGTACAAAGGCAATCACGTATGCTCTACGTGATTGTGCCTGTCGGTGCCATTGTGCCGACGTATATATACAGTGAGCGGTCGTTAAGTGGTTAATGATGCATAAAGTGAAAAAAAAAAGGTCAAATATTCCTTTAAATATCGTACCTGGGGGGTGTCTAAAGTATGCCTGTGAAGTGGCACGTGTTTCCCGTGTTTAGAACTGTCCCTGCACAAAATTACATTTCTAAAGGAAAAAAAGCCATTTAAAACTGCTTGCGGCTTTAATTTAATGTAATGTCTGGTCCCGGTAATATGGATGAAAATCTTTAAGAAAAATGGCATAGCTACCCCATCACCCCCCCCCCCCACCCCAGCCCATTACCAGCCCCTTTGGGTCTTGTATGGATATTAAGGGGAACCCCGCACACAAAATAAAAAAGGCCCTATATACTCTGAACAGCCGTATACAGGCGGTGCATACAAGACAGGGACTGTAGGTTTGTTCTTATGTAGAATCTGTTTGTAATTTTGAACAGGTACATTGTTTAAATGTAGCTCCAGGCAAAAAATCTATTTTTAAGCTTTTTGGAAAACATAGGGAAGGGTTATCACCCCTGTAACATTTGTTTTGCTGTCTGTGCCCCTGTTCAGAACATTTCACCTCACTTTCCGTCCCAATGACAAATGTTTTTGAAAAGTGAGGTTTTTATTGAAACAAGGATTGGTGATAAAGCATCAGTAGAGAGGAGACACCTTTTTCCCATATTAACTCTTACAGGAGAGAATTTCCCTTCCTGGGGGTAGATTTCCTCTCACTTCCTGTTGTCTCCTTCCGTTTGCAAGTAGGAGTCGTTTGTAAGTTGGATGTTTGAAAGTAGGGGCCTGCCGTATATATACTCTGCTGAAATTTGCCCCTTACATGTTGGTGTTGCCACAACACTGTAAGCCCTCACAGTTACTCTTGGTGGGCGCATGAATGGGCCCTGCTGTGAATTATTAGATCAAGAATTGTAATTGCATGCCCCTGTTGAACAGGGGCTGAAAAATGGGGCCTTTGGTGGTGGTGGTGGTGGTGTTGACACAACACTGTAAGCCCTCACAGTTACTCTTGGTGGGCGCATGAATGGGCCCTGCTGTGAATTATTAGATCAAGAATTGTAATTGAATGCCCCTGATGAACAGGGGCTGAAAAATTGGGCCTTTGGTGGTGGTGGTGGTGGTGTTGACACAACACTGTAAGCCCTCACAGTTACTCTTGGTGGGCGCATGAATGGGCCCTGCTGTGAATTATTAGATCAAGAATTGTAATTACATGCCCCTGTTGAACAGGGGCTGAAAAATTGGGCCTTTGGTGGTGGTGGTGGTGGTGTTGACACAACACTGTAAGGCCTCACAGTTACTCTTGGTGGGCGCAGGAATGGGCCCTGCTGTGAATTATTAGATCAAGAATTGTAATTACATGCCCCTGTTAAACAGGGGCAGAAAAATTGGGCCTTAGGCACTGGTGCCACAACACTGCAACCCCTCACAGATACTGTACTTGGAGCACAGCAATGAGCCCTGTTGCAAAGTATTGCATCAAAAATTTTAATTACACGCCCCTGTTAAACAGGGGCTGAAAAATTGGGCCTTAGGCACTGGTGCTGGTCCCACGACACTGCAACCTCTCGCAGATACCCTAGTTGGAGTGCAGGAATGAGCCCTGCTGCAAAGCATTGCATAAAAAATTGTAATTACATGCCCCTGTTAAACAGGGGCTGAAAAATTGGGCCTTAGGCACTGGTGGCGGCACCCAGAAACAAAAATGTTCTTCCAAGCTATCATCATCAATCGGATCATTGAGGAGGAGGAGGATAGTCAGTCAACATAACAGGACAGTCACTCAGCATCAGCATCAGTCTTGAAGGGATGTGACATTTGAAAATAAATTAGTCTGTTATATCAGCTTCAGGTGTTTGGTAGCTGGTGGTGATCCAAGACTGGTTCATCTTTATGAAACTCAGTCGATCAACCGAGTCAGTGGACAGGCGCACCCTGTGATCCGTGACAAATCCTCCCGCAGCAATGAATGTGCGTTCTGAAAGAACGCTGGATGCAGGACAGGCCAGTAGCTCAATTGCATACTGTGCAAGCTCTGGCCAGTGATCTATCCTCAAGACCCAGTAAGCCAGAGTATTTTCGGTGGGGAAGGTGTCCAAGTCTGACCTTGCCCCTAGGTATTCCTGCACCATGTATATCAGACGCTGGCGATGGTTGCTGGAACCGATCATACATTGGGGCTGCGGACTAAAAAATTGTCTGAACGCATCGGTCAGACGGCCACCTTCTCCACTGCTCCTTCTTTGACTGACCGAAGCCTCAGCAACTCGTTGTCCAGGACCAGGAGTTTGTAACCTCCCAGTCTCTGGGAACGCAGTGCACAGACCTTTCTGCAAGGCCTCCCGGAGTTATCTCATCCTCTGCTCCCTCTGCGACGGTAAGATAAGGTCCGCAACCTTACCCTTGTACCGTGGATCAAGGAGAGTGGCCAGCCAGTAATGGTCCCTCTCCTTGATCCGAAGAATACGAGGATCCTTCCGCAGACTTTGCAGGATCAGGGAGGCCATGCAGCGTAGGTTAGCTGAGGCATTCGGTCCGGAGTCCTCTGGGTCACTAAGGACGACATGATCCGCAGCCACCTCCTCCCAGCCACGTACAAGTCCACGGGTTTCTTGGGACTGTAAATCATCCCTAAAAGACTGCTGCTGATGATTCTGAGTGCCAGGCTCCACCTCCATGCTGACACAATCCTCCTCCTCCTCCTCCTCTTCCTGTGCGATGGGTGGAACAGAAGGAACACTGTCTGGGTAAAGGGGGCCTTGAGAGGCAAGGAAGTCCTCCTCTTCCTGCCTCTGTTCTGCCTCAAGTGCCCTGTCCATTATTCCACGCAGCGTATGTTCCAACAGGTGGACAAGAGGTACAGTGTCACTGATGCATGCACTGTCACTGCTCACCATCCTCGTGGCCTCCTCAAATGGTGCCAGGACAGTGCATGCATCCCTGATCATGCCCCACTGGCGTGGTGAAAAAAAACCGAGCTCCCCTGACCCTGTCCTGGTGCTGTAGTCGCACAGGTACTCATTGATGGCCCTCTGCTGCGTGTGCAGCCGCTGCAGCATGGCCAACGTTGAGTTCCACCTGGTGGGCATGTCACATATAAGGCGGTTCTTGGGCAGGTTCAACTCCTTTTGCAGCTCAGCCAGGCAAGCACTGGCATTATAAGATCTGCAGAAATGCACACAGACTTTCCTGGCCTGCCTCAGGACATCCTGTAAGCCCCGGTACCTGCCCAAGAACCGCTGCACCACCAGGTTAAGGACGTGAGCCACACAGGACACATGGGTCAGTTGTCCCTGTCGGAGGGTGGAGATGAGGTTGGTGCCATTGTCGCAAACCACCATTCCTGGCTTAAGCTGGCGTGGCGTCAACCACCTCTCGGCCTGCCCCTGCAGAGCAGACAGAACCTCTGCCCCAGTGTGGCTCCTGTCCGCCAAACACACCAGCGCAAGCACGGCATGGAATCTTTTTGCCTGCGTACTTGCGTAGCCCCTTGAACGCCTACGGAGCACCGCTGGTTCCAAGGACAAAGCACAGGAAGAGGCCATGGAGGAAGAAAAAGAGGAGGGGGTGGAGGAGAGAGGTGTGTCACAACCAGTAGTAGCATTTTGGAGGCGTGGCGGCGGAACAACCTCCAACACTACTGCACCTTGTCCTGCATCCTTCCCAGCTGCCAAAAGAGTGACCCAATGGGCCGTGAAAGAAAGGTAACGTCCCTGTCCATGCCTGCTGGACCATGAGTCAGCGGTAATATGCACCTTACCGCTGACCGCCCTGTCCAGCGAGGCCAAGCCATTGCCTTTCATATGCCGGTAGAGAGCCGGAATCGCCTTCCGTGAGAAAAAGTGGCGTTTGGGAACCTGCCACTGAGGAACCGCACATTGCACAAACTCACGGAAGGGGGCTGAGTCTACCAACTGAAAAGGCAGCAGTTGAAGCGCTAGCAATTTAGCCAAGCTAGCATTCAACCGCTGGGCATGTGGATGGCTGGGAGTGAACTTCTTTCGACGGTCCAGCAGCTGGGGCAGGGAAATTTGCCTGCTAGAATCGGACGTCGGTGTACTGCTAGCAGAGTGCCCGCAAGTACTTGGCTGTGACACACCAAATTCTACACCTTCATTCCTCTGAAGGGAGGTATAGTGGGGTTGAAGATCCCAGCTGATGCGGTGCAAGGAGAGGTCCGCTTTGTTCTTTGGTGTGGGTCTTTAAGGTAGGCTTGCCAACCAGCTGCATGGCAGGTCAACATATGTCTGGTCAAGCATGTGGTGCCCAAGCGGCTGATGTTTTGGCCACGCGATATACACTTGAGACATATGTTGCAAACAGCAGCTGTGCGATCTTATGCACTCGACTCAAAAAAGGCCCAGACCAAAGAACTTTTTGAATAACGGGCAGAGGCAGCACCCTGCACAGGCGGAGCTCTGCGGTGTGATTCTGTCTGTGTGCTGCCCTTACGCTGGCCCCCCGAGGGCATCCTGCCTCGTTGGAGATGTGCCTCCTCCTCATCCTCCTCCTCCTCCTCTCTCCTATTAGGCACCCACGTGGAGTCAGTGACCTCATCATCCCCTCCCTCCTCATCACTGGAGCCAATCTGGCAGTATGCTGCAGCTGCTGGAACATGACTGCCAGATTGGTGTCCTTCTTGAGCATCCCCTCTCTCTGCTCTCACGCTACTGCCTTCCTCTAGCTGGGTATCATCATCAGACCCTTCGAAACGCTGGGCATCCTCCTGGAGCATGTACCCAACACTGTGCTCAAACAGTTCAGGGGACTCCTCAGGAGGACATGGTGGGTCTAGGGAAGGAGTGACTGATTATGACATTGATACCAGGGAAGAGGAAGCTTTGGCAGCTGTTTTGCCAGTACCCTGAGCCTGGGTGAGATAGGATGAGGAGGATGAGGAGGGCTTGGTCATCCACTCTACCAAGTCTTCGGCATGATGCGGCTCAACACGTCCAGCTGCCGAAAAGAAGGACAAGCGTGTCCCATGGCCACGTGCTGATGGCGATGCACCGCGTCCACGACCAGCACTGTTGTCTCTAGACACAGAGCCTGCTTGCCCTCTTTTATTGGCTCCTGACTGTCTGCCTCTCATTGTTTGCCTTCCAGACATTCTAATGGCCTGCAGGGAGATGGGAAAACCAGCAATAAGGCCTAGCTTCAGGAGTATATTTTTCAGGAAGCACACTACGCCCGCTGTAAGTGCTGCAAATGCCTGTTGGTGTAACACACCAGGAAAACATAGCAATACAGGCTAGCTTCAGGTGTATATTTTGCAGGAATCACACTACGCCTGCTGTAAGTGCTGCAAATGCCTGTTGGTGTAACACACCAGGAAAACACAGCAATACGAGCTAGCTTCAGGAGCATATTTTGCAGGAATCACACTACGCCTGCTGTAAGTGCTGCAAATACCTGTTGGTGTAACACACCAGGAAAACACAGCAATATGGGCTAGCTTCAGGTGTATATTTTGCAGTAATCACACTACGCCTGCTGTAAGTGCTGCAAATGCCTGTTGGTATAACACACTAGGAAAACACAGCAATACGGGCTAGCTTCAGGAGTATATTTTGCAGGAATCACACTACGCCTGCTGTAAGTGCTGCAAATGCCTGTTGGTGTAACACACCAGGAAAACACAGCAATACGGGCTAGCTTCAGGAGTATATTTTGCAGGAATCACTCTACGCCTGCTGTAAGTGCTGCAAATGCCTGTTGGTGTAACACACCAGGAAAACACAGCAATAAGGCGTAGCTTCAGGAGTATATTTTGCAGGAATCACACTACGCCTGCTGTAAGTGCTGCAAATGCCTGTTAGTGTAACACACCAGGAAAACACAGCAATAAGGGCTAGCTTCAGGTGTATACTGTGCAGGAGGCTTAGCAACAATGACACTGACACTGTCCCCTGCCTATCCTTCTCTCTCCCTGCACACAAGGTTTATCAAAGAATATGACACTGACACTCTCCCTGCCTATCCTTCTCTCTCCCTGCACACAAGGTTTAGCAAAGAATATGACACTGACACAGTCCCCTGCCTATCCTTCTCTCTCCCTGCACACAAGGTTTATCAAAGGATATGACACTGACACTCTCCCTGCCTATCCTTCTCTCTCCCTGCACATAAGGTTTAGCAAAGAGTATGACACTGACACTGTCCCCTGCCTATCCTTCTCTCTCCCTGCACACAAGGTTTAGCAAAGAATATGACACTGACACTCTCCCTGCCTATCCTTCTCTCTCCCTGCACACAAGAATAGCACAAAGAATATCACACTGTCCCTGCCTATTCTTCTCTTTCCCTGCGCCGGAACACACTACACAAGGCCGCCGCGCTGGCGGCCTTTTATAGTGTGGGACGTGTGCTAAACCCCCTGTGGCCAATTATGGCTCTCCTAGCTGCCGGCGCTGTGATTGGCCAAGCATGCAGGGTCACAGTGCATGCTTGGCCAATCACAGCGCCGGGATTGCACTGCGATGACGCAGTGTATTGTGGGCCGTTCGCGTCACTCGAATTTGGCGCGAACGGCCCAAATCGTTCGATGTTCACCGAACGATCGAACAGCCGATGTTCGAGTCGAACGTATGTTCGACTCGAACACCGAGCTCATCCCTAGTGCTTTCCATAAACTGTGAAAAAGGGTGTCTTCTGCGAACTGGTATTCACATGATTGTTATGGGAGAATTCTGCCCACGGGAGTAGAGAGGACCAATCGTCATGATGAGAAGACACAAAGGTGCGAAGAAAGATCTCTAACTCCTGATTAACCCTCTCAGTCTGTCCATTGGATTGAGGATGGTAAGAAGAGGAAAAATCCAAGACAATATTGAGGGATTTGCAAAAGGCTCTCCAAAAACGAGACGTAAATTGGACTCCCCTGTCGGAAACAATATGAGAAGGAACCCCATGGAGGCGGAAAATTTCTCGAATAAAAACGGGGACCAAGGCAGGAGCAGAAGGAAGACCAGGAAGAGGAACAAAATGAGCCATCTTGGAGAACCGATCGATTACCACCCAAATGACTGTATTATTCTCAGACAGTGGGAGGTCGGTGATAAAATCCATGGCAATATGAGCCTAGGGCTCCTTAGGAATGGGCAAGGGCATGAGGAGACCAGCAGGAGCTTGTGTGAAGGATGTAGACTGAGCACAGACATGACAAGCCTTAACGTAGTCTTTGACATCTGAGCGGAGATTAGGCCACCAGTAGTGACGACTGATGAGAAAGAAGGATCGGAGGAATCCAGAATGACCTGCCACCTTGGAATCATGTCCCTAACGAAGGATCTTAGCTCTTAGCTCAGTGGGGACAAAGGTCTTACCAGGAGGAATTTTAGACTCCAGGGTGGTAGAATGGGCAACAATGCACGAGGTTGGAATGATCGGCTCAGGTTCAGGGGCGGACTCCTCGTCCAAAGGGTCAAATGACCTAGAGAGCGCATCTGCCCGACCGTTGCAGGAACCAGGTTTGTAGGTAATCGTGAAATTAAAACGGGCAAAGGAGAGACTCCACCTGGCCTGTCTGGGATTCAGACGTTTAGCATTCTGTAGATACTGTAAATTCTTGTGATTCGTAAAGATCGTTATGGAGTGAGGGGAACCCTCCAAGAGATGACGCCACTCCTCTAACGCCAATTTAATTGCGAGAAGTTCCCGATCACCGATGGCATATTTCCTCTCTGCCTGAGAATTTTTTTTGGGAGAAGAACGCACATGGTTGACGTTTCTTCTCAAAGAATTGAAGAACCACAGCTCCCCCCCCCATTGAGGAAGCGTCCACTTCAATAAAAAATGCATCCCCAGGATTTGGTCTCCTCAAGAGAGGTCCAGAAACAAAGGCCTGTTTCAGGTCGTGAAATGCAGAGACAGCTTCGGGAGGCCAGTCTTTGGCATTCGCACCCTTCTTGGTCACAGCGATAATAGGCGCGGCAATGGAAGAGTAATTCCTTATGAACTGCCTATAATAATTTGTGAAGCCAAGAAAGCGCTGTGTGGCCTTGAGGCTAGCAGGAAGAGGCCAGTTGGTAATAGCCAAGACCTTCCCAGGATCCATACGAAGACCCGAACATGAGACAAAGCACCCCAGAAACAGGACCTTAGAACATTCAAACGAACATTTCTCCAGCTTGGCATAGAGATTGTTCTCTCTAAGACGCTGAAGTACAGTGCAGACATGGTTTCTGTGGACAAGCAGATTTTCAGAAAAGATCAGGATGTCATCCAGATAGATGGCAACAAATTGGTACAGCAGATCTCTGAAGATTTCATTGACAAAGTTTTGAAACACGGCTGGGGCATTACACAACCCAAAAGGCATCACCAGGTATTCATAATGCCCGTCTCTAGTGTTGAATGCAGTCTTCCATTCGTCACCCTCCCGTATTCGAATGAGATTGTACGCGCCTCTGAGATCCAACTTGGTGAAAATGGAGGCACCCTTCAACCTATCGAATAACTCAGATATTAAGGGTAAGGGGTATCGATTTTTAATAGTAACCGCGTTTAAACCTCGATAGTCGATACAGGGTCTTAGGGTACCATCCTTTTTGGAAATGAAAAAGAACCCTGCCCCTGCAGCCGATGCGGATTTCCGGATGAAACCTCTCTCCAGATTCTCTGCGACATACTCAGATATGGCCTGGGTCTCTGGGATGGACAGAGGGTAGGTACGACCCTTGGGCAGAGTTGCTCCGGGGACAAGGTCAATAGCACAGTCAAAAGACCTGTGGGGAGGAAGCACATCAGCTGATTTCTTACAGAACACGTCCCGGTAATCGCTGTATGCTGCGGGAAGATCAGAAGAAACAGAAGTGGTAGCAACCGGAAGTCTCTCCTTGGGGGCCACCTTGAGAAGACATGACGAGAAACATGAGGGGCCCCAAGCCAGGACCTGCCCAGAGACCCAGTCCACATGTGGAGAGTGGAGCTGTAGCCAAGGGAAGCCCAATACAATGGGGGTAGAGGCCTTGGGTAGAATGAGAAAGGATATCCACTCCTGGTGGAGAATCCCTACTGACATCCTAATGGGTAGCGTCTAGAAGCGAATAGGGCCCCCTGGGAAAACAGTGCCATCAATTGCCGAGACTACCAATGGGGTAGCGAGAGGTGAAAGGGTAGGCTTCATGGAAGAAGCAGTTCCCCAATCCATAAAATTGCCAGCAGCCCCGGAATCCAGATATGCAAGGGTTGATTGAGGAGAAGTACCTACATGAAGGCACACCGGCAGGAGAAGACGAGAAGGTGAGGTTTCTGGGTCCAATACTCCACCTTCCAAATGTATGAGGACCGAGCGTTTCCCGGACAGAAGCGAGCAGGAGTCACGAAAATGACCCTTGCCCCCACAATAGAGGCACAAGCCCAGAGTTCTGCGACTAGCATGTTCTTCGGGGGTTAGTCTGGTCCGGCCCAGCTGCATAGGCTCCTCTGCAGGCAGAAGATGCTCCACGGGACGAAGGGAGGGGAGCTCAGACTGGCTAGGGTCCAGGGAGTGCTGACGTCTTCTCTCTAGGGACCTCTCCTGAAAACGAATGTCGATCTGATTGCACAAAGAAATTACATCGTCCAGACCGACGGGGATGTCTCTTCCCGCTAATTCGTCTTTCACTCGGTCAGAGAGGCCATGTAAAAAGGTAGCGACCAGGGCCTCATTGTTCCAGCTCAATTCAGCTGTGTGGATACGGAACTGAAGAGCATATTGTCCCACAGAACTAGATTCTTGGCGAAGACGTAAGAGGGCACTAGCCGCTGAAGAAGCCCGAGCCGGCTCCTCGAAGATGTTACGAAAGAGCTCCAAGAAGTCGGACAGGCTGGAGACCACCGGATCATTCTTTTCCCACAGGGGGGCAGCCCAGGCTAAAGCTTCACAGGAGAGGAGGGAGATGATATAGGCTACCTTAGCCCGATCAGACAGGAAGTTTTGAGGCTGAAGCTCAAAATGAATTGTACATTGGCTGAGAAACCCCCTGCAGGCCTTGGAGTCCCCAGAGAAACGGAACGGAGCTGGCAGTTCTAGTGAGTGTGTGGCTGCGACTGGTGCGAAAGGCGCAGCCGCTGGTTGTACTTGAGGTTGAGGATTTGGGGTTCCCAAGGAGACCAGAAGCTGCTCGAAGCGAGAAGCCAGAACTTGGAGGAATCGCATCACCTGAGTCTGATTAGATTCCTGGGTCTCAAGTCTACGGACTATGCCCTGTAATGGATCATCCGCGGGGAGCGGCATGTCAGCCGGGTCCATGGCTGATCAAACTGTCAGGTCACATGTGGCCAGATGACAGATGCACACCGTAGGGGGTCAGGAGTGCACCACAAGGTAGTGAACCCTATGGCTGACTGCTGCGGATAGGAAACTAGATGGTTGTGGAAAGTGGGACCAGAGGAGCACAACTGGGATCCCACAGGAAGTTAGAGCCGAGATTCCTCCAGAGCCTCTAGTGGTGAGGATGTTACGCTGCAGGCTGGGTCCAGGTCGCGGCCCCTAGAGTCCCCTAGCTCACGCCCCGAAGGGTAAGGAGGAGAGAGGGGAAGCAGCAGCACAGGATTCAAGAATAGTGAGGGGAAAGCCAAGGTCTGGGCAACAAGCAGACAAGGATAAACGAAGGACAAGCCGAAGGTCAAGGGAAACAAGCAGGCAGGGTTAGTCGGGAACAAGCCAATATTGTAACACAGAGACAGACGTAGCACACGGCAGGTAGGAACCCAAACACACAATGCTTAACAAACACGTTGATCAGCAAAGCAGGCTTGCAGTGCACAGGTTAATATAGTGTTCTGTGATAGGCCCTGGGGTGGAGTCAGGCTGGGAGGAGATTATAAAGGAAGCCAGGTGAAGGGGTCTGGCCTCTAAGATGAACACATGAGGAGGAAAGGTAAGATGGCAGACAGACATTATTGCAAAACCATGACAGTAACTGTGAGGACTTACAGTGTTGTGGCACCAGCACCACCAGCCAAGGCCCAATTTTTCCTACCACTGTTCAACAATGGCATGTAATTACAATTCTTGATATAATAGTTCACAGCAGGGCGTTCCAGCGCTCACCAAGAGTAACTGTGAGGGCTTACAGTGTTGTGGAAACACCAGCACCTAAGGGCCAAATTTCTGCAGAGTATATATACGGCAGGCCCCTACTTTCAAACATCCAACTTACAAACGACTCCTACTTGCAAACGGAAGTGAGAGGAAATCTACCCCTAGCAAGGGAAATTCTCTCCTGTAAGAGTTAATATGGGAAAAAGGTGTCTCCTCTCCAGTGATGCTTTATCACCAATCCTTGTTTCAATAAAAACCCAAAATTTTCAAAAAACATCTGTCATTGGGACGGAAAGTGAGGTGAAATGTTCTGAACAGGTGCACAGACAGCAAAACATATGTTACAGGGGTGACAACCAGTTCAAAATTACAAAAAGATTCTACGTAACAACAAACCTACAGTCCCTGTCTTGTTTGTACCGCCTGTATAATGCTGTTCAGAGTATTTAGGGCCTGGGGGCCCCACGCCTTTCCTTTTTTTAATTTGGGTGCAGGGTTCCCCTTAATATACATACAAGACCCAAAGGGGCTGGTAATGGGCTGGGGGGGGGGGGTACCCATGCCATTTTTCTCAATGATTTTCATCCGTATTGCCAGGACCAGACATTACATTAAAGCCGCAAGCAGTTTTAAATGACTTTTTTTCCTTTATAAATGTCATTTTGTGCAGGGACAGTTCTAAACACAGGAAACACGTGGCACTTCACAGGCATACTATAGACACCCCCCAGGTACGATATTTAAAGGAATATTTCACTTTTTTTTTTTCACTTTAAGCATCATTAAAATCAATGCTCCCGAAAAGACGTCTGTTTTTAAAACTTTTTTTTGCATTGATACATGTCCCCTGGGGCAGGACCCGCTCCCCAAACCCTTTTTAGGACAATAACTTGCATATTAGCCTTTATAATTAGCACTTTTGATTTCGAACGTTCGAGTCCCATAGACTTAAACAGGGTTCTAAAGTTTGCGCAAACTTTCGGTCCATTCGCAGGTTCTGGTGCGAACCGAACCGGGGGGTGTTCGGCTCATCCCTAATAAATATATAATGCGCCTACCCTCATGTCCTCATAATCTCCCATTTAAAATGAACATGTAAAGAAGAGCAAATGGCCACTACTTTTAGGTTGTCAGTGGCCCCATGACATCACCAGCACATCGATGAAGGTCTAATGTTTGGACTACATTTTCCTTGGTTCACAAAGCTTTTCTTTCCTGTAGGTAGGCATGTGTGTCACAGGAAGGACTGTCTATCCCTGCCTAAAGCAAGCCCTGTTAAGTGGTACCTGGGGGGTGTCTAAAGTATGCCTGTGAAGTGGCATGTGTTTCCCGTGTTTAGAACTGTCCTTGCACAAAATGACATTTGTAAAGGAAAAAAAGAAGCCATTTAAAACCACTTGCGGCTTTAATGTCATGTCTTGTCCTGGCCGCCATATGGCTGAAAATCCTTGAGAAAAATGGCATGGCTACCCCATCACCCCAGCCCCTTTGGGTCTTGTATGGATACTAAGGGGGACCCCGCACCCAAAATAAAACCCTATACCTACAACCCTATATACTCTGAACAGCAGTATATAGGTGGTGCAAACAAGACATGGACTGTAGGTTTGTTCTTAAGTAGAATCTGAACAGGTACATTATGAAGTGTAGCTACATCCCAAAAAAATCAATTTTTAAGCTTTTTGGAGAACATAGGGAGGGGTTATCACCCCTGTAACATTTGCTGTCTTTGCACATCTGTTCAGAACATGTCACCTCACTTTCCGTCCCAATGACAAATGTTTTTGGAAAAGTGGGGTTTTAATTGAAACAAGGATTGGTGATAAAGCATCAGTAGAGAGGAGATACCTTTTTCCCAAATTAAATCTAACAGGATAGAATTTTCCTTCCTAGGGGTAGATTTCCTCTCACTTCCTGTTTTCTCTTGCCGTTTGCAAGTAGGAGTCGTTTGTAAGTTGGATGTTTGAAAGTAGGGGCCTGCCGTATATACTCTGCAGAAATTTGCCCTATTAGATGTTGGTGTAGCCACAAGACTGGTGGGCACAGGAATGGGCCCTGCTGTGAGTTAATAGATCAAGATTTGTACTTGCATGCACCTGTTGAACCGGGCAGAAAAATTGGGCCTTTGGTGGTGGTGGTGGTGGTGGTGGACGGTGTTGCCACAAGACTGTAAGCCCTCACAGTTACTCTTGGTGGGTGCAGGAATGGGCCCTGCTGTGAGTTATTAGATCAAGATTTGTAATTGCATGCACCTGTTGAACAGGGCAGAAAAATTGGGCCTTTGGTGGTGGTGGTGGTGGTGGACGGTGTTGCCACAAGACTGTAGGCCCTCATAGTTACTCTTGGTGGGCGCAGGAATGGGCCCTGCTGTGAACTATTAGATCAAGATTTGTAATTACACGCCCCTGTTAAACAGGGGCTGAAAAATTGTGCCTTAGGCACTGGTGCTGGTGCCACAACACTGCAACCCCTCACAGATACTGTACTCTGAGCACAGCAATGAGACCTGTTGCAAAGCATTGCCTAAAAATTGTAATTACACGCCCCAACAGGGGCTGAAAAATTGTGCCTTAGGCACTGGTGCTGGTGCCACAACACTGCAACCCCTCACAGATACTGTACTCTGAGCACAGCAGTCACACCTGTTGCGAAGCATCTTTTTAAAAAATTGTAATTACACGCCCCTGTTATACAGGGGCTGAAAAATTGTGCCTTAGGCACTGGTGTGGTGGCATGGATCATTGAGGAGGAGGAAGAGGATAGTCAGTGAACATAACAGGACAGTCACTCAGCATCAGCATAGGCAGTCTTGAAGGGATGTGACATTATAAATTATTCCGTTATATCTGCTTCAGGTGTCTGGTAGCTGGTGGTGATCCAAGACTGATTCATTTTTATGAAGGTCAGTCGATCAACCGAGTCGGTGGACAGGCGCACCCTATGATCGGTGACAAATCCTCCAGCAGCACTGAATGTGCGTTCGGAAAGAACGCTGGATGCAGGACAGGCCAGTAGCTCAATTGCATACTGTGCAAGCTCTGGCCAGTGATCCATCCTCAGGACCCAGTAAGCCAGAGGATTTTCGGTGGGAAAGGTGTCCAAGTCTGACCTTGCCCCTAGGTATTCCTGCACCATGTATATCAGACGCTGGCGATGGTTGCTGGAACCGATCATACCTTGGGGCTGCGGACTAAAAAATTGTCTGAACGCATCGGTCAGACGTCCACCTTCCCCACCGCTCCTTCTGCTACTGACCGAAGCCTCAGCAACTCGTCGTCCAGGACCAGGAGTTTGTAACCTCCCAGTTTCTGGGAACGCGTTGCACAGACCTTTCTGCAAGGCCTCCCTGAGATGTCTCATCCTCTGCTCCCTCTGCGACGGCAAGATAAGGTCCGCAACCTTACCCTTGTACCGTGGATCAAGGAGAGTGGCCAGCCAGTAATGGTCACTCTCCTTGATCCGAAGAACACGAGGATCCTTCCGCAGGCTTTGCAGGATCAGGGAGGCCATGCAGCGTAGGTTAGCTGAGGCATTCGGTCCGGAGTCTTCTGGGTCACTGAGGATGACATGATCGCCAGCCACCTCCTCCCAGCCACGTACAAGTCCACTGGTTTGTTGGGACTGTACATCATCCCTAAAAGACTGCTGCTGCTGATGCTGAGTGCCAGGCTCCACCTCCATGCTCACACAATCCTCCTCCTCCTCCTCCTCCTCTTCCTGTGTGATGGGTGGGACAGAAGGAACATTGTCTGGATAAAGGGGGCCTTGAGAGACAAGGAAGTCCTCCTCTTCCTGCCTCTGTTCTGCCTCAAGTGCCCTGTCCATTATCCCACGCAGCGTATGCTCCAACAGGTGGACAAGAGGTACAGTGTCACTGATGCATGCACTGTCACTGCTCACCATCCTCGTGGCCTCCTCAAATGGTGAGAGGACAGTGCATGCATCCCTGATCATGCTCCACTGGCGTGGGGAAAAAAAGCCAAGCTCCCCTGACCCTGTCCTGGTGCCGTAGTCGCAAAGGTACTCATTGATGGCCCTCTGCTGCGTGTGCAGTCGCTGCAGCATGGCCAACGTTGAGTTCCACCTGGTGGGCATGTCACATATTAGGCGGTTCTTGGGCAGGTTCAGCTCCTTTTGCAGCTCAGTCAGCCGAGCACTGGCATTATAAGATCGGCGGAAATGCACACAGACTTTCCTGGCCTGCCTCAGGACATCCTGTAAGCCTGGGAACCTGCCCAAGAACCGCTGCACCACCAGGTTGAGGACGTGAGCCATACAGGGCACATGGGTGAGCTGCCCCTGTCGCAGGGCGGAGAGGAGGTTGGTGCCATTATCAGAAACGACCATTCCTCGCTTAAGCTGGCGTGGCGTCAACCACCTCTCGGCCTGCCCCTGCAGAGCTGCCAGAACCTCTGGCCCAGTGTGGCTCCTGTCCCCCAAACACACCAGCGCAAGCACGGCATGGCATCTTTTTGCCTGCGTACTCGCGTAGCCCCTTGTACGCCTACGGAGCACCGCTGGTTCCGAGGACAGAGCACTCGAAGAGGACATGGAGGAAGAAGAAGAGGAGGGGGTGGAGGAGAGAGGTGTGTCACAACCAGTAGTAGCATTTTGGAGGCGTGGTGGCGGAACAACCTCCAACACTACTGCACCTTGTCCTGCATCCCTCCCAGCTGCCAATAGAGTGACCCAATGGGCCGTGAAAGAAAGATAACGTCCCTGTCCATGCCTGCTGGACCATGAGTCAGCGGTAATATGCACCTTACCGCTGACCGCCCTGTCCAGCGAGGCATGGACATTGCCTTCCACATGCCAGTAGAGAGACGGAATCGCCTTCCGTGAGAAAAAGTGGCGTTTGGGAACCTGCCACTGAGGAACCGCACATTGAACAAACTCACGGAAGGGGGCCGAGTCTATCAACTGAAAAGGCAGCAGTTGAAGTGCTAGCAATTTAGCCAAGCTAGCATTCAACCGCTGGGCATGTGGATGGCTGGGAGTATACTTCTTTCGACGGTCCAGCAGCTGGGGCAGGGAAATTTGCCTGCTACAATCGGACGTCGGTGTACTGCAAGTACTTGGTTGTGACACACCTAATTCTACACCTTCAGTCCTCTCAGAGCAGCTTTCAGAGAGGACTGAAGATATAGTGGGGATGGAGATCCCAGCTGATGAGGAGCAAGGAGAGGTCCGCTTTGTTCTTTGGTGTGGGTCTTTTATGTGTGCTTGCCAACGAGCTGCATGGCAGGTCGACATATGTCTGCTCATGCTTGTGGTGCCCAAGCGGCTGATGTTTTGGCCACGCGAGATACGCTTGAGACAAATATTGCAAATAGCAGTGGTGCGATCTGATGCACTCGTCTCAAAAAAGGCCCACACCAAAGAACTTTTGTGATAACGTGCAGAGGCAGCGCCCTGCACAGGCGGAGCTCTGCGGTGTGGTACAGTTGCTGTGCTGGCCTCTAGCTGGCCTCCAGGGGGCATCCTGCCTCGTTGGACATGTGACGCTGCATCCTCCTCCTCCTCCTCCTCTCTCCCTTCAGGCACCCACGTGGAGTCAGTGACCTCATCATCCCCTCCCTCTTCACCACTAGAGCAAACCTGGCAGTAAGCTGCAGCTGGTGGAACACTACTGCCAGATTGCTGTCCTTCAGCATCTCCTCTCTCTGCGCGCACACTACTGACTTCCTCAAGCTGGGTATCATCATCCGAGCCTTCGAATCGTTGGGCATCCTCCTGGAGCATGTACCCAACACTGTGCTCAAACAGTTCGGGGGACTCCTCAGGAGGACATGGTGGGTCTAGGGAAGGGGTGGCTGATGATGCCATTGAGTACGCGTTGGCAGCTGCTCTGCCAGTACCCTGAGCCTGGGTGAGAGAGGATGAGGAGGATGAGGAGGGCTTGGTCATCCATTCTACCAAGCCTTCGGCATGATGCGGCTCCACATGTCCAGCTGCCGAAAACAAAGACAAGCGTGTCCCATGGCCACGTGCTGATGACGATGCACGACCACGTCCACGGCCAGCACTGTTGTCTCTAGAAACAGAGCCTGCCTGCCCTGTGTTCTTGCCTCGGCACGCTCTGCCTCTCCTTGGCGGTCTTCCAGCCATTGTAGTCGGTAGTGTATATAGTATAAAAAATAGAACTCCTATGTGTGCTCACAACACACTGTAGGTCCTATGGGTGCTGACACTAACACACTATAGGTACTATGTGTGCTGCTGACAAGAAAATATAGGAGCTCTGTTTGCTGCCACTAACACACTAGAAGTCCTATTGGTGCTTCTGAGATGAAAATATAGGAGCTCTGTGTGATGCCACTAACACACTAGAAGTCCTATGGGTGCTGCTGAGAAGAAAATATAGGAGCTCTGTGTGATGCCACTAACACACTAGAAGTCCTATGGGTGCTTCTGAGATGAAAATATAGGAACTCTGTGTGATACCACTAACACACTAGAAGTCCTATGGGTGCTTCTGAGAAGAAAATATAGGAGCTCTGTTTGCTGCCACTAACACACTAGAAGTCCTATGGGTGCTGCTGAGAAGAAAATATAGGAGCTCTGTGTGATGCCACTAACACACTAGAAGTCCTATGGGTGCTTCTGAGATGAAAATATAGGAGCTCTGTGTGATGCCACTAACACACTAGAAGTCCTATGGGTGCTGCTGAGAAGAAAATATAGGAGCTATGTGTGATGCCACTAACACACTAGAAGTCCTATGGGTGCTTCTGAGATGAAAATATAGGAGCTCTGTGTGATGCCACTAACACACTAGAAGTCCTATGGGTGCTGCTGAGAAGAAAATATAGGAGCTCTGTTTGCTGCCACTAACACACTAGAAGTCCTATGGGTGCTGCTGAGAAGAAAATATAGGAGCTCTGTGTGATGCCACTAACACACTAGAAGTCCTATGGGTGCTTCTGAGATGAAAATATAGGAGCTCTGTGTGATGCCACTAACACACTAGAAGTCCTATGGGTGCTGCTGAGAAGAAAATATAGGAGCTCTGTGTGATGCCACTAACACACTAGAAGTCCTATGGGTGCTTCTGAGATGAAAATATAGGAACTCTGTGTGATACCACTAACACACTAGAAGTCCTATGGGTGCTTCTGAGAAGAAAATATAGGAGCTCTGTTTGCTGCCACTAACACACTAGAAGTCCTATGGGTGCTGCTGAGAAGAAAATATAGGAGCTCTGTGTGATGCCACTAACACACTAGAAGTCCTATGGGTGCTTCTGAGATGAAAATATAGGAGCTCTGTGTGATGCCACTAACACACTAGAAGTCCTATGGGTGCTTCTGAGATGAAAATATAGGAGCTCTGTGTGATGCCACTAACACACTAGAAGTCCTATGGGTGCTGCTGAGAAGAAAATATAGGAGCTCTGTTTGCTGCCACTAACACACTAGAAGTCCTATGGGTGCTGCTGAGAAGAAAATATAGGAGCTCTGTGTGATGCCACTAACACACTAGAAGTCCTATGGGTGCTGCTGAGAAGAAAATATAGGAGCTCTGTTTGCTGCCACTAACACACTAGAAGTCCTATGGGTGCTGCTGAGAAGAAAATATAGGAGCTCTGTGTGATGCCACTAACACATTAGAAGTCCTATGGGTGCTGCTGAGAAGAAAATATAGGAGCTCTGTTTGCTGCCACTAACACACTAGAAGTCCTATGGGTGCTTCTGAGAAGAAAATATAGGAGCTCTGTGTGATGCCACTAACACACTAGAAGTCCTATGGGTGCTGCTGAGAAGAAAATATAGGAGCTCTGTGTGATGCCACTAACACACTAGAAGTCCTATGGGTGCTTCTGAGATGAAAATATAGGAGCTCTGTGTGATGCCACTAACACACTAGAAGTCCTATGGGTGCTGCTGAGAAGAAAATATAGGAGCTCTGTGTGATGCCACTAACACACTAGAAGTCCTATGGGTGCTTCTGAGATGAAAATATAGGAACTCTGTGTGATACCACTAACACACTAGAAGTCCTATGGGTGCTTCTGAGAAGAAAATATAGGAGCTCTGTTTGCTGCCACTAACACACTAGAAGTCCTATGGGTGCTTCTGAGATGAAAATATAGGAACTCTGTGTGATGCCACTAACACACTAGAAGTCCTATGGGTGCTGCTGAGAAGAAAATATAGGAGCTCTGTGTGATGCCACTAACACACTAGAAGTCCTATGGGTGCTTCTGAGATGAAAATATAGGAACTCTGTGTGATGCCACTAACACATTAGAAGTCCTATGGGTGCTGCTAAGAAGAAAATATAGGAGCTCTGTTTGCTGCCACTAACACACTAGAAGTCCTATGGGTGCTTCTGAGAAGAAAATATAGGAGCTCTGTGTGATGCCACTAACACACTAGAAGTCCTATGGGTGCTTCTGAGATGAAAATATAGGAACTCTGTGTGATGCCACTAACACATTAGAAGTCCTATGGGTGCTGCTGAGAAGAAAATATAGGAGCTCTGTTTGCTGCCACTAACACACTAGAAGTCCTATGGGTGCTGCTGAGAAGAAAATATAGGAGCTCTGTGTGATGCCACTAACACACTAGAAGTCCTATGGGTGCTGCTGAGAAGAAAATATAGGAGCTCTGTTTGCTGCCACTAACACACTAGAAGTCCTATGGGTGCTTCTGAGAAGAAAATATAGGAGCTCTGTGTGATGCCACTAACACACTAGAAGTCCTATGGGTGCTTCTGAGATGAAAATATAGGAACTCTGTGTGATGCCACTAACACATTAGAAGTCCTATGGGTGCTGCTGAGAAGAAAATATAGGAGCTCTGTTTGCTGCCACTAACACACTAGAAGTCCTATGGGTGCTGCTGAGAAGAAAATATAGGAGCTCTGTGTGATGCCACTAACACACTAGAAGTCCTATGGGTGCTGCTGAGAAGAAAATATAGGAGCTCTGTTTGCTGCCACTAACACACTAGAAGTCCTATGGGTGCTGCTGAGAAGAAAATATAGGAGCTCTGTTTGCTGCCACTAACACACTAGAAGTCCTATGGGTGCTGCTGAGAAGAAAATATAGCAGCTCTGTGTGATGCCACTAACACACTAGAAGTCCTATGGGTGCTGCTGAGAAGAAAATATAGGAGCTCTGTTTGCTGCCACTAACACACTAGAAGTCCTATGGGTGCTGCTGAGAAGAAAATATAGGAGCTCTGTGTGATGCCACTAACACACTAGAAGTCCTATGGGTGCTTCTGAGATGAAAATATAGGAGCTCTGTGTGATGCCACTAACACACTAGAAGTCCTATGGGTGCTTCTGAGATGAAAATATAGGAGCTCTGTGTGATGCCACTAACACACTAGAAGTCCTATGGGTGCTTCTGAGATGAAAATATAGGAGCTCTGTGTGATGCCACTAACACACTAGAAGTCCTATGGGTGCTGCTGAGAAGAAAATATAGGAGCTCTGTTTGCTGCCACTAACACACTAGAAGTCCTATGGGTGCTTCTGAGAAGAAAATATAGGAGCTCTGTGTGATGCCACTAACACACTAGAAGTCCTATGGGTGCTTCTGAGATGAAAATATAGGAACTCTGTGTGATGCCACTAACACATTAGAAGTCCTATGGGTGCTGCTAAGAAGAAAATATAGGAGCTCTGTTTGCTGCCACTAACACACTAGAAGTCCTATGGGTGCTTCTGAGAAGAAAATATAGGAGCTCTGTGTGATGCCACTAACACACTAGAAGTCCTATGGGTGCTTCTGAGATGAAAATATAGGAACTCTGTGTGATGCCACTAACACATTAGAAGTCCTATGGGTGCTGCTGAGAAGAAAATATAGGAGCTCTGTTTGCTGCCACTAACACACTAGAAGTCCTATGGGTGCTGCTGAGAAGAAAATATAGGAGCTCTGTGTGATGCCACTAACACACTAGAAGTCCTATGGGTGCTGCTGAGAAGAAAATATAGGAGCTCTGTTTGCTGCCACTAACACACTAGAAGTCCTATGGGTGCTGCTGAGAAGAAAATATAGGAGCTCTGTTTGCTGCCACTAACACACTAGAAGTCCTATGGGTGCTGCTGAGAAGAAAATATAGGAGCTCTGTGTGATGCCACTAACACACTAGAAGTCCTATGGGTGCTGCTGAGAAGAAAATATAGGAGCTCTGTTTGCTGCCACTAACACACTAGAAGTCCTATGGGTGCTGCTGAGAAGAAAATATAGGAGCTCTGTGTGATGCCACTAACACACTAGAAGTCCTATGGGTGCTGCTGAGAAGAAAATATAGGAGCTCTGTTTGCTGCCACTAACACACTAGAAGTCCTATGGGTGCTGCTGAGAAGAAAATATAGGAGCTCTGTTTGCTGCCACTAACACACTAGAAGTCCTATGGGTGCTGCTGAGAAGAAAATATAGGAGCTCTGTTTGCTGCCACTAACACACTAGAAGTCCTATGGGTGCTGCTGAGAAGAAAATATAGGAGCTCTGTTTGCTGCCACTAACACACTAGAAGTCCTATGGGTGCTGCTGAGAAGAAAATATAGGAGCTCTGTTTGCTGCCACTAACACACTAGAAGTCCTATGGGTGCTGTTGGGGTGCAATGCTGTGCTAACAGCACTGCGGTTGGTACTACTGCAATACTGTACTAACAGTAAGCACGCACCAGACTAATCCCCAGCAGCAGCTAATAACACGCTAACTGTGCAATCAGCAGCAATGAACGATCAATGACTTAGGTAGCAATGGTTTAGCAAAGAAATAGCCAATGGTTTAGCAAAGAAGAGCAAATCTTTCAGTATCAAGCAAAGACAGAATCAGCAGACTGATCTCTCCTAAAGCCGGAACTCATGTGACCGGGGCCGATGGCGTGGCGGCCTTTTAAATGGTGGGGCATGTACTAAAGCCCCTGAGCTGTAATTGGCTACAGGCGTCCTGCCTGTAGCCAATTATTGCTCTCCGAGTTTCGGGCGCTGTGATTGGCCAAGCATGCGGGGTCACAGTGCATGCTTGGCCAATCATCAGCCAGCAATGCACTGCGCCGGCCGCGCCGGCCGCAATGCATTGCGGGGCCGCTCGCATCACACGAATGTGATGCGAACGGCCCAAATAGTTCTGGGCTCGACGAGCGAGCGAACGCCCGGTGCTCGATTCGAACATGGGTTCGAATCGAGCACCGGGCCCATCCCTAGTGATGAGCAGGGAGCATGGCTGCATGGCGACATATGCCTATTACTTCCCCTCTACTGCTGGCAATCATTACACAAACCTCTTCCTCCCACATGCTCTGGACCTCAGTGGAACGCAAATTACTTCAACGGAATCTGCAATTATAATTAGTCAGTGGTTACTTTTAGCTTTAGAGGTGGAAAAGGGGGAAAATTCAACTTGGTTCAGACTTGTAAAGAGCATGTGATTGCCCTAGAAACTCATATTTTCAGCTCAATGCTATTCAAATTCTCTGATATCTAGCTCTGAGTTCTGAACGTTGTGTTTACCATCTAGCCGCTAACACATAAACAAAGAAAATGGCATTCTGTGGTACTACAATGAATGAAGGAAGTTGTGTCCATACTCCTGCTTTACTTCTTGTACGCCAATAGAGACAGGGCAGAGTAGGATCAGTGACGTTAGCGGGCACATTTTTTGAATAGCTGTATATGTTAGCATTGCACAAATACTGTAGCTCTGGGTGGCATCAAAGCTATATCTTTGCTTACCTATTTTGACACAATTTCTAAAGCTGGTTAAAACAAATTCACTTTTAAAGTGAACTTTAAGAGTTCCCAAAGGCTGTTTTAGTTTATGAAATAACAAAATTTGATGTTCTGTTCTTTATATCAGCAATCAAGATATAGTAAAATCGAGGAGCAGCCAAACAAAAAGAAAATAAGACCCTTTTCTATATATTTCTCAACAGAAGGATTTGCCCATGATGTTTCTTTTTTTTGTAGAAAGGGTTGAAGTAAACCAGTATTGGCAAAGGCATGGTGGTCCCCTAACCCTGCAAGTAGAACACACCATGATATAGTTTATAATTAATGACCAAATGGCTGGATGACTCATAAGTAGGGTAGAGCGAACCCGAACTGTAAAGTTCGGGTTCGTTCCGGACTTTTGGGTTTTTGGTACCCGGACCCGAACCCGAACAATGTACTGTATGTTCGGGTTCGGGTTCGGTGTTCGGCAATGTAATGGCACATTTTAAAAAGCTGCAGGGCAGCCAATCAACATTTGTTTAACTTGTGTGCCCTTAGAAGCCATCACAGCCATGCCTACTAATGGCATGGCTGTGATTGGCCAGTGCAGCATGTGACACAGCCTCTATATAAGCTAGAGGCACATAGCACAGCACGTCACTCTGCTTCAGTTAGTGTAGGGAAAGGTTGCTGCTGCTGCTGCTGCTTTGAGGGAGAGAATTAGATAGGAGTCCTGATTCAGAAATCAAATTACTCAGCGATCTACCTTGCTCTTGTTGTGTGGGTGCAGTGCACAATCTTTTTATCCTGCCCCGAGCCCAGTTCCAGAGAAAAGATAACATTTATCCGTCTGTTAGTATCTGCACGTGTGAGATACACACTTTAGATACTGTTCTCCTATTCTGCTCTTCAAAAAAAGTTCTAATTTAGGGCAAAAAAATATTTTTTGGTGCGTTTTCTGCCCAAAAAAAATTTTTGGTGCATTTTCTGCATATCTGTACGTGTGAGATACACACTTTAGATACTGTTCTCCTATTCTGCTCTTCAAAACAATTATAATTTAGGGCAAAAAATAATTTTTTGGTGCGTTTTCTGCATATCTGTACTTGCACCCTTTAGATACTGTTGCTCTATTCTGCTATTCAAAAAACACCCATTTAGGGCAAGATCCTAAATTTGAGAAATATGAGGAGACCGTCAAATAAGGGACGTGGCCTCGGTCGTGGTGCTGCTGGTGGAGCTCCTGTTGCAGGGAGAGGACGTGGTCGATCTGTGCCAGCTACACGCACAAGTGAAACACCTTCCTCAGGTGCGAGTAGGCGACAGAGCCTGCAGCGGTATTTGGTCGAGCCTAATGCGGCTCTACGAATGTTGAGGCCAGGCCCAGGACAAGTACAGGCGATAGTAGATTGGGTTGCTGACAGTGCCTCCAGTTCCTTCACATTGTCTCCCACCCAGTCTACTGCTGAAAGATCAGAGTTGGCACCTGCAGCCGATGTCCATCAGTCTTTCGCCTCACCCCCTTGCAAATCAGCCAAGCAGTCTGAGCCCCAAGTCATGCAGCAGTCACTTCTGCTTTTTGATGACTCTGTTAGCAGGGTTTCCCAGGGCCATCCACCTAGCCCTGCCCCAGAAGTGGAAGAGATTGAGTGCACCGATGCCCAACCACTTATGTTTCAAGATGAGTACATGGGAGGACCATCGCAGCACGTCTCAGATGATGAAGAAACACAGGTGCCAACTGCTTCTGCTTTCGCAATTGTGCAGACCGACAAGGAGGGCAGGGGTGAAGAATGGGTGGAAGATAATGTGGAGGACGATGAGGTCCTCGACCCCACATGGAATCAACGTGATGCAGGTGACCTGTGTAGTTTGGAAGAAGAGGCGGTGGTCGCACAGAGCCACCAGCACAGCAGAAGAGGGAGCAGGGTGCAAAAGCGGGGCGTCCGTCCCCTAGACAGTATGCCTGCTACTGCCCAACGCAGCAAGGGACCAAGCACACCAAAGCCAGGTCCAAGGAGTTCCCTAGCGTGGCAGTTCTTCAGATAATGTGCTGATGACAAGACACGAGTGGTTTGCACGCTGTGCAATCAGAGCCTGAAGCGAGGCATAAACGTTCTCAACCTGAGCACAACCTGCATGACCAGGCATCTAAGTGCAAAGCACGAGCTGCAGTGGAGTAGACACCTCAAAAACCAAGAAAGGTCTCTGGCTCCTCCTGCTTCCTCTTCTGCTGCAGTCTCGGCCTCTTCATCCACCTCTGTAGTGACAGTGGCACCCAGGGCCCGCACTACCACTAGGCGGACTAGGCAACCGCCTAGGGCGCCCAGCCGCCTAGGGCGCCCGGCCGCTGGTTATTCTACTCCCGCAATGTATACAGAGCTTGCAATCTAACAGGCTGCTCTGACATGTGTCAAGCAGCGCCGCACCGCGCCGCCCCCCCCCCCCCCGTCGCACGTGGGGCTCTCTGCTCTGACATCATGTGGACATCTCCCTGACCGCAACCATCCAGTTCCCCTAGCAGGTTGCTCTCCGCTCTGGTGTGTCCAGAAATTCCCCCTCTCCACTCTGAGATCATGATGTCACATGATCTACACACTTCTCCCGAGTCCCGCCCCTCTTGTGTGCTCCGTCCAATCCACCTCTAACATGTCTGCCCCGAGCAGCTACAGACTTCTCCCGCCCCTCCTGTGCACTCCATCTGTGAAGGGAAGGTGGGCGGGAAGATTAAACACAAGCAGCCAAAAGCCACACCGAAAAACTGCTGAATGAACCAGTGAGCCCTTGGGGGCCATTACAAGTGAGTGAGCTCTTTCACTGACCAGACTCTGCTCCCTTCTCACTCTCTCCCTGACCCCCCCCTCTCTCTCCCTGACCCCCCTCTTTCACTGACCCCCCTCTCTCCCTGACCCCCCCTCTCTCTCCCTGACCCCTCCCTCTCTCCTTGACCCCCCTCTCTTTCCCTGACCCCCTAGCTCTCTCCCTGATCCCCCCTCTCTCCCTGACCCCCCCTGCTCTCCGTGACCCCCCTATCTCTCCCTGACCCCCCCCCTCTCTCCCTGACCCACCCATCTCTCCCTGACCCCCCCTCTCTCTCCCTGACCCCCCCATCTCTCCCTGACCCCCCTCTCTCTCCCTAAACCCCCCATCTCTCCCTGATCCCCCCCCCCGTCTCTCCCTGACTGCCCCTTGTCTCTCCCTTACCCCCTGTCTCTCCCTGACCCCCCTCTCTCTCCCTGACCCCCTCTCTTTCCCTGGCTGCCCTCTTTCTCTCCCTGACCCCCCCTCTCTCCCTGATCCCCCTATCTCTCCCTGACCCCCCCTCTCTTCCTGACCCCCCTCTCTCTCCCTGACCCCCCATCTCTCCCTGACCGCCCCCTCTCTCTCCCTGACCACCCCCTCTCTCTCCCCGACCCCCCTCTCTCTCCCTGACCGCCCCCTCTCTCTCCCTGACCCCCCTCTCTCCCTGACCACCCCCTCTCTCTCTGACCTCCCTATCTCTCCCTGACCCCCCCTCTCTCCCTGACCCCCCCCTCTCTCCCTGACCACCCCCTCTCTCTCCCTGACCGCCCCCTCTCTCTCCCTGACCCTCCTCTCTCTCCCTGACCGCCCCCTCTCTCTCCCTGACCCCCCTCTCTCTCCCTGACCCCCCTCTCTCCCCCTGGCCGCCCCCTCTCTCTCCCTGACACCCTCTCTCTCCCTGACCCCCTCTCTCTCCCTGACTGCCCCCTCTCTCTCCCTGACCCCCCTCTCTCTCCCTGACCGCCCCCTGTCTCTCCCTGACCGCCCCCTGTGTCTCCCTGACTGCCCCCTCTCTCTCCCTGATCCTCCTCTCTCTCCCTTACCCCCCAAAAAACTGCTGAATGAACCAATGAGCCCCTGGGGACCATTACAAGTGAGTGAGCTCTTTCACTGACCAGACTCTGCTCCCTTCTCTCTCTCTCCCTGACCCCCTATCTCTCCCTGACCCCCCTTCTCTCTCCCTGACCCCCCTCTCTCTCCCTGACCCCCCTCTCTCTCCTTGACCCCCCTATCTCTCCATGACCCCCCCATCTCTCCCTGACCCCCACATCTCTCCCTGACTGCCCCTTGTCTCTCCCTTACCCCCTGTCTCTCCCTGACCGCCCCCTCTCTCTCCCTGACCCCCCTCTCTCCCTGACCACCCCCTCTCTCTCTGACCTCCCTATCTCTCCCTGACCCCCCCTCTCTCCCTGACCCCCCTCTCTCTCCCTGACCCCCCCTCTCTCCCTGACCACCCTCTCTCTCTCCCTGACCGCCCCCTCTCTCTCCCTGACCGCCCCCTCTCTCTCCCTGACCCTCCCTGACCCTCCTCTCTCTCCCTGACCCCCCTCTCTCTCCCTGACCGCCCCCTCTCTCTCCCTGACCCCCCTCTCTCTCCCTGACCCCCCTCTCTCCCCCTGGCCGCCCCTCTCTCTCCCTGACCCCCTCTCTCTCTCCCTGACTGCCCTCTCTCTTTCCCTGACCACCCCCTGTCTCTCCCTGACCGCCCCCTGTGTCTCCCTGACTGCCCCCTCAATCTCCCTGATCCTCCTCTCTCTCCCTTACCCCCCAAAAAACTGCTGAATGAACCAATGAGCCCCTGGGGACCATTACAAGTGAGTGAGCTCTTTCACTGACCAGACTCTGCTCCCTTCTCTCTCTCTCCCTGACCCCTATCTCTCCCTGACCCCCCTTCTCTCTCCCTGACCCCCCTCTCTCTCCCTGACCCCCCCTATCTCTCCATGACCCCCCCTCTCTCTCCCTGACCCCCCCATCTCTCCCTGACCCCCCTCTCTCTCCCTGACCCCCCCATCTCTCCCTGACCCCCCCTCTCTTCCTGACCCCCCTCTCTCTCCCTGACCCCCCCATCTCTCCCTGACCGCCCCTCTCTCTCCCTGACCACCCCCTCTCTCTCCCCGACCCCCCTCTCTCTCCCTGACCGCCCCCTCTCTCTCCCTGACCCCCCTCTCTCCCTGACCACCCCCTCTCTCTCTCTGACCTCCCTATCTCTCCCTGACCCCCCCTCTCTCCCTGACCCCCCCTCTCTCCCTGACCACCCCCTCTCTCTCCCTGACCGCCCCCTCTCTCTCCCTGACCCTCCTCTCTCTCCCTGACCCTCCTCTCTCTCCCTGACCCCCCTCTCTCTCCCTGACCGCCCCCTCTCTCTCCCTGACCCCCCTCTCTCTCCCTGACCCCCCTCTCTCCCCCTGGCCGCCCCCTCTCTCTCCCTGACCCCCTCTCTCTCCCTGACCCCCTCTCTCTCCCTGACTGCCCCCTCTCTCTCCCTGACCCCCTCTCTCTACCTGACCGCCCCCTGTCTCTCCCTGACCGCCCCCTGTGTCTCCCTGACTGCCCCCTCTCTCTCCCTGATCCTCCTCTCTCTCCCTTACCCCCCAAAAAACTGCTGAATGAACCAATGAGCCCCTGGGGACCATTACAAGTGAGTGAGCTCTTTCACTGACCAGACTCTGCTCCCTTCTCTCTCTCTCCCTGACCCCCTATCTCTCCCTGACCCCCCTTCTCTCTCCCTGACCCCCTCTCTCTCCCTGACCCCCCTCTCTCTCCTTGACCCCCCCTATCTCTCCATGACCCCCCCATCTCTCCCTGACCCCCACATCTCTCCCTGACTGCCCCTTGTCTCTCCCTTACCCCCTGTCTCTCCCTGACCGCCCCCTCTCTCTCCCTGACCCCCCTCTCTCCCTGACCACCCCCTCTCTCTCTCTGACCTCCCTATCTCTCCCTGACCCCCCTCTCTCCCTGACCCCCCTCTCTCTCCCTGACCCCCCTCTCTCCCTGACCACCCCCTCTCTCTCCCTGACCGCCCCCTCTCTCTCCCTGACCGCCCCCTCTCTCTCCCTGACCCTCCCTGACCCTCCTCTCTCTCCCTGACCCCCCTCTCTCTCCCTGACCGCCCCCTCTCTCTCCCTGACCCCCCTCTCTCCCCCTGGCCGCCCCCTCTCTCTCCCTGACCCCCTCTCTCTCCCTGACCCCCTCTCTCTCTCCCTGACTGCCCTCTCTCTCTCCCTGACCGCCCCCTGTCTCTCCCTGACCGCCCCCTGTGTCTCCCTGACTGCCCCCTCAATCTCCCTGATCCTCCTCTCTCTCCCTTACCCCCCAAAAAACTGCTGAATGAACCAATGAGCCCCTGGGGACCATTACAAGTGAGTGAGCTCTTTCACTGACCAGACTCTGCTCCCTTCTCTCTCTCTCCCTGACCCCTATCTCTCCCTGACCCCTATCTCTCCCTGACCCCCCTTCTCTCTCCCTGACCCCCCTCTCTCTCCCTGACCCCCCCTATCTCTCCCTGACCCCCCTCTCTCTCCCTGACCCCCCATCTCTCCCTGACCCCCCTCTCTCTCCCTGACCCCCCATCTCTCCCTGACCCCCCCCCGTCTCTCCCTGACTGCCCCTTGTCTCTCCCTTACCCCCTGTCTCTCCCTGACCCCCCCTCTCTCTCCCTGACCCCCCCATCTCTCCCTGACCCCCCCCATCTCTCCCTGACTGCCCCTTGTCTCCCCCTTACATCCCTGTCTCTCCCTGACCCCCCACTCTCTCCCTGACCCCCCCTCTCTGTCCATGACCCCCTCTCTCTCCCTGACCCCCTTTCTCTCCCTGACCCCCCCTCTCTCCCTGACCCCCGCTATCTCTCCCTGACCCCCCTATCTCTCCCTGACCCCCCTCTCTCTCCCTTACCCCCCGTCTCTCCCTTACCCCCCGTCTCTCCCTTACCCCCCTCTCTCTACCTGACCCCCCCCTCTCTCTCCCTGACCACCCCCTCTCTCTCCCTGATCGCCCCCCTCTCTCCCTGACCGCCCCCTCTCTCTCCCTGACCGCCCCCTCTTTCTCTCTCCCTGACCACCCCCTCTCTCTCCCTGACCACCCCCTCTCTCTCTCCCTGACCACCCCTCTCTCTCCCTGACCCCTCTCTCTCTCCCTGACCCCCCTCTCTCTCCCTGACCCCCCTCTCTCCCTGACCCTCCCCTCTCTCTCTCTGATCCCCCTCTCTCTCCCATACCCCCCAAAAAACTGCTGAATGAACCAGTGAGCCCCTGGGGACCATTACATGTGAGTGAGCTCTTTCACTGACCAGACTCTGCTCCCTTCTCTCTCTCACCCTGACCCCCCTATCTCTCCCTTACCCCCTCTCTCTCCCTGACCCCCCTCTCTCTCCCTGACCCCCCTCTCTCTCCCTGACCCCCCCTCTCTCTCTCCCTGACCCCCCCTCTCTCTCTCCCTACCCCCCACCTCTCTCTCCCTGACCCCCCTCTCTCTCCCTGACCCCCCCTCTCTCTCCCTGACCCCCTCCCTCTCTCTCCCTGACCCCCCCTCTCTCTCTCCCTACCCCCCACTTCTCTCTCCCTGACCGCCCCCACCTCTCTCTCCCTGACCGCCCCCACCTCCCCTAAGACCCCCTCTCTCTCCCTGACCCCCCTCTCTCTCCTTGACCCCCCTCTCTCTCCCTGACCCCCTCTCGCTCTCTCTTTCCTTGTCAGGACTGGAAGTAGCTTTACTCCGGTCTGTTTATCTCTTGTTTGAATTCCTTCCTTACCATCATCTGCCTATACATTGTTGTATAACAGAATTACTTAACTTTATCCTATTAAAGTGGTATTAAAGAAAAGCAAAATATTTATTATACTGCAGATTACCAATTTATAGATGGGTGGCTGCATTAGTTTTGTTTTTTGTTTTTAGGTTCTCTTTTATATTCACCTGGTGATCCTGCTAGTAAGTCTGCTGTTTTTCAAAAGAACAAGCTGTCTTGCAGATGTAGCAGTTAGAGGGTTGAATCAAACCATTTAACATCGGCAAAGGGGGTGGAGTCAGGGGCGGGCCCAGAGGGGGCGGCAAAATTAGGTTTCGCCTAGGGTGTCACAAATCCTTGCACCGGCCCTGGTGGCACCTGCCACCCCGCAAACAGAGGATCTGCCAGCAACACTACCACCTGGGTCACCAACCATCTCCACAATGTCCCATGGAAGCGCTCAGCTCTCTATCTCCCAAACACTGGAGCGGAAGAGGAAGTATCCCCCTACCCACCCGCAATCCCTGGCCCTGAATGCCAGCATTGCAAAATTCCTGGCTTTTGAAATTCTGTCATTCCGTCTGGTGAAGACGTAGAGTTTTAAAAGCCTATTGGCATTGGCTGTCCCACAGTACGTCGTGCCCAGCCGCCACTATATTTCTAGGTGAGCCATCCCTTCCCTGCACAACCAAGTGGGGGACAAAATCAGGTGTGTACTGCGCAACGCCATCTGTGGCAAGGTCCACCTAACTACGGATACGTGGACCAGTAAGCATGGTCAGGGACGTTATATCTCCCTAACAGCACACTGGGTAAATGCAGTGGCGGCTGGGCTTGAGGCGGATAGCAGTTTGGCGCATGTCCTTCAAGCACCAAGGATTGCAGGGCGCTTCAGTTTGCCTCCTGTTGCTAACTCCTCCTACTCCGCTTCCTCATCCTCTACCGCCTCCTGATCCGGTCAGCGTAACACCTTCACCACCAACTTCAGCACAGCCAGGGGTAAACGACAGCAGGCAGTTTTAAAACTTTCCTGTTTGGGGGAAAAATGCCACACCGCGCAGGAGTTGTGGAGGGACATGGAACAACAGACCGATGAGTGGTTGGTGGCCGTGAGCCTCAAGCCCGGCCTGGTGGTGTGCGATATGGGCGAAATCTCGTAGCAGCTCTGGGCCTAGCCGGTTTGACGCACATCCCTTGCCTGGCGCATGTGCTGAATTTGGTGGTGCAGGGGTTCCTTAAAAATTACCCCGATATGCCAGAGCTGCTGCAGAAAGTGCGGGCCGTCTGTGCGCACTTTCAGCGTTCTCACCCTGCTGCTGCTCGCCTGTCAGCGCTGCAGCATAACTTCGGCCTTCCCGCTCACCGCCTCATATGTGACGTGCCCACAAGGTGGAACTCCACCTTGCACATGCTGGCCAGACTGTGCGAGCAGCAGCAGGCGATAGTGGAGTTTCAGCTGCAGCACGCACACGTGAGTCGCTCTGCGGAACAGCACCACTTCACCACCAATAACTGGGCCTCCATGCGAGACCTGTGTGCCTTGTTGCGCTGTTTCGAGTACTCCACCAATATGTCCAGTGCCGATGACGCCGTTCTCAGCGTTACTATCCCAGTTCTATGCCTCCTTGAAAAAACGCTTCGGGCGATGATGGAAGAGGATGTGGCACAGGAGGAGGAGGAGGAGGAAGAGGGATCATTTCCAAGGCTTTCAGGGCAGTCATTCACAAGTGGCTCCGAGAGTGGGTTCCTGCACCAACAAACGGCAGGTACACAATTGTCCAGCAAGGGCACAGTTCTGGAGGATGACGAGGTGGAGGATGAGGAGGAGGATGAGGAGGAGGAGAAACCATGTTCACAGCAGGGTGGCACCCAGACCAGCTCATGGCCATCACTGGTGCGTGGCTGGGGGGATACAGAGGACACAGACGATACACCTCCCACAGAGGACAGATTTTTGTTGCCTCTGGGCAGCCTGGCACACATGAGCGATTACATGCTGCAGTGTCTCCGCAATGACCGCCGAGTTGCCCATATTCTAACAGGTGCTGATTACTGGGTGGCCACGCTGCTGGATCCCCGTTACAAGGTCAACGTACCGTCCTTAACCACTTCAATACAGGGCTTTTTGTACCTATTCAATACCGGGCCTATTTTGGCACTTCTCTCCTACATGTACAAATCATCATTCTTTTGCTAGAAAATTACTCAGAACCCCCAAACATTATATATGTTTTTTTAGCAGACACCCTAGGGAATAAAATGACGGTCATTGCAACATTTTTTCTTGCACAATATTTGCGCAATAATTTTTCAAACGCCTTTTTAAAAAAAAAAAATGGTTTCATGAATTAAAAAATAACAAAACAGTAAAGTTAGCCCAATTTTTTGGGAAAATATGAAAGATAATGTTACGCCGAGTAAATAGATACCTAACATGTCACGCTTTAAAATTGCGCACACTCATGGAATGGCGCCAAACTTCGGTACTTAAAAATCTCCATAGGCGACGCTTTAATTTTTTTTACAGGTTACCAGGTTAGAATTACAGAGGAGGTCTAGTGCTAGAATTGTTGCACGCGCTCTAATGCACACGGCGATACCTCACATGCGTGGTTTGAACGGCGTTTACATATGTGGGCAACTTACGTGTGCATTCGCTTCTGATCGCGAGCTACCGGGGACAGGGGCGTTTTAATTTTTTTTTATTATTATTTATTTATTTATTTTACTTATTTATTTATTTTTTTACAATGATTTTACTTTTTTTTTTTTTTTATCACTTTTATTCCTATTACAAGGAATGTAAACATCCCTTGTAATAGGAATGTGTGTGACAGGTTCTCTTTATTGAGAGATGCGGGGTCAATAAGACCCCACATCTCTCCTCCAGGCTGGAAAGCATGAGATCAGTGAAAATTTTTTCACTGATTTCATACTTACATCCGCAATGGCGGCTTTGTTTACATTTGAGACCCGGGCGTGACGTCATCACATCGCGCCCGGGCCTCCGACGATCATAGAGATGACTGGTCATCTCTATGCTCATCACGTGACTCCACCAACGATGCCGGAAGATTCGCTCCGGGTCCCCGATCGCACGGGGGAGCCCGGAGAAGCACCGGATGGCGGCGGGAGGGGGGGTTGTCCCCTCCCGCCGCCTATAAGAACGATCAAGCGGTGGAACCGCCGCTATGATCATTCTTATGGTGCACAGAATCGCCGGCACTTCAAAAGGATATCTGAATGATGCCTCTAGCTGCAGGCATCATTCAGATATCCCCCTACAAAGCCGAGGACGTCATATGACGTCCACCCAGGATGGGAGATCCCATCTGTGGACGTCATTTGTCTATGGCTGGGTAGGGAAGTGGTTAATTCCCTCACTGGAGCGTGATTGTAAGATGCGCGAGTACAAGCGCACGCTGGTAGACGCACTGCTGGTGGTATTCCCACCTGACAGCGGGGGCACAGTGGAAGCACAAGGCGAAGGCAGAGGAGGAGGAAGAGGTCGCCAACGCAGCCGGGGCACCGCCAGCACCTCAGAAGGCAGGGTTAGCATGGCCGAATTGTGGAAAAGCTTTGTCAGCACGCCACAACAACCAGCACCACCAGCTGATATGGAACGTCTTAGCAGCAGGCAGCATTTCACCAACATGGTGGAGCAGTATGTGTGCACATGCCTACACTTACTGAATGATGGGTCTGCCGCCTTCAACTTCTGGGTCTCCAAATTGGGCACATGACCTGAGCTTGCCCTTTACGCCTTGGAGGTGCTGGCCTGCCCTGCAGCCAGTGTATTATCTGAACGTGTATGTAGCACGGCAGGGGGCGTTATCACAGATAAGCGCAGCCGCCTGTCCAGAGCCAATGTGACGAATGGAGACGAATCAGTGCATGACAGGTGGAGGACGTGTGTACCTCAGCTCCTGACTCCCAGGGCTGCATTGCTTCTCTCCCCAGTCCTCTCCCCTATTTTCCCCTATTTTCCCCCTGGCTCTCTCCCTGGCTCTCTCCCTTGCTCTCACCCTTGTCCCCCCGGTTCTCCTCCCCCCCTCCATCCAGCGGGACCCAAATCCATCACGAGCCCCCACCGCCGGACATCTCTTCCTGCAGCTGCCACCAGGCAAGTCCGAGGCTGCGGCCTAGCATCATCCATCCAACGGTCCAACTGTCCCCTCCTCTGGCACATCCTCCACAGACCGGCTGCACCCCTAGCCCAGCTCACCGAGCTACCCCCGAGCCCTCCACGTGCCACCGAGGCCGTTCATCTGCCGCCGGCTGAACCCCCCTCCACCCGCAGCCGCCGACAGGAAAATCCGCGGCTGCGGCCTAGCCACAATCAATCCCCCTTCCAGCATCTGGATCACCAAGGAGCCACTCTACGGCACTGTACTACCCCACTCGCGGAGCTCCCCCGAGGAGTCAGCGGGCCCCGAAGCAGCACTAGCTGCTACCTGCCCAGCAGGATAGACCGCGGCTTCGGCCTAGACCCGGCCGTGGCGGCCATCTTGGGACACCCAGCCTTCAGCCCTCAAACCCCTCTCCCGGCCCCCTGGAATATTCTGAAGTTCAGAAGTTGCCCAAAGGGTGGCGATAAAGAGCTGAAAAAACACGTGGTTTGGTGAATGTTGGCTGAAAATATTCTGCCGTGTGTATGCATACCAAGTTTACGGACAACGCCTTTCAGACCAAAATCCACGGAAAAGTCAGATGGAAGTCCGATCGTGTGTACGAGGCTTAAGAGAAAACGTAAGTACAAATTAACTGCTGCAGCACATAAAGTGAAGGGTGGCCATAGTTTTAATTTAAGAGGCAATTTACTAGTGTAGGCTTTGTGTAAGTCTTAAGCATCGTACACACGATCGGACTTCCATCTGACTTTTCCGTGGATTTTGATCCAAAGGGCGTTGTACGTGAACTTGTTCTGCATACACACGGCAGAACATTTTCAGCCAACATTCACCAAACCACGTGGTTTTTCAGCTCTTTATCGCCACCCTTTGGGCAACTTCTGCTATTGTTGTCTGATGTTTAGCATTGGTTCGGAGCATGCGTGTTTGTACTTTGGATTTTAGTGAGACGGATTTGTGTACACACGATCAGATAATCCGATGGAACACATGTTTTGTTGGGCAATTTGAGAGCATGCACAGCCAACATTTGTTGTCGGAAATTCCGACAACAATTTGTACGATGGAGCATACAGACGGTCGGATTGTCCGATAAAACACGTCCGTCGGACCATTGTTGTCGGAAAATCCGATCGTTTGTATGGGCCTTAATAAATCTTTTTCTTTTCAAAAACTCAGTTTAGGGCTAGTGTAAATGATTGTTTATTTTCTGTGCCATACACAGGTCAACAGATTCCCATTAACTTCAAAGGCACAATGTGGATGACAGTTATGAGGCTGCATTTGAGGTGTGTTATGTTTTGTAGGTGCATGTGTCTTGTTCGTGTAGCGGCCTCACCCCGACCTCATTAGCTAGGGGTATGTCGAGCGACAGAGTGAGGTGCGCCACGGCCCATGTCCTCCCCATGCATGTGGGTGAGGTGAAGGCCAACATCAATCTTTTCCTCGGGCCAAATGTGTGCTGGTTATGAGGGTCAGTCCTTCCGTGCCGGAATCTCCCTTTGCTCCCATCAACAGAGTCCACACACCCATCAAAGTCCAAACTCAGGTTTATTGCGTATCTCCACATTCAGTCAAAGGCAACGGCATGATACGATGGGGAAGCAGGTCGAGGCACTGTACAGGTTCCTAGTCCCTACACTCCCTGTGCTATGACCAGGGGTTGCAGGAATCCTGATGGAAGCTCCTCCGCTGCGCTGTAGCCCATGTCAGGGGAAGATGTCCTCCAAGGGAGTTACTGAAGGCCCATCCGTCACCGGGTTGACGCTACACCGGGTCTTCGGACGGGTGACCCCCCCCAGCCTCCTCACCTCAGATGCGGGTCCCCTCGCAAGGGGCGCCCTGGAGCAACTTCACCCTCACGGGACCCAGTCGGAGTCACCGGGTCCCAGGCCTCCTTAATAGTACCTCACCCCAGGCTGAAGGTGCCCGGGATGGACTCCATCTTCGTTCCGGCCAGGCCTTGGGCGCCTAGGCCGGAACCTTGAACCGCCCGCACCCAGGCCTAAGGTGCCTGGGTGCGTGAAGGGGTGATCCCCTCCCAAAAGAACAACAACCTCGTGGCGAGGGCGTCTCCCCCTTTTATATCCTCCCATCGACACCACGGCGGGTTCCCCGCCCCAGCCGTACCATCGCCAGGAAGGAACCAAAAAAGGGTAACACCGTGATAGTGACTCTACCTCGAGCCAGCAGGTACACTGACACCCACTGGTCAAAGAGAATATTACACCACCCAATCCTCCTCGAATAAGAAAAAGGGGTCTAATCCCTGACATAATCACACACCTGGGTCTCTCTACCCCCAGGTGTATCCCACTAACTTTTAAGACCCCGCTACACACTCCCCCTGGTGATTTGACGCTGGTCCCCAGCGTCAGGTGCACACCCATGTCTCCCAAGGAGTGGTGACATGAAGTGGGCCCCAGAGGCTATCCCTCAAATTTTTGCTACTGTATGTGCCAAGACCTGCTCAACAGAAAAGGAACTATAAAACATTAAAACTTTTTTGTATAAAACATCTGTCATGTACACATATACAATCCCTCCCGTCACTGTCTAAGAACCACCCCATACTCAGTAGTCTTGACCGACGAATCTCCTGCAGAAGGGAAACAAAAAAAAACAACATCCTAACATACTGTGTTAACTTGGCATGAGTGGGTCCGTCAACCGAGAGACCCACTCACTCCAATAAGTAAGAAATGCATGTGTAACATTTTCAAACAACCGTTGCACAACACTGCCACCTGGTGACAGCACTGCAGTAATGACACTTGGTTAGGTCTTCATTCTTCCTGCTTTCCTACTCTAACTCTACCCCAAAAGTCTCTGCCTTTGGCACATGAAGAAAAGGGAGAAAAAAAAAACAACAGCTCCCAAATCTCCAGTGAGTAAAAGAAAAGCCCAAATCAAAACAAAAGCAGGGCACAGTTCTAGGCGTCTGGGAATGTCTCTTCCAGAAAGTTTCAATAGCAACAAGATAGGAGCTCACTTTTCCTATAAGTAGAACCTTGGATCCGGCAGAAACAGGGGCTTCAGGCGCCCGTCAAACACTTCCACCGAATACTCGACATCCTCTCCATCTTTCCTGCAGATGAGCACCTTATCGGCATGAATATGGCGCCCAAGTCTCCAATCAGCTCTGCAGTCCTTGAACTTTTTAGACACAGGCGGCGAACATGACAGGTATCGCCTGGCATTGGGTACTTTAAGTTTTTCCCATACAAACTCGTCATACCACCTTGGTCGCAGGACCTCGACTTCATACAATAAGTCCCGAGGCAAGTAGGGGTACTCCCACCCATATTCACGGGCAACTCTCTGGGAGAAAAGTCTCTGCAACCTGGCTAGAGGCGGCATCACATCTCGCTCACCTTCTCCTGGCTGCACGATGGCCTCCGGGTGCCGAGGCACCTTCACCATCTCGGGTTTCTTTGTTTTTGGTGCCCGCAACGAAGCACGCTGCATCCCCACCATCAGAGCGGGTGAGGTAGTTGAATGCGGAAAGTTGGTCGGAGGACTAGATTTCCTCGGGAACTCCGGGGCCTTCACCCGGAGCGTACTGTCTTCTATGGACATGGGGGAATCCTGCGGTTTACTCAGCACAGGTAGTGGGCGTCTGTCCCAGCCCTTGCGGTGAAACAGTTCGTCTATCTCTCCGTCATCCCCACAGTCTGACAATGACTCTAAGTCGGAGGTGTCATACATCTCAGCGGGAAGGTAGTCTCTAGTAGACGGAAGGCTACCCTCCCCTGCGGGCTCCACCGACTGGGGACCCCCGACACCTCCAACCAACACCACAGTCCCAGCCCCTGGCTCACCTGGACCTTCTGAAGAACTGGGATGTCCGGGACTCTCTTCTCTACCGGCGCCATCCAGGCCAGGCAAGCGGCGGGGTGAAGCTCGACCACGGCCATAAGATGCCTGTACCAGACCGACTTTCCTCTTCGGAGGTGGGAGCAGGGAGTCTGTAGTGACCGAAGCAGTGTCCTCGGATTTTTCTCTCTCAGTCTCTGGTTGGGCAGTCACTTCGCCCTGGTCAGCGCGCACGGGAAACTCCGCAAAGGCTTTGATCTCTCCCTCCGGAGTGGCGGTTCCTGTGATGCAGTTGAGGCGTAGGGCCCGGGGCCTTTCCGTGTGTGGTTCAACCTCAAAAAGAAACTCCTTGCATGCTTCGCATCGCCCGAATGGCTTTAGTTGGACCACCAGTCCCGAGCATCCGGGACAGATCACACCGAGGGCCTCTGTGTCTCTGCATGAATACAGAGCCAACTGTCCTCGGGGCCTGAGCCTTATCCCCGTGTCTGTAATGGATGCAGCAAATGCAGTCATCTTGAAAGGATAAGGTACCGGCATCCACGGGGAGCCTGAGTTCGCTCCGACCACTTGCTGCTCCATCACGCGCTGACCTCGCGCCGGAGTCTCCACGTGTATCTCCACACGTGGCCAGACTCCTCCCACGACTTGCACGTTTTCGCGGGCTTCCTTCAGTCTCCTCCCACGAATTGCGCAGTCATGGGGTGCCTCGTGGCGCAGTGCAGCAAAAGTCCCCACATGTAGTTCGTCACACGGCTGGACTCCTCCCTCTTCCCGCTCTTTCTGCATGGGCCTCTCCCGGTTTTTCAGGGAAATTTCCATGACTTCGAGCACAGGGATGCACTTTGGCCAATCACATGGCCGACCTGCTCGGACCTCCTCCGGGCAGCAAAGTTCAAACACAGCCGTTCCAAATCTCAGGGTTAACACACATTTCATCCCGGACTCACGAGCCCCCACGTGTAGCGGCCTCACCCCGACCTCTTTAACTAGGGGTATGTCGAGCGACAGAGTGAGGTGCGCCACGGCCCATGTCATCCCCATGCATGTGGGTGAGGTGAAGGCCAACATCAATCTTTTCCTCGGGCCAAATGTGTGCTGGTTATGAGGGTCAGTCCTTCCGTGCCGGAATCTCCCTTTGCTCCCATCAACAGAGTCCACACACCCATCAAAGTCCAAACTCAGGTTTATTGCGTATCTCCACATTCAGTCAAAGGCAACGGCATGATACGATGGGGAAGCAGGTCGAGGCACTGTACAGGTTCTAGTCCCTACACTCCCTGTGCTATGACCAGGGGTTGCAGGAATCCTGATGGAAGCTCCTCCGCTGCGCTGTAGCCCATGTCAGGGGAAGATGTCCTCCAAGGGAGTTACTGAAGGCCCATCCGTCACCGGGTTGACGCTACACCGGGTCTTCGGACGGGTGACCCCCCCCCCAGCCTCCTCACCTCAGATGCGGGTCCCCTCGCAAGGGGCGCCCTGGAGCAACTTCACCCTCGCGGGACCCAGTCGGAGTCACCGGGTCCCAGGCCTCCTTAATAGTACCTCACCCCAGGCTGAAGGTGCCCGGGATGGACTCCATCTTCGTTCCGGCCAGGCCTTGGGCGCCTAGGCCGGAACCTTGAACCGCCCGCACCCAGGCCTAAGGTGCCTGGGTGCGTGAAGGGGTGATCCCCTCCCAAAAGAACAACAACCTCGTGGCGAGGGCGTCTCCCCCTTTTATATCCTCCCATCGACACCACGGCGGGTTCCCCGCCCCAGCCGTACCATCGCCAGGAAGGAACCAAAAAAGGGTAACACCGTGATAGTGACTCTACCTCGAGCCAGCAGGTACACTGACACCCACTGGTCAAAGAGAATATTACACCACCCAATCCTCCTCGAATAAGAAAAAGGGGTCTAATCCCTGACATAATCACACACCTGGGTCTTTCTACCCCCAGGTGTATCCCACTAACTTTTAAGACCCCGCTACATTAAGATGCGGTCCCATTGCAGGCAAAGCAGCTCAAATGCAGTCAGTTTCTGTATTTTATATTTAAAAGCATGGGTTTAGTTTATGCAATAGGGGGCACTCTTTGCGTCTAGAGGAAAAGAGATTTCACCTCCAAATACGGAAAGGTTTTTTCACAGTAAAGCCTCGTACACACGACCGAGTTTCTCGTCCAAAACCGGCAAGAAAAGTGCCGCGAGAGCTTTTTGATCGAGAAAAACGTTCGTGTGTATGGTTTTACGACGAGAAAATTGCCGTGAATCTCGACGAGAAAATAGAGAACCTGCTCTCTATTTTCTCGTCAGGATTCCAGATTTCCTCGTCGTGTTTCTCGTCGGCCTCTTTTGTGACGAGAAAATGGTTCGTGTTTATGCGTTAACGAGTCTTTCAAAAGCGCGCATGCTCAGAAGCAAGTATGAGACGGGAGCGCATCTTCTGGTAAAACAAGCCTTCGTAATGGAGATAGCACATTCGTCACGCTCGAAATTATTGCATCGTTTAAATGTTGTGCATTGAAATCTTCTTTAGAATGTTACATTAATCAAAACGAAAGAACTTCTTTTGCTGCTGATATTCACACAGAGTTATGACTATCTTTTTTTAGCCTTTTTCATGCTGCACTTAAGAAGATTTATGTGTATTATATCGTGCAAGTTTTTATGAATATTTTACATTTTTATATTTTTCAAACTGATGTTAATTTTAATTTCGCAATGTTTTGATAGTGATCTCCCATTGAATATTTTAATATATAGTTGTAAAATTTAACACCCTCTTTTTGGGAAATCAGATTATTTTATTTTTTAGGGGGGTTGTTATCTGTCCCTTTTTTTGTCAGTCAAATGTCTCTGCTTACTCCAAAGCTAAATTTAAAATTTTTACAAATACACATAGTCAAGTATGAACTTAAACAAAAATAACATTTATTCATGTTTCAAATAAAAAAAAGAGAAGGCAGCGCTGGAGAACCTGCTGCCATTTGTGCATCCCAGGGACCCCAGACCACACATCAACCCTGTGTGGACACTAAAATTGGGAGCTTGAGAAGGCCAACATTTCTGAGCACAATCTGATGCTGGCCTCCCAGAGGTCAGGAACAGCAGCAGGTGAGATATATGTCCCAAGTGTGTGGTACTACAACAGGCTGCCTTCTGTCCGACCACAATGAAGCAAGGCCATCACTTCCTCGTCTTCCTGGCAACCTTCCCTGCAACCTTTCCTGAAGCCTTCCCTGCAGCCTTCCTTCTTCGTTTGGCTGGAGGCTGGGCCACTGGAGGGGTACTCCTGTCAGGAGGAGGAGGAGGTGGAGGAGAAGGGGGTGGCGCAGAAGAACAAGGTGGAGGTGGAGGAGAAGGGGGTGGGGCAGAAGAAGAAGGTGGTGGTGGAGGAGAAGGGGGTGGGGCGGAAGAACAAGGTGGAGGAGGAGGTGGAGGAGAAGGGGGTGGGGCAGAAGAAGAAGGTGGAGGTGGAGGAGAAGGGGGTGGGGCAGAAGAAGAAGGTGGAGGTGGAGGAGGAGGTTGAGGTTGGGACAGTTGTGCCACCTCACAAATTGCAGTATTGGGGGTAATTTTTCCCATCACCCCCTTGTTGAGCAAGTTGATGAGCAGGGGCTTGCATACAAGGCATTGCTCCATGCTCATCACCTTGAACTTTGCCTCCACTAGGCCGGCAATGGCCTCTTCAGGGGATGTGGGCTCTTTGAGGGTGGCATGGGCCTCTTTAATAAGGGCCATTGCTGCCTCACTGGTGGTCCTGTCCCTCCTGCCTCTTTTGGGAAATCGGATGGGAGGCACCTGTGATCTGGTGCTTCTCCTTTGCCCTGCCACCTCCTGCCTGCCACTGGGCCCTGCCACCTCCTGGCTGCCACTGGGCCCTGCCACCTCCTGCCTTCCACTGGGCCCTGCCACCTCCTGGCTGCCACTGGGCCCTTCCTCCTCCTGTCTGACAGTTTCCAGACTCTCCTCCTGGCTGATTTCATCCTGTGTATGAAAAAGGGACATAGTTTAATATGTTGCTTTAATCTTTGCCTCCAAATTTATAATCATGATTGAACCAATTAGAATGTAAATCCTGAAATCAGTTTCTAACATTTACAACTACATCAGATTGACTATTTAGCACCCAATTAAGTGCAGACTAATGTCTAGAGATCTTGATTTCACTTGTGGAACTCTAAATAGTTTATGTTTGTCATCTTGACATATTTGTCAAACATTAATTTTATCCCAATACATTTTCATTTAATACTATACCTGGCTCCAGATGGCCAAATCAGGATCATCCAGGATGGCTGCCTCCTCTTGCTCCAGAGAAGGTTCAGGTTGGCTGCAGGGAAGTCTGGGGGGAAGAGTGGAGAGTGATGGCCTTGCCTCAATGTGGTCATCCAGGAAGGACATCCTGTTGTAGTACCACAAAATCGGGACATACACATCATCTGCTGCTGCTCCTGACCTCTGAGAAGCCAGGACCTTAGAGCATTCAGTCCTGTAGGTGCCTCTCAAGCTCCCAATTTTAGTGTCCACCTGTTTTGCTGTGGCTGTGGGCACCTTGGTATGCACAAATGGGAGCAGGGTCTCCAGCGCTGCTTTTCTCACCCCTCTTTTTTTGTGGATGGGGTTTTTCGTCTCCCACAGAGCGGGCAGCTCCCTTACCCGGTCTATAAATTCCGCAAGGAATTCCTTGTCACTTATAAAGACATTCATTTTGGGTCTGAAAGTAAAATAAATAATATATAACTAATGTGAGGCACACAGTCTAACCTCCTTAACATCGTAGTCACCATATATATTCTACAACATTCTCAAGACAGTATAGGCCAACTATTTGTCCAAGTCACAAAATCACATACCTTCGTTCGCACGTCCGTAACTTGAACTCCTCTCTCCGCACACCGAACGTAGTATAGTCACATGTGTGTTTGCTATATATACACCACGCATGCGTCAAACTACGAACACGTCGCTCCGCACACGTCGCCCGCCCATGACGTTCTAACTAACATCTTTTCCCCGCCCCTTCTCTTTCGGCGCGCAGACAGATATGGCGGAGTTACAGCAGGTGTCTGATAATTCCGCAACTAACGAGGAGAAGACAAGCCCGGAGACCGAGGAAACGTCACGATCAAGGAGGAGATTCAAGGCATCTAATATGTCTTTTGCGGAGATGGCGGAGATGGTGGACATCTTGCTCAAGTCTGATTATGACGCAAAGCATGGGCCGTATAGCAAACCAAATAGAAGGAAGGCCAAAATCCTCACTAAAGTCGTGAAGAGTCTGAAGACGAATTTCGGGGTGAAACGCTCAAATGAGCAGCTCAGAAAGAGGTGGTCAGACCTCAAACTGAGGGAGCCAGAGCAGTTAAGGAGCATTAAGAGAATGCTAGCAAAAAGTAAGTAAAATGTACACTTTTCGGCTATTAATGTTTTTCTCAACTTACATGTTGCTCCTTTTTGTGATTTTATCATATTGGACTCCCTTCCATAATTTAATAATTTGAACTTGGTTTGGCACAGTAATTGTTCGTTAAGTTACAGACACTTCGTTCAGCCACTATCCGCTGTTTTGGCTTATTTTATAGCCACAAAAGTAATTAGACATCTGCGTGTTTTTTTAACATTTGTGTTCAAAATTTTTAGGCTAGATGATGTGTTTGTAAAGAGAATGAAATGCAAACTTTAGTCAGTGTAAAGGAGAGGACACTCAGCAGCTGGTACCACATCTGTACTTTGGAGCACTATAGTGTGGGCCACCAGACCCGCCTTTTTTGGGTGTCCCACACAGGTGCATTAGTGATTTTTTGTAGTGCCTCCATGTCTAAAAACTGACAGCCAAAGGTGAATACTAAACATATTACTGGTCAGAAATAATGCATTCATCTTTAACTTCCGCCCAAACACACACTTGTACCCCACTTCCAAACAATTTAGCCTGTTTTTATTTTTCATATAGAATTTCAGTGTGATAAATAGACCTTTTGTTTGATTCTCATAGGGGAGAGAAGACTGGGAGGGGAACACTCCAGGGAGCACAGGAACCCCACAGCTTCACAACAACCCCAAACTCCCAAAGACCCACAACCGAAGGATGTTGAGGAAGTTGAGGTGGAGGAAGGAGAAGTGCAGGAAGGAGAGGTGGATGACGTTGTGGAACTGGTCACCACAACAGGTCAGTATCTGACACCACAGCTTCAGGTAAGAGATGTAGGCCTGCAGAGTTATAATACCTTTTTATTTTGTTTTTAGGGGATGTAAATGTTGTGGTGAAGGATAGTACACGTTTCTCTGCTGACAGTGCCCTCCGAATAATACAGCAAGTGGTGGAATGTAGCACGGAACTGGACAGAATAAAACAAATAATTCATGTGATGGATAAAACATTTAAAGACATTCTAGATGTTTTGGGGAGAATCGAATAAGTCAACCAAACCCCCATTTTTTTTTCAGTAATGACTGTTCCTCAACCTTTTATACTGTTTTTGACAATGCAACCAGCCAAAAATTGAATATGCACACAGTGTGTCAACATGTGCTATCTGCCATCAGGGGATATCCATGTACGTCTTTTGGGGGTGCAACCCCTTCCTCGTATCTAAAGTAGGTGAACTGAGGAAGGGGTTGCACCCCCAAAACACGTCCATTGATCACCCATGATGGCAGATAGCACATGTTGACAATAGGGATCAGGAGTCTCAAATCCCTAGTGGAAATTAATACAAAATGTGTGCATATTCAATTTTTGGCTGGGCAAGGGGTGGCAAGACCCCATATTAGGACGGGCACATAGAGACATAGTTTGTGTAAGTGAATGTGTCAGATTGCTCAGAGGTATCCAATGTTGTAATTTTTGGAATGCAACTGTTTTTGTACTTTCCTAAGAAAATAATTGGCGGTTTGTGGCCAGGAAAAAAATAAAAAATTAAAAAAGGAAACGTGTGTGAATGTGCACAGAGTAAAATGTTTGAACAGAAACAACGTGTAGCTTATTTTTTCATTACGCTCTAACCTGATTTGTGTTTTTTTTAAGGTTACATAGTGAAATGGTTGTTATTTACTAAAGGAAAATACACTTGGCACTACAAATGCACTAAGACAAACTAGGAGACAGGAAACAAACCTAAGTTAAAATTAGAAATCTGATTTTTATTTTAATCATTCTCCAGGAATCTTTAGCCATAGCCTGGCATAGGAATTGCCCCCCTACCCGTGAAATATTCCATATATTTGTCCCGAACCTCACGGGCATTTTGGGGGGGCAAGCCAGGACGGACAGATTCCAGGCCTGGCAGGGGATTAGCAGGTGAAAGTCCAGCCTCAGGCAATACTGAGGCCATATATGAATTTGATTTTCTGCTGAGAAAATTGTGTAGCACACAGCAGCATAAAACTACATAGTTTATTTTGTAGTCCGCCAAGTGTATGGAAGTCATAAAAATGCGGAACCGGCTGGCCATTATGCCAAAGGCATTTTCAACGACTCTTCGGCCCCTGGCCAGCCGGTAATTGAACACCCTCTTCTCTGGGGTCAGGGTCCTGTGAGGAAATGGCCTCATAAGATGCGGTCCGAGTCCAAAGGCTTCATCAGCCAAGAAAACAAAGGGGAGTCCTTCAATATTCCCTGCATCCGGTGGCAATGCAAGGTCGTCACTCTGGAGACGGAGGGCAAACTCCGTCTGGATGAAGGATCCCCCATCGGACATCCGGCCATTCTTCCCTACATCAACATAGAGGAATTCATACCGTGCTGACACCACCGCCATCAGCACAATGCTATGAAACCCCTTGTAATTGAAGTAGTAGGACCCAGAACGGGGTGGCGGCACGATGCGGACGTGCTTCCCGTCTATGACACCACCGCAGTTGGGGAAGTCCCACCGCGTGGCAAACTCCGATGCCACAGTCTGCCATTCCTGTGGCGTGGAAGGAAGCTGGGGAGTCAAACAAGATGAAAGAAAATTAGAAATTAAACATATTACATTACAAGGAGATTATAATAAAAAACATTAGAGGCCAACATCAATCAAATTCTACGTTTATTAAGGTGTTTTCAATAAGTATAATGGAAGGCTCATGTTTCATATTCATCACCCCCTCTGATGGTCCATTAATACATGATTTTGGGGGGGGGGAGATGTGTTTGGCCACAGGATAGCAGTGCAGTGGCGGTGCGTCCAGAGTGGGCGCTGGAACACTGCCCCCTCTCTCCTGTGCCCGTCACTCAGAACAATACATAGGTTCTTGCCTTGCATTAACCTATGTATTGTCAATGCCGCCCACTATTCAGGTGGATGGCCCCCTGTTAAGCGACCAACATATGAATAACTGCGGCATTTATGGGGTGAAAATTGCATATCAGAAACAGGGAGGCAAATAGGCTTGCACATTACAGCCTGAGGGATGTAATTGGCTTCATAAAAGTTAAATAGGGGACGCAGGGGGGGGGGGAGCATTCCTTGGGTAAACACTGACAGGCTGCTCTGCCAATCATGTTCACCAAGGTAACATGATTGGCTGATGCAACATCAAGGGAAGGAGAAGACATCAAGGACAGAAGAAGGATGGCGCTGACCACAAGAAGGTATGTGCAGGGCTGGGGACAAAATGGCTGCATTGGAGGGGACAAAATGGCTGCATTGGAGGGAACAAAATGGCTGCATTGGAGGGAACAAAATGGCTGCATTGGAGGGGACAAAATGGCTGCATTGGAGGGGACAAAATGGCTGCATTGGAGGGGACAAAATGGCTGCATTGGAGGGGACAAAATGGCTGCATTGGAGGGGACAAAATGCTGCATTGGAGGGGACAACTGGGGGCGTTTAATAGGCACCTTTGCAAAAATGGAGGAAGTTTATTTCCTAAATTGGGGTTGGACCCCCAAACATTTGTTGCAACAGACGCCCCTGCTGGAAAGGTTAGTAAAGGGAAATATGCATGGAGGAGAAAAAAGGGGCAATCTAAAGCTTCCAGCATGCATGGGGACAAAGGGGACATTCTCAGCATATTACAATCATGGTAATTAGGGAAGGATGAAAGAAATACAATACATTAGCATACATGAAATACATAAAATGTGATGTTAAAGGAGAAAACTTACCCTAATATAGTCCTCCTGCAGGACTTGTATAATGGCAGAACAGGTGTCTGGGATTATGAGGCCCAGAGCCTGGGGGGAGATGCCTGTCGTGAACTTCAAGTCCTGAAGACTTCTCCCTGTCGCCAGATAACGTAAGGTGGCGATGAGCCTCTGCTCAGCACTGATGGCTTCCCGCATAACGGTGTCCTGCCTGGTAATATAGGGGGACACCAAAGCCAACAGTTCCTGAAAAACGGGGTCAGACATCCGCAGAAAATTCCTGTAGTCCTCAGGATTTTTCTCGACTATCTCCCGCAGCAGAGGCATGTGGCAGAATTGGTCCCGCTGGAGCAACCAATTCTTGGTCCATGAACTCCTCCTCACACCATTCATGGACTGGTCTTGGTCCAAAACAAGCAGACCAACACCAAGCGCACGCACAGCACGAACTCGACGACGAGAACGTCCAGGCGACAAGGCTAGGAAACGGTCGTCTGATCAGAACGTACAGAACAGAACGCACTTTAGAACAGCAAGGCCTATGAATAACGAACTGAAAATCAGAAACGAACGGGCAAGAACGCACTGTAAAACAGATACGACCTGCCTAGACGCCCTGAAAGTCAAGATATGAACCCACAAGCTGAACCTCAGAAAACGAACTGAAAAGCGCGAATCGTCTCTTCCCAAACTTTTACTTCACACGCGGTAACACGAGATCAGCAAAAGCAGCCCAAGGGGTGGCGCCAAGAAAATCGATCTTCCCCTTTATAGTGCCGTCGTACGTGCTGGACGTGAGCGCGGAGAACAACGAGGAAATTGGGAAATGTCAGTGTGTACGCATAGAAAGCTTGACGAGAAACTCGTCAAGGTTAACAAGAATCTCGTCGAAAAAAACGACGTGATTTTAACGACGAGAAACTCGGTCGTGTGTACGAGGCTTAAGAGCTGTGAAAATGTGGAATAGACTCCCTGCAGAGGTGGTTCTGGCCAGCTCAGTAGATTGCTTTAAGAAGGGCCTGGATTATTTCTTAAATGTACATAATATAACTGGGTACTGACATTTATAGGTAAAGTTGATCCGGGGAATATCTGATTGCCTCCCGGGGGATCAGGAAGGAATTTTTTCCCCTGCTGTAGCAAATTGGATCATGCTCTTCTGGGTTTTTTTGCCTTCCTCTGGATCAACTGTGGGTATAGAATTGGGTATATGGGATTGTACGATATATATATTTTTTTATTTTATTTTTTAAGGTTGAACTGGATGGACTAGTGTCTTTTTTCAACCTGACTAACTATGTAACTATGTAACTATGTAACTATGTGTTAGAATGTAAAAATCAGAATTTGACTACAACGCCCATCTATAGAGATGGCCTTGCGGTTCGCCCCGCGGTCGGTTTGCGGCAAACTTTGCACGTTCGCTATTCGCCAAAACGACATATGGCGCTGTTCATGGCCGCCATATTCTTTTACATTGTGAAGAACTTTGACCCATGACACATCCATCATGTGGTACAGGACAGCCAATTGAGACATTTCAGCACATGGACATACCCCCTACCTTATAAATAGACCTGATCTGGCTGACATTTTACATTCTGTCTTTTGTCAGTGTAGGGAAAGGTTGCTGTGTGGAGCAGGGACAGACTGTAATCACTAGCTATTAGGTCCACAAAAGTCATTTTAAAGGACTGGTATAGGTGTACTATTGTTTGGTGTGCAGTATATAGGGGTGTAATACACTTATAATATACTTTCAAATATAGAAAGTGTAGTGGGTGGTTACATTTAGGGGGAGGCATCTGAGTGGTAGCTAGGCTCAGATGTACCAAATGTTAGGTCTCATTGACCATTTCTATCCCTGGGAGATAGTACTGGTGGTTAAGTTCACTGGGGCCTATAGGTGGCACTGTTGCCGTGGGTCCCGGGTTGAACTGTAGTACGAGGTTGTGTCCTTTTTGTCCCCTTTCGGCTGTGGTGCGGCGGGGCGGGGAACCTGCTATGCCTGTCGGGAGAGGGTATAAAAGGGGGCGGCCATCTTCCAGAGGGGTCATCGTTCCGCGCTCAGGCACCTTAAGCCTGGGTGCGGGTGTGTCGCCTCCGGGTGCCCTAGGCCCGGAGGCCTGTCGGGAGGTCTCTGGGTACTCTAGGCCCAGAGACGGAGCTACTGTTCCATCTCAGACACCTTCAGTCTGGGGTGAGGTACTTAGAGAGAGGCCCGGGGCCCAGTACTTTTGACTGGGTTCCACAAGGGATCGAGGGCTCCTAGGGTGCCCCCTGGAAGTGGGTGCCTGAATCTAGGACGAGGAGGCCAGGGAGGTGACCCTTCCCGAAGACCCGGCACGGCATCGCTGGTGATGGTGGGGCCTCTGGTAACACTCCGGATGGATGTCCTTTCCCTGACAGGGGTCAATACTTTTAGAAGGTAATCCACGTTCTCATGGCCTGTGGCAGAGGCCCTATTCACCTGGTCTGTGGCAGAGACATCTCATGGTCGGTGGCAGTGACTGTGCGCCAAGCGTTTTAGTGCTATTCAGAACAGGAGAAAGCCCAAATTTGAAGTTTGTGCCTGGACCTCCTCCCACCTTATCTGACCTGTGTTTGTCTCAACCCGTCTGCTCTAAAAGAGACTGTTTATTGTGCAAGAAGGAATAAACATTGCAAGTGTTGGACCTTTCAGTTGGTGTGAACAGTTCCTTACTGGGGAAAGTTAAAGACTTGTTCTGATTACTGCAGAAACAAGGTCAGCACTGGAGGCCTTTTCTACACCAGTCGCAAGCAGGCCCGAGAAACTAACACCGCTCAACCTCCCTATACAGGAGGGTACGGGCTTGTGGTGCGGTGTGCCTCATTCTTTTCCTGCGGAGGAGCCAAGCAGAATAAAAGCAGGTAAAGTCTGGGGTTGGTGCGCTACAAAAGCATATTATAGTGCATTTCTATTGTGCAGCATTGTGACTGCTGAGCGACTCTGCAGCTGTCTTTTGTCAGTGTAGGGAGAGGTTGCTGTATGTCGCAGGGACAGACTGTAGCGACACAAATCGCTAACGAATTTAGGTCTACAAAAGTCCTTTTAAGGACTGGTATAGGTGTACTATTAGGTGTGCATCATATAGGGGTGTAATACACATCTAAAATACTTTCAAATATAGAAAGCATATTATAGTGCATTTCTACTGTGCAGCATTGTGACTGCTGAGCGGTTCTGCAGCTCTTTTGTCAGTGTAGGGAGAGGTTGCTGTGTGTCGCAGGGACAGACTGTAGCTACACAAATCCCTAAAGATTATAGGCCCACAAAAGTCCTTTTAAGGACTGGTATAGGTATACTATTAGGTGTGCATCATATAGGGGTGTAATACACGTATAAAATACTTTCAAATATAGAAAGCATATTATAGTGCATTTCTACTGTGCAGCATTGTGACTGCTGAGCGGTTCTGCAGCGATACTACAACTACAAAGAGTGACAAACGCAATTAGAAAAAAGTATTATAACTGGTGTGATAGACCAGTGGCCCCCCAAAATGACAGATTGAAGCGGGGTGTTATATACCTTCTTCCACATATACTGCACTTCTCTAGAGACTTTTGTCACAGGGTCATTTAAAAAATGACAGGCAGAGGAAGAGGCAGGCCCTTCCGCAGGGGTGGTAGGGGTAGGGCAGGAGCACCAGGCTTGAGCCAAAGTGGGAAGTTGCAGAAGGTGCGTTCGATTATGTCAAAGGATGCACCAGACTTGGTTGAGTGGCTCACTCAGCCTTACTCTTCTGCACCCTCCTCATCCTCTCTATCTGCACCCTCTTCACTCTCTGCTGTGTGCACCCCCAAAGACACTACCACCAACACCACCACCACCATAAACCCTCCGCTTGAGTCACTGGAATTATTTTCCGATCCATCACAAGACATTTCCGATGCGCAGGAATTCTTGGCATTGGATCAGGAAGAGGAGGTAGCAACAACCGCCACTCAGCAGTCTGACGACAGTACCCAGATCAGCCCAAGGAGGTTGGTCCCCTCTGTTGCTGCCTACTCCGAGATCTCTAATTATAGTGGTGGGGAAGGTGACGTCGATGATGACGTGTCTAAGGATGTCACGTGGGTGCCCACAAGAGAGGAAGAGGAGGGGAGTTCAGAGGGAGAGATGGACCAGCAGATAGGGAGGAGAAGCAGGCGAAACTTACATTAGCAGTCTGGTTTGTCCCTCCTGTGCAATGTATCAGGAGCGAGCCATCAACCATGTATGGTCACATCTGGCGCTCCCAGGACGCCGGCACATGGCTCCGCAGTGTGGGCTTTTTTTAACATGTCCGCTGCTGACAATAGTGTTGCCATCTGCAGCCTTTGCAGTCAACGCATAAGTCGCGGTAAACCCAACACTCACCTAGGGACGACCGCCTTAAGAAGGCACATGAACTCCCATCACTGAGCCCAGTGGGAGCAACGCCGTCAGAACTCACAAAGCCACACTCCAGGCTCTCACCGTCCAGCCTCTTGTACTTCTCCTTCTCCTCTCTCCTCACAATTGTCCTCCACTCCACCTTCCATCATGCCGTCCTCACATTTTTCTGGAAAAAGGCAGGCTTCCGTGGACCAAATGTTCGAGCGTAAAAAAATTATGATGCCGAATAACCCTCTTGCCCAACGGTTGACCGCTGGCTTGTCAGAACTGATAGCCCGCCAACTACTGCCATATAAACTGGTGGACTCGGAGGCCTTTCAAAAATTTGTGGCCATTGGAACACCACAATGGAAGGTCCCAGGAAGGAAATATTTCTCACAGAAGGGCATCCCAGAGCTATATGGTCATGTTCAGTGGCAAGTGAATGTATCTCTGGCACTCAGTGTCGGTGCCAAGATACATTTGACCACAGACACGTGGTCTAGCAAACACGGGCAGGGAAGGTATATAAATTTTACTGCCCACTGGGTGAACCTTCTGACGGCCGTCAAGCATGTAACCCGTGGCAGGCCTGCCTCTTCTTCTCCTACTCTTACTCCATCCTCCTCTACTCCTCGGCTGACTCCTCCTTTTCCGCTGCTACCGTCTCTTCTGCTGCGCCGCCCAAGATCCCCAGAACCTATTCGACATGCCAGATGAGACGTTGCTATGCTGTGCTGTGTCTGTTGTGCCTGGAAGCAAAGAGTCACACTGGCCCTACACTCCTTTCAGCTTTGCGTTCACAGGCAGATCAGTGGCTAACACCACTCAATTTGACAGTTGGTAAAGTGGTGTGCGACAACGGTGCCAATCTGCTGAGCGCGTTCAAACAGGGCAAAATTACACATGTGCCATGCATGGCACACGTCTTAAACTTGGTCGTGCAGCGATTCGTTGTCAAATACCCTGGGGTACAGGACATCTTGCGGCAGGCAAGGAAAATCTTGGCCCATTTCAGAAGATCTTACACGGCTATGGCTCGCCTTGCTGACACAATCTGCCGGTCAGACGTCTTATTTGTGACTGCCCTACGCGATGGAACTCAACCTTGTATATGCTTGATAACTGCACGTTTCTGCTGAAGCAGCCTAACGACTACCTGTACGAACTCTGCGGCAGAACAGGTTCATGTGCGACGCATGCAGACTTCGGGGGCCATTTGATGAGATCACCAAACTGGTCAGTCGCAGCCATGGCGCCATCAGTGACATCGTACCTTACCCTTCTTTATGGAGTGTGCATTGCGTTGTGTCATTGATCAAGCCGTCGAGGAGCAGGAGCAGGAAGATGAGGAAGTCACAATGCTGGATGAATTCCCAGGGGGGGCTACTCTGAGACAAGTCAACAACAGGAGTCTGAAGAGGAGTCAGAGGAGGATGGTGCCGGGGCGGATGAGGAGGAGCAAGAAGAGCATGCTTTAAACCTTTCTGGGATCCCTGTTGTTGTCCGTGGATGGGGGGAGGAGAACGAGGACGACATTATCCTGGATGATGAGCAGGAGCCAGTCCACCACACCAGCTTCCAGTTTAGTGCAAATGGGGGCCTTCATGCTCCAGTGTTTTAAGAGGGACCCCCGTATAAAATGCATAAAGGGCAAGGACCAGTACTGGGTGGCAACGTACTTCGACCCCCGGTACAAACAAAAAATGCTGGAAATGTTACCACCATCACAGAGGGCTGTCAGAATGGAGCACTTCCAGGCCTTGCTTAGAGAAATGCTGCATTCTGCTTTTGTGTGCGCTGGCAGAGGAATTTTCACTCCCAGAGAAACAGTTGCGGGTACCAATCCAACAGCGCCTGCAAGAAGAGGGCGGTTTGAAGATGTGTTGGTCACTTTTGATATGAGATCATTCTTTCATCGACAGGTGTCATCCGGATCCAGCATCAGGGAACGCCTAGACCGACAGGTGTCTGACTACATCGGGTTAACGGCCGATGTGGACGCTCTGAGAAGTGATGAACCCCTGGACTACTGGGTGGGCAGGATTGACCTCTGGCCAGGGCTTGCACAATTTGCAATGGAACTGTTGGCTTGCCCCTCGTCCAGTGCCCTGTGCGAAAGGACGTTCAGCGCAGCAGGGGGGATCGTGACCAATAAGCGCACTCACCTAGCTCACGACAGTGTTGACTACCTCACATTTATAAAAATTTATGAGACATGGATCTCTGAGGAATTCAACACATGTGACCAGTAGACCATGTATATGCATAACTGTATAAACGATTTATATAATGTAGCACACGGACCTTTTTTCTACCTTTGGCTCACTTGTAGAAAAAAAGCACACCATACTATATGCCCGTACCCTCCTGTTTGAAGAGGTTGAGCAGTGTCATATTTTTGGGTCCAGCAGCGAGTTGCTTCCTTCCACTGGTTCTCCCCTCTAGAGTTTAGAGGCAAGTCTTTACCTTTTCCAAAGAAGGCCAATTTCCACACCACGCTTCAACTCCAACACGAGTTTATTTTCCTTTTATGCTTCAGTAACCAGAGAGTTGAAAAGAGAAAGGGGTTAGCAGATAGAACTGATTCAGGCACACTCTTGGCTTCATCGCCACTCGGTCCCGAGTGGGTACAGCTCACCCGAATAGTCACCCAATGGCACTAGCAGCCGGCATGTAGCTCGAACAGTGACTTAGTCCCCTCCAAGGACAAAGTCAAGGAGATCCCTCCTTAGGTAGCAGCACTCCGCAAAGGCAGTCTGCGGAGCAAGGAATCCTTCCCTCCGACAGGTCACCAGGCCTCTCCCGAGACAGCAATCTTTATCACTCGCCTCCTGTTATGGGACCGATCCTCCCCTGGCTTCCTCTTAGTCAGAGCGGTCGCCCTCACCTGGGCTCCCTGGGTTTCCTTTCTGGCTTTGTATACCCAGTTAAAGGTACTGGGCCTACCTGGAACTCCGTAGCCTCGGGCTGAAGGTGCCCGAGACCCCACTGTCACGATCAGGCGTCGGGCTTGAAGACCAATTGCAATAGCAGTGGCAGGACAGGCATACAGGCAGTCACTTCTGGCAGATGACACAGGCTCACCTGAGGTGCAGAGTCTAAGTACTAGCTCGTTTTCCCCAGAGCTCCGGATGGTGGAGATAGATTTAGCTGCAAGCTAGTACCAGGTCGCGGTTCTCAAGTTTGCCCCACCAGGGTGTGAGCAAGCCGGGGTCCAATAGCGGATAAACAGACAAGGATGAAACAGCAGCGTGGTCAGAAAACAAGCCAAGGAATCAATCACAAGTACGCTGCAGGTTGGGATCAAGCAGTAGAGTGGTCAAAGAACAGGCTGAGGGTCCAACACGGTGGTTGCAGATTGGGATCAGGCAATAGAGAAGTCCAGGAACAAGCCAAGGGTCAATCACGAGTGGTTGTAGGTACAGATGGCAGCAGGAAAGACAACAGCAAGGCACTGGCAGGGAAGGCACAATAACCTGGCAAAGAGGAACTTCTGAGACAAGGCTTTTATAGGAAGTTCATGGGAGGAGCAAGGAGTTCAAGGTTCAACAGTAATCAAGACTTAAGGCAGGGTTGTCTAATGGATCAGATAGGTTTGTCCAGCAGATCAGGCAGGGAGCTGTCCAGCATCCCAGATAGCTCAGTGGGAAGAGTCAATGCCAGACACAGATGAGGTCCCAGGTCCTGACACCCCACAGTCAATGGCCATATCACCCCTCGAGGGGATATACTCCTCTGGGTACAGGTCCCCGGGTATTCGCGCCCAGAACAATGGTGTCTGCCCCTTTTGTACCCTCTTCCGGCATGCACAGCGGGTAGACCACGCCCACTGCACGGCTGCCGAGAGAGGACACCCAATAGCCACTCCATCACCTGTGGTTCAACCCCCGGGTACAAGTGTCAGCACCACCTATACACCTAAGAGGAACTGCACGCCAGGTGAAACAGCAGCAAGGCAAAGTCCAAACAATTAGAAGACCCGAGCCAACTATTGCTCAGGTCACCCCTAAATTTGGGATACCCACTACAATAACTTGTAGCACACAGACCCCCTTTTACCTGCCTTGTTCGGCTCCTTGCAGGAATAGAGAGGGCACACCGCACCACAAGCCCGTACCCTCCTGTGTGAAGAGGTTGAGCGGTGTTGTTGGTGGGTCTTCCACAGTCAGACAGTCAGAGAATGTTTCTCACCTCTGTATTGAATAAAGACAAGTCCCCATATCCCCACAGTAACTTGAACGTCCACACCAGCTGCACTCCAACGTAGAGGTTTATTTCTTGTAAAACACAGTCTCTGACAGGAAAGGTTGGAGGGAGAACAGGACAGCTTAAGATGTGGAAGAGGTCCAGGCACAAACATAACACAATTCACTGCTCCGATTCTCAAGCAGAGTCAGCCCATTCGGATAGTCTCCCCAGCTTGGGACTAGCAGCCGATATGGTGCTCGAACTTTACCCAAAGTCTCTGCCACAGACCCGGTGAACTTGGTCTCTGCCACAGACCTGGTGAACTTGGCCTCTGTTGAGGAGAAGACATCCCTCCAGAGAGTTACAGGGACCCTTCCTTCACCGTGACTTCTGCACCAGTCCCTCGGAACGGTTCCTCCCCCGGCCTCCTCATCTAGGATACGGGTCCCCTCGCAAGGCGGCACCCTGAGACTCCTTGATCCCCGGTGGGCTCCAGCCGAAGGTGCTGGGCCCGGGCCTTTGCTGCAGCCCCAGGACTAAAGGTGCCTGGGACTGATCCACCGACCTCCGCCCCTGGGCCAAAGGTGCCCAGGACGTACAGGAACACACACACTCCCTGGGGTAGGACCCCCGACAACGAACCCTGAACAGGCAGCGTCTGCCCCTTTTATATCCTCTCCCAGCATGCACAGCAGGCCTACCACACCCACCGTACGGCTGCAGAGAGGGGGACACACAAGGTACAGCACTGAATTAGCGGTTCGACCCTGGCCTACTATGGCAGCGCCACCTGCAGGCCACAGGGAACTGTACACCAATACTCTCCCTGCAGACAAAAATGGTTGCAAGAACTCTAATATTTAGGGTGTTTGAGTATAACTACCACCCAACACTGCCCCTAAATTTAGCACCCCGCTACAACTTATAAAAAAAAAAAAAAAAAAAAAGATTATGGCAACTTTTCCAATAGCAGGATCATCTCTTGCACCCCCTTCATAGCCTGGCCTTGCCTCTCCTCCATGGCCTTCATGCGCTCCTGAATTTATGAAATTTCGCAGGTAAAAAAAGAATGCTTGTCGTTGTCGATCGCAGATTCGCTTAATGCTTCTGGTATGTCAGTGTCCATGTTGTGGGACTGTGTGCACAGCTAGTAAGTATTTTGTGGCTGCAAATATGACCTGGAGGTTTTTAAGGTTCGCGAACATTTGTGCGCGTTCGCGAACCGTCCCGTTAGATGTTCGTCCATCACTACCCATCTACCGAAGTCATCATAGAGAAATTTAGAAGCATAAAAACAAGAGACAATACTGTGCAATTCAATCAGAGCATAATGTCCTCACTGGGACTGCATAATGTTTATCAGAATGATATCTAATTTAGTTCAAATGTGCATCACAAGCTTAGAACATTAATGGTCTCAAGAATGCAAACTTCACCTAAAATACTGTACATCTTGACGTGACTATGTTAAAGAGGTTCTTCAGCCACACCCCCCCAAAAAAAATTACTGTAACTGCTGACCCATAATAAGTGGACCCTTACACTTACAGGGTCCCAGCGCTGTCCTCATCTGGGTCGGTTCTTCGCCAGTCTTTGGGTCCCTGGCACCGCCATGCTAACGGTTGTGACTCCTTGTGGATTTACAGTTGGCTCCCCACTGTGCATGCGTGAGCTGCCTTGTTCCCTGTGAATGGTCCCACAGCCTCCTGGCAGGGCTGGTGCAAGGATTTTCAACACCCTAGGGGTAACCTCATTTAGCTGCCCCCCTTGGCTCCGCCCCAACTCCACCACGACTCCACCCCCTTTGCCCTGCCATGTAATACCCCCAATGTAAGCCCCTTGTGTAATGCCCCCAATGTACAGTATACAGGTGGGGGCGGGGGTATACAGTATACAGGTAGGGACAGGGGGTATACAGGTGGGAGCGGGGGTGTACAGTATACAGGTGGGGGTGTATGGTATATAGGTGGGGGTGGGGGTGTATGGTATACAGGTGGGGGTGGGGGTGTGCAGTATACAGGTGGGGGTGTACAGTATACAGGTGGGGGGTGGGGGTGTACAGTGTACAGGTGGGGGTGGGGGTGTATGGTATACAGGTGGGGGTGGGGGTGTGCAGTATACAGGTGGGGGTGTACAGTATACAGGTGGGGGGTGGGGGTGTGCAGTATATAGGTGGGGGTGTACAGTATACAGGTGGGGGTATACAGGTGGGGTGGGGGTGTACAGTATACAGGTGGGGGTGGGGGTGTATAGTATACAGGTGGGGGTGTGCAGTATACAGGTGGAGGTGTAAAGTATACAGGTGGGGGTGGGGGTGTACAGTATACAGGTGGGGGTGTACAGTATACAGATGGGGGCAGGACTGTACAGTATACAGGTGGGGGTGGCGCAGGAGGTGTACAATACACTCCCCTGGGCACAGTCAGTATGCAGATAGCTGTGTAGGGAGGTCGGTATCCCCCTGGCAGTAGGTCCTCTCACATATACACAAGGCAGTCAAGGTGTGTGCATAGGTGACTCACCGTCAGGCAGATGACGAGCAGTGTGATGAGTACGGAGCCCCATCCCGGCTTCTCACATCACTGGACACCGACTTCGCTCTCCTCCATTTCTGACCATAGACACCGCCCTCTTCCTCACTCCGGACCGTCCAACCCCGCCTCCTCAGCGATGTCCTACTACAACTCCGTCCTTCAGAGCTCATCTTCTCTTCTAATCCAGACGGAACAGGACTCCGTCCCCTGCAGATCGCCTTCTGAGGAGTTACTCAGATCAAGGTCGTGATTTTGAGAGGAAGCTAATCCGAAGACTGTGTGAGCTCTTGAGTATAAAAAAATCCAGAACCACTCCTTACCCTCTCCAAGGGGACCCACAACCTGAATGTTTCAACTGTACTCTTTTGAATATGTTAGGAATTCTCCCCTTAGAGAAGAAACAACATTGGGGAGATCATATTGCTGCAGTGATCCATGCTTACAATAGCATAGCAAATTACTCTACTGAATATTTCCCCTACCGGTTGATGTTTGGCAGGGAAGCTCGATTGCCGGTGAATTTGGCTTTTGGAACATCATTAGATCATACATCCCAGGCCTCTTACTGAGGATACGTCGACAGATTACGGAAGACTTTAAAGACGGCCTATGAAAAAGCTAGGGAAGCATCCAACGCCAGAGAAAAGCGGAATAAGAAAATGAAGAAAGAATTCCGGGTGGCTGCACTTCCAAAAATCTTTTTTTGGAAGTGAGGTAATGACTAAGCACTAACATTTGGGCGAAACGCGTCTACCTCTTTGTCCCCTGCTCCATCTGTCAACCACTTGTCATATGAAGCTTCAAAAAAAGGATTTTTGGAAGTGCAGCCACCCGGAATTCTTCCTTTATGTTACACAGCATGCGAGCTGAGCTAGCACCTGACTAGTGTGTGTGGGGATTAAATAGAGACTCACTCACCTGGAACAGCTTTTCTTGTTTCATGAGGGAAACAAGAAAAGTTTTGACCTTAAAGTAAGGGTTCAAGACCTGCAACCTGGAGATCGGGTGTCGTTGTGTAATCTGTGAGTGCCCGGGAAACATAAGCTGGCTGATCGATGGCACTCTCAGCCCTACATTGTTTGCAAACGATTGCCTGGGCTTCCTGTGTATCAGATCCACCCTGAAGGTCAGACCGGCCCTCTAAAGACTCGGCATAGAAATCATCTCCCACCTATGTCCAAAGCTGTCAGAGTGCCTCCACCCCTTGCCCAGAGACTTATCAAACTCCTGCTCTGAGGTCTAGGATTGATCGAGGTCGTGAATCCATGCCTCCAGATGAAGAGAGTCATGAGGAAGAACTAATCCTTGATTGTCTATGGGTTCCCCCCTCTAAAGACAATCCTGCCCTTCCTCAAGCTTCCCAGGGAAACAGTGAGGAAGCATATTCTGAGAGGAAGACCCGGGTTTTCCAGCCTGAAGCTGAAAGGCTGAGGCCCCACCTGACAAGAGGAAATGAGGGAGTTAAGATGGAACTCAGTAAAACATCTAATGTGGAGGAAACCCATGTTCCTTTTAATAATGAAATAGAAAGTGAGAGTGTTCCTGACATCCGAGGGGAGCCAACACCTGAGCCAGAACCTGAGCCAGAATCTGAGACAGCACCTAAGCCAGAACCCGAACCAGAATACGGATGTAGTTTCTGGGGAACAAATCGTGGACCGGAGCCACTGGAAAGCATCTATTCTAGGTTTAGACAGAAAATCTGCCCTCCCAAGAGATTGACTTATGACACCTTTGGAGAAAATTCTGATGAACTTACCGTATTCCTACTGCTCAACGTTCTAGTCAAGCACTTGCCTCCTTATTCGAGCCTTTGATAGAGGATGACCCTGATCCGCCTCCTGACACTACTGGGTTGGCCACTAATTTATTACTGGCCTGTCACAAAATTTATATGACCTTGCTTGACAATGTATATAATTTGCTTCTAGAAAATCCTTCTTTGAATCAGTTGCTAACTGTTACAGCTCCTGGTTTATAGTATAACTAATTGTTTACTTTCTTATGATACAGTAAAGTGATCTCATAGGTTATGTTCTATCTTCGGACACCAAAGACTTTCAAGTGAGTGGAGGATGTAGCGAAGGCGGACTATAAGTGTAACATTATGTGCCTTTCCCGTCATTCATCTATAGTTGTATCCCTTTTATGCTGGACGGACGCCCGTGACTGTCATCATATTTGTGAGCCACTGGATTGTGAGACTAGTAGTCTTTGTGACAGGTAGTTCAATTGCATAACTATACACCATGACTACATATCCCAGGGACTTCTGGAAGAGACTATAAAAGGAGATAGGAGTTCCGTCTCACGCTCTCTTCTTTCTGGGCCTTGTGTAAAGCATACCTCTCCATGACAGGGAGAGAGAGGTTGCGGCCTACCACGTGGTGTCAAGAAACTCCAGCCTGGCCTCGTAGGGCCCATGTCTGTGACTGTTCGCCAGACATCTTCACGGCACCAACTCAGCAGCTCGACACCATGTCCGTTCACACGCCGTCCCGTGTGTCATCACTGGTGGCTCCATTGACGGGCGTCTCTTCCCGGGTCGCTGAGTTCAAGGCCTCTAGTTTGGACCAGTCTTTGGTGAAAGGGGAACCACCCATCTTCTGCATTATTTCCTTGATTACTTTATTGGAACACTGCGTACAGACACCTATACCTTTGGAACACTACTGCACTTCTATTTGAACACTGTACATAGACACCTTTACCTACATCCGCTTCAAGGAATACCATTAGCCTGTTTAAGCCAGTCAGTCTGTTCATTCATCACTGTGCCTTATTGGATATAATCTAATGAGCTCCAACTGCCGGTGAAGACTATCAGGCCTGCACCATGTACATTGCTGTTGTCACTAATTAAAGGGGCCATACTCTATCCTTATTCTGTCTGGGATTTTGAGGTTTAATAGGCCATCCTGGGGTTTCCCTTAGAGTGTAACAACTACTTGCATTAAACACTTAACCATTCGTTGTCCTTCAGGTCATGCTACAGGTGGTATACCATTGTAGATATATGTATATTGTATCTTCCTGCTGTTAAATTGTTTCTTAAGCTGTCTTTGGGGAATTCCTCTTTTGAGTCTGTTCTGTTATTCAGAACTCGGTTAATCTATTGCCCTTCTTTTACAAACTACTGCTACTTTGCTACTTCAGTAAAAGCTGAGATACCATAAATATATTGACTTGTGTGACGTGTTATTTAAAGGGGCCTGTGAAAAGATGTCAGTACCCAAAACGTAAAATTCTTATTGCTCCTCTTCTGGCTGCCAGAGTTAAATTTACACTTGTATGTCCTTGTGTATACGTACACATACATATAAATGATTGCAGTCCAAATTAAAACAAATTTTCACAGCTCTGAACTTATCTCTGTATTAGGGATCTTTATGCAGGTGTGCATTGTAATATAGACATCAATGCATGTGTGTTCAGTAAGGATGGGAGAATGGTTCGAACAGAGCATGAGTTTGGGCTATTCTTTCCATAGCGGCCATTTGTACTGTGATAGCAGCATGGAGAGAGATAGAACAGGGCTCTGTTTGGTGCTATTAGACAGTGAAGCCCTGTACATACGATCGGATAACCTATGGATTTTCGTCCGATGGATTTGACCATCGGAAATCCGATGAAACTGTTTTTCATCAGTCTTGGCCACACACCATCAGTTTAAAAACCGACGGCAACAAAACAATGGCACGTACAAAACGTACGACGCGCTATAAAAGGGCCGAACAAATCTAATGGCGCCACCCCTTGGGCTGCTTTTGCTGATTTTGTGTTACCGCGTGTTAGTAAAAGTTTGGTGAGAGCCGATTCGCGCTTTTCAGTCTCCGTGCTTTGCAGATCGTTTCCTGTTGTTCAGTTTGTGCTTGTGGGTTTGTATTTGTGATTCAGTGCGTGCAGTCAGGTCGTTACTGCCTTGCAGTGCCGACTTGGCCGTTCGTTTACTGTTTTTCAGATCGTTCTTCTCAGGCCTTGCTGTTCCACGGTGCGTTCTGTTTGAGTGCGTTCTGACCAGCCGACCGGTTTAAAACCATGTTTGAAGTGCGTTCTCGTTCTCGAGCTCGTGCTGGCTTTGGGCTTGGTGTTGCAGTTAACAATGTAACCCGAGTTCAGTCTGTGAACAGGGTGAGGAGGAGTTCATGGACTAAGAATTGGTTGCTCCAGCAGGACCAATTCTCTCATATGCCTCTGCTGCGGGAAATCCATGAGAATAACCCTGATGATTTCAGGAATTATCTCAGGATGACGGACCCCGTATTTCACCGTCTGTTGGATTTGCTGTCCCCCTATATCACGAGGCAGGACACTGTGATGCGCCAGGCCATCACTGCCGAGCAGAGGCTTATTGCCACGTTGAGATACCTGGCGACTGGGAGAAGCTTGCAGGACCTCAAGTTCTCAACAGGCATCTCCCCCCAGGCTCTCGGGATCATTATCCCTGAGACGTGTTCGGCCATCATTCAGGTCCTGCAGAAGGACTATATGAAGGTAATTATGCTCCTTTAACCTCACATTATCTTTTTTTATTCTCGTTTTTTTTAAAAAAAATTTCCTCCTAACACAAATATGCCTGTTTGTAATATCCTGGTAATGTCCCCATTTTCCACATGCCATTTTTTACCTGTAAATCCCTTTTTGGGCCCTACATGCCTATTTCCCTTCACTAACCTCTCCAGCATGCTATCGTGGGCGCAAACCCAGCTAGCCTTCTATTTTCCTTTTCATTTTTGGGGGGTCATTGCCCTCGTAGTTTGACAACCTTCCCTCCCCCCCTAAAGATGTTAAAAAATTAGTAGTTCTCAATCAAGCTCAGCAAAGTGGTAGAGCCTTTTTTGGGATCCCCCACAATCACCTTAGGCCCCCCCCTTAGATTATTTTAGAATGTCCACTCAGCGGGGGTGAGGCATCTGCTAAGTGGGCCTTTGTTTATTGTTCGGAAAAACTCCCTTAAATAATAATGTTACTCAACAATGTTTTTTTGTGTGTAATCTGCTTGCACTGTAACCATAAACCGTACTAATGTCTTCTTTTTGTTTGACTCCACAGTTCCCTAGCACACCAGAGGAATGGCTGACTGTGGCCTCCCAATTTGCCCAGCGGTGGGATTTCCCCAACTGTGGAGGGGCAATTGATGGGAAGCACGTCCACATAGTGCCGCCACCCCCGTTCGGGGTCATACTATTTCAACTATAAAGGTTTTAATAGCATAGTGTTAATGGCGGTGGTGTCGGCACGGTACGAGTTCCTGTATGTGGACGTGGGGAAGAACGGCCGCATGTCCGATTGCGGATCATTCGCAGAGACGGAGTTCGCTCACCGTCTGCAGGCTGGGGGTCTTGCACTGCCTCCAGATGCAGAGAACGTTGAAGGGCTCCCGTTCGTTTTCATTGCAGATGAGGCTTTTGGACTAGGACCACACCTGAGGCGACCGTTTCCCCAACGCACCCTCACCCCGGAGAGGAGGGTTTTTAATTACCGGCTGGCCAGAGCCCGGAGAGTTGTGGAGAATGCCTTCGGGATAATGGCCAGCCGGTTCCGCCTGTTCCAGACAGCGATACATTTGGCGGATTATAAACTGAACCACATCGTCTACTGCTGCTGCATATTGCACAATTTTCTACGCAAATTTGCAAACAATTATGTTTCATCGTTTGGGCCTGAGGCCGGTCCATCTGAACTGATTAATCTGACCGGCCTCAGCACTGGCCGTACTGGCTTGGCCCCCCAAATTGCCCGTGAAGTACGCCAGAAATACGTAGAGTACTTCACGGGTAGGGGGGCCATCACAATGCCAGACCACATCTGACCAAGTATTAAACCTTTTAAAAATAAAAAAAAACATGGAATTCATACAAACTTGTGTTGTCATTCTTGTATTTTGGGTTTATGTGTCTCCCAGGTTCTAGTAGTGCCAAGTGTAATTGTCCTTAGTAAATGGCCTCAAAACTCAGAGCGAAAAACACGGTTTTTGCATCTTCAGAACTGCTCTTGAGCATAGAAAGAACAAGGCACACCTTTTTTAGACTTCCCAAATGTTTTTATTGTTTGCACCGCATTTTTTTTTTGGTTTTTAGAAATGCTATATTTTTTTTTTATGTGCGGCTTTTTTTGCAGAAACATGCATGGGTCGTAAGCCATTTTTTTAAGTCTGAAAAAGTAATAAAATAACACTGTGAAAAATACCAACTGGAGATGGGGTGATGGTACCCCTGATCCATCCCAAATGTTAACAAACACACTTTCTTTTGGGGCTCAAATGGGTATCTTCAACAAGATCCCATGGCTAGGGTAAACATGTGCTATCTGCCATCATGGGGGATCAATGGTCGTGCTTTGGGGATGTAAACCCTTCCTCTCCCCTACTTGAGGAGGGAGGAAGAGGTTGCACCCCCAAAACAGGGACATAGATATCCTGTGACGGCAGATAGCACATGTTGAATCTTCAGTGTGTGCATCTTCACATTTGGGATGTTGGAAATCCCTGAGATAATTTCAGACGCATAACAAAAAACACAAAAAGGGGGGGGGGTTCACACTATTCTCCCCAAAATATCTATCATGTTTTCATATTTTTGCTCAATCACAATCATTCTCTTTCTCATAATGTCCATTTCGCTACTGCATTCCATGATTTCCTGAATGATTATTTTGGCGCTGGCACTCGAGAATGGCGGATTTGGACTTCCTGACACACCCCCACGTTCAGTCCCTAAAACAAAAAAAAAAGGTTTTACACTAGGCAGTCCTACATCTGTATTTACCTTGAAGTTGTGGTGACAGACACTGACCTGTTGTGCTGATAAGCTCCACCTCTCCTTCCTCCACCTCCCCTTCCTCCACCTCCGCTTCCTCCACCTCCGCTTCCTGAACCTGCTGATCTTGGTCTGCTTTGGGAGCTTCGGGGATTTTCTGTGGTGTTGGGTTCCTCGTCTCATGAGCATGGTGTCCTCCCACTCTCCTCTCCCCTATGGGAATTTACAACAAAAATGTATACTTTAGCACACAGACTTTTTTAAGGCCTGAAAAGGGATCCTCAATGTTTTGAAGTGGGGTACAATTGATATTTGGCCCTGAGTTCCAACATGAACATATGAGATCTTGCAAACTCAAGCAACCTGTTATTTTTGAGAACATTCACAAATACACTTGGATAACCACCAAGGTATCCACTGGACCACCTGTGTGTGACACCGTTAATAAATTTGGTCATGTGGCCCAGAGTATAGTATCTTGCTGAAGAACAAAAAAGAGTACACATCTGCTGGAGTGTCATCTCCTTTACCCAGAATACAGTTTCTTCTTTCAGTCACATTCTAAATTTCCTTACAACACATCATCTAGCCAACAATGTGTAGATAAACATTGTTGAAGTAAAATGAGGCATGCCCACATATAGTTTACGTGCATATGTGCCAAATATGTTTGGGGGAAGAGCAGCAAGTTATTGGTCAAAACATTGGGCAAATAAGTGGACTCTCCACTTAACCTAAAAGATGAGATTTCAAAATGTGAACCCAGTCAAGCCAAGCACATGGTGCAAAACATGGAAGAATACATATTACAATGTGAAAGAACACAGTAAAATATACTTACTTTTTTCTATGCTTTTTATAAGCTTCCTATACTGCTCCGGCTCCCTGATCTTCAGGTCTGACCACCTTTTACGGAGTTGTTCCTTGGATCTCCTGACCCCATATTTTTTATAGAGAGTCTTCGCCACTTTATCCATAATTTGTGACTTCCGGAGATTAGGGGTGTCGTATGGGCCATGTTTGCCGTCGTAATCCTTCCTCCGCAGAATGTCCACCATCTCCGCCATCTCAGAAAAAGACATATTAGTCGCCTTGTATCTTTTTTTACAGGATCGGGACGTTTCCGCCTCCGGGCTTTCCTCGTCGGTAATTTCAAGTAAAGAAGCCACCTGTGTCTGCGACATGTCGCCGTCTCACACTGTGCGCCGATCGTTAAGGGGCGGGGAAATGCAGAAAAAGTCCGTCAAGGGCGGGCGACGAGGGCGGAGTTACACGCATGCGCAGGGTATAAAAAGGGGAAAGAAGTTATTAGGGATGCGCGGAGTAAGGACGATCGGAAGTGAACCCACGAAGTGAACTAAGGTAAGAAGGGAACTCGGGCCTGCAGTGGCATATTAATGGGTCATGATTGTAAAGGGCAATATTGTGATAAGTTGAGGAGAATCAATTCTGATCCTTTTTTTTTTTGTACTTGCTGATCCTAATAGATGCATAAACTAAGAGAGCCGGAGGTGATGCTTGTTTTTATTGAAAAGTATAAGGAACAGCGCAACCTTTGGGAGCTCAAACACCCTGCGTATCACAAAAGTGATGTACGACGGGCAACTATTACCAAATTGGCCGAGGATATGAAGCCATGGATCCCAGATGCAGACTACACTATGATCAATAATAAAATCAACAACCTGCGCAATTCTTATAAAAAAAAAATTCAAGGAAGTGCGCCAGTCCAAGAGATCAGGAGCAGCAGCCGACAATGTAGTAAAGCCCAAGCTGTGGTACTACAGACATCTTCAATTCCTGGATGACCAGATCAAGGCCAGGGAATCTATTTCCAGCCTTCCCTCAACCCTTCCTTCCACCCTTCCCTCCAGCGTTCCTTCCACCCTTCCCTCCACCCCTGCAGAGGCGGAGGAGGAGCCTCCCGAGCTAGAAGAGCCAGATCTTCACATCTTCAGCCCGGTATAGTATTTTTGATGCTAATTATTGTCCACTAAGTAATATGGAGTTGAACTGTTTGGCTTAGCCATAAATGATCCCACCCCCCCCCCCTCCAAAATAAACCAGTAATGAGATCAAAATTGTGTGTGATTGATTCCTCAAATAATAGAAATCTACATTTTATTTTATAAACAGGATGAGGCAAGCCAGGAGGAAGAGGGTCAGGAGTGTGACAGGCAGGAGGAGGCAGGGCCCAGTGGGACTCAGCAGGTCCCCAGGCCTAGTGACAGCACCGTCTCCCAAGTGGCTCCCCTCCACGTCAGACCGCCAAAACAACGGCGGATGACACAAGTGGAGGAGGAGTCACTAAAGATAATTCAGGAGGCTGCTGCCATTATGAGGGCCCCCCTCAACCCTACGGAGGGGTTTAGCACCTATCTGGCGGATAAGCTGCTCAGAATGGAGGCGGGACAACGGGCCCTCTGTGAGCATCTCATCTATATGGCCGTACACATGGGGGCGAGGGGGCTGCTGACTGAGGCCACCCATATCTTGCAGCAGCCCAATCCCTCTCCTCCTTCTCCTCCTCCTCCTGCCACATCACCACCCACAGTGGCCCAGCCTGCAAGGGTGCATGGACGGGGCCGTGGAGAGAACGCTGCAGAGAGGCGTGGAAGGAAGGCTACAAGGAAGAGCAGGTGGTGATTCCCTGGCCTCGAGCTGCTCATCCAGAAATTGAAGGTTGATGGAGTACCACAGCTTGGGATGATGTATGTCTTTGGCTGCTGCTCCTGATTTCATGCTGTTGTTGATTTTATTATTGATCATAGTCAGGTCTGCATTTGGGATCTAATGACTTTATATTCTCTGCTAATTTGGGAATAGTTGCCCTTCGGTTTTTGATTTGTTTTTTCCAAAATAAAGGGAAATTTGATTACAGCCAACCTACATGCCTGATGTGTTTTTTTGAGAAGTAGCAATAAGATTGCATAAATACAATGTGTAATTAAGAACAAGGGACACCAACCTCCATGATTTTTGTAAAATTAAATATTATGTTGTTCTGAGAAATTGACACACCAAAAAATGCACAACAAATTTTAAGAGTCAAAAAACATAAAGGTGTAATTTGGGAGGTCGGCCTTGCAGAATTTTACTAATTATTCCTAAGATCACTAGAAAAAAGAAAGACATACATTTGTCAGAACTCAGGAGAAAGTTCTGCTGCCAAAATGACATTTTAAAGACCGTTCGAAAGCAAAAAAACATGCGCTGCATTAAACGAAGCAATAACTTGCAGAATGACGAATGTGCTCTCTCCATTAGGAACGCTAGTTTTACAAGAACGAGCGCTCCCGTCTCCTAATTCAGTCTGAGCATGCGTGGGTTTTTAAACCGATGGACTTGCCCATAGACGATCGGAAATTCCCATCGGTTTTTTATCCATCGGAAAATTTAAAAACAAGTTCTATTTTTTCCATCCGATGGAAAAAAGACCGATGGGTACCATACACGATCGGTTGGTCTGATGAAAACCATCCATCGGACGGTTTTCATCAGTTAAACCGATCGTGTGTACGGGGCTTTAGTGTGCTAAAGTGTTTTATTCTGATTCTATTGTCAGTGTAGAATATCATTTTAGTGTGAATTTAGAGATAGATCAGTGTGAGTGTAGTGCGACCATTCATCTTTACATTAGTGTCAATGTAGGGATAGTTCAGTCAGTGTGAGTGTAGTTCTGTGCATTACTGCAAGTTTAACGCTGTATATTTCATTGTGTTACTTCAAGTTTAACGCCATATAGTTCTGTGCATTACTTCAAGTTTAACGCTATATAGTTCTGAGCATTACTTCAAGTTTAATGATGTATATTTCATTGCATTACGGCAAGTTTACCCGCAATATATTTAATTGCGTTACTGTAAATTTAACGCCATATAGTTCTGTGCGTTAATGCAAGTTTAACGGCGCATATATCATTGTGTTTCTGCAAGTTTAATGCCATATAGTTCTGTGCGTTACTGCAAGTTTAATGCCTTATATTTCTGTGCGTTACTGCAAGTTTAATGCTGTATATTTCATTGCGTTACTGCAAGTTTAACGCCATATAGTTCTGTGCGTTACTACAAGTTTAACGGCGTAAATATCATTGCGTTATTGCAAGTTTAACGCCATATAGTCCTGTGCGTTACTGCAAGTTTAATGCTGTATAGTTCTGCGTGTTACTGCAAGTTTAACACCATATACTTCTGTGCATTGCTGCAAGTTTAACGCTGTATATTTCATTGCGTTACTGCAAGTTTAACGCCATATATTTCATTGCATTACTGCAAGTTTAACGCTGTATATTTCATTGCTTTACTGCAAGTTTAATGCCGTATATTTCATTGCGTTACTGCAAGTTTATCGCCATTGTGAGGGGGTTAGCTCGGCAGCGGGTGTGTGTGACCCCCGGGATGGGCTCCCCAGACAAAAACAGGCCCAGCAAACGGAGGTTGTGGTTTTCAAAATCAAAAAGGTGCGGTTTATTTTCTATTTACAGTGACAAAACACAGCAAAGCAAAAGAAACATAAATAAAATAAATCCTGGTCAACTTGACCTCTGACTAAACATACAGGTTTCCTAACTAACAACTGGGATCAGCCTAGTGCTGTCCTAGTCCCTAAGTCCCTGGTTTTAAATGTCCAAGCAAATAGCCACACAGGCTTTGTCTCACCGCACAGGGGTTCACTCTCCCTAGACAGTCCACACAGGTCTGGTTCCAGGCATGAGCTAACATATAATGAAGCTGGGAGTTCTTATAGAGGCCTAAATGAGCTGACAAGGTTCAGCTGGTCTCCTCATCTCTGTCTGCACGACGCCCCACACTCTCCCTAGAGGTATGAGTCATCCATGAGCCCACTAGCCTTATACAACTCTCCACCTAGTTGTATAAGTCGGCGTAAAGCCTGAATCTGGGCGAAATATATCTACCCCCCTGGATGCAACCAGGTGACTTTACCTTCCTGCTGTCACATACCCCCCCCTCTTGTTTTAACCTCGGGGTTGGAACACCAGCAATCAGGCATTCATGTACTCGAGACAAAGCATCCACATTCCCCATTTGAACGCCAGGGCGATGCTTTACTGTGAAGTTGAATTCCTGGAGGGCCAGGAACCACCTATTCACTCTTCTATTTGTTTCCTTGTTTTGAGCCATCCACTTTAACGGAGCGTGATCCGTAACCATGTCAAAGTGCCTACCTAGCAGGTAGTACCGAAGGGAATCTAGAGCCCACTTCACCGCTAAACACTCCTTTTCAACGGTGGCGTAATTTACCTCATGGGACTTCAACTTCCTGCTGAGGTAAATGACTGGGTGCTCTTCCCCGTTCCAGACCTGGGACAATACTGCTCCTAACCCCACATCTGACGCATCACTTTGTACGACAAAGTCTTTAGAGAAGTCGGGTGAGTACAACACTGGCTGGCTACATAAGGCTTGTTTCAAGAATTGGAATGCTGCCTCAGCCTCGGGGGTCCATTTAATCATGACCGACCCTTTCCCCTTCGTCAGGTTGGTTAGGGGCACAGCCTTAGAAGCAAAGTGGGGAATGAATCGCCGATAATACCCAGCGATTCCCAGAAAGGCTCGTACCTGCTTCTTGCTGTTGGGACGTGGCCAACTCTGGATGGCCTCGACTTTGTTGAGTTGGGGTTTTATTACTCCCCTCCCAATGGTGTACCCAAGATATTTGGCCTCCTCCTGCCCAATGGTACACTTCTTGGGGTTAGCCGTAAACCCCGCTTCCCGAACAGAGTCCAGGACTGCTTGCACTTTTGGCAGATGTGAGGCCCAATCTGTGCTATGGACAATTACGTCATCCAGGTAAGCCGCAGCATACTCCCGATGGGGCCTCAGCATCTGGTCCATTTTCCGCTGGAATGTGGCCGGCGCATTCTGTAACCCGAACGGCATTCTTTTATATTGGAACGCCCCGTCTGGGGTTACAAATGCGGTTTTCTCTTTGGCCGACTTGGCCAGGGGGATTTGCCAATACCCTTTTGTGAGGTCAAGAGTCGTCATGTATCGGGCTGTTCCCAGCCGGTCGATCAACTCATCTATACGTGGCATGGGGTAGGTGTCAAATTTTGTAACTTTGTTCAACTGACGAAAATCGTTACAAAATCGCCAGCTCCCATCCGGTTTAGGCACCAACACAATGGGACTAGACCAATCACTTTGGGACTCCTCTATCACCCCTAAGTTCAGCATTTTCTGTACTTCCTCCCGTATTGCCTCCCGTCGGGCCTCTGGGATCCGATGGGGTTTTAACTTCACCCTTTCACCGGGCGGGGTAATGATGTCATGCTCTACCCCAGATGTTTGTCCCGGCAGCTCAGAGAATACCTCCTTGTTGCGAAGCACAAACTCCTTAACCTCCTGTTGTTGGGGTTGTGACAAGGTGGCTGCTATTCCAACCTCAGGAATCACGCAACCAGTTTGAGCTGGTGACCAAGTGTCTGCGACTAGGGACTCTCTATCCCTCCAGGCTTTCAACAGATTAACGTGATAGATCTGTTCGGGCTTTCGCCTTCCTGGTTGTCTGACCTTGTAATTCACTTCGCTCACTTTTTCCATTATCTCATAGGGGCCTTGCCATTTGGCAAGGAATTTACTTTCAACCGTAGGGACAAGTACCAGTATCCTATCCCCCGGGGAAAAGGTACGGGTCTTGGCTCCACGGTTGTACACTCTCTGCTGTGCTAACTGCGCTTGGGCCAAATGTTCCTTCACGATGGGCATTACCTGTGCAATTCGGTCTTGCATCAGGGCGACATGCTCAATCACACTCCTGTGGGGAGAACTCTCACTTTCCCAAGTTTCCTTGGCAATATCCAACAGCCCTCTTGGGTGTCTCCCATACAGTAACTCAAAGGGGGAGAATCCCGTAGAGGATTGGGGCACCTCCCTAATAGCAAACATCAGATAAGGAAGTAGACAGTCCCAATCCTTTCCATCTCTATCCACCACTTTCTTCAACATTTGTTTTAGGGTTTTGTTGAATCTTTCAACCAGCCCATCGGTTTGGGGGTGATACACAGATGTACGTAATTGCGTCACTTTGAACAATTTACACAGCTCCTTCATAACCCGGGACATAAAGGGTGTACCTTGGTCCGTAAGCAGTTCTTTACAAATACCCACCCGGCTAAACACAAGAGATAGCTCTTTGGCTATGGTTTTGGCCGAGGTATTTCGGAGAGGGATCGCTTCTGGATAACGGGTGGCATAGTCCATTATAACTAATATGTACTGGTGCCCCCTAGCGGACTTGATTATAGGCCCTACCAAATCCATGGCGATCCTCTCAAACGGGACCTCAATGATGGGTAGAGGGACCAGCGGGCTACGTAAATGTGGCATCGGGGCCGACCTCTGACACACAGGGCAGGAGGAACAATAATTTTCTATGTCCTTCATCACCCCCGGCCAATAGAATCTCTGTAATACCCTCTCTCGGGTTTTCTCTGTCCCCAGATGACCTCCAAGAATGTGCCCATGGGCCAACTCCAACACCAACTTCCTGTAAGGTTTGGGCACCACAAGCTGCTCAACGGTTTCTTCTGCCCTTTTTGCCACCCGATACAGTAGGTCCTTCTCTACGCTGAAGTATGGGTAAGTGCAGGTATTATCTGGGTTCACTAACTCGCCATCTATTTTCACTACGTTTTCCCGTGCCTTTATTAGGGCGGGGTCTTTCAACTGTTCTGTGGCAAAGTTTTCCCTGTGAACCTCAAGATCAGAAAACTCCACAGACGGTAGGTTTTCGTCTGAGGAGGTGGGCTCCTCTCCAGTTTCTTGAGTCTCCCCTGCCAATACTGATAAGGGAAATTCCGGAGAGTCCTCACCACTCTCAGGGGAGTTCTGGCTATCACAATCCTGGTACATAGGGGCACCAGTGGGGGGCTCAGGATCATCCCACAGTTCCCAGAACTTCGGAAAATCCCTTCCCACAATGGCGTCATGCGGTAACTGAGATACTAAGCCCACTGGAAGAGAGAGGGTACCTTTGGGGGTCTCGAAACACACTGTAGTCACTGGATACTCTCGGGTGTCCCCATGCACACAAATAACAGCTACCTTGCTATTCCCAAAGACCTCTGTTTTAACTAACTCAGCCTTTATCAGGGTCACAAGGCTACCTGAATCCAGCAATACCACAACATTTCTACCATTAACACACATTTTGCATAAATGTTTCTCAGTTCCTCGAATGGCAGTGCATGCGACTGTCGCACACAGCGACTGACGTCTGCCCGTCAGAAAGTCACACTGCATGGGTTCCTCCACAACCGGGCAATTGGCTGCAATATGTCTCGCTTGCCGGCAGCGGTAGCAAACGATCCTTCTTGCCGCCTCTTGAGCCGCTGATTTCCCAGGCTGTTCTCGCCAAACTTGGGGTAGAGCTCCCACCCTCTCACTCTCTCCACCCTCACCCCTTGGAATCCTCTTATCCGCCCCTGGGGATGGTCTGGTCTTAGGGTGGAAAGTCTGAGTGTCTCTGGAAGAGGCCGTCAGGTTCTCTGCAGCCAAGTATCTCTCTACCCGATCCACAAGTTTACCGGCCGTTTCTGGGTCTCCATGGCTTACCCACTTTTGGATGGCAGTAGGAAGAGCTCTCAAAAACCGATCCATTACAACACGTTCCACAATCTTTGGTGCGGACAAAGTCTCTGGCTGTAGCCACTTTCTGCTCAGGTGAATGAGATCATACATTTGAGACCTGGGGGGTTTTCCAAGCTGGAAAGTCCAGTTATGCACACGCTGAGCCCGGACAGCCTGGGTGACACCCAGCCTTGCCAAAATTTCAGCTTTTAGCATCACATAGTCTTTTGCTTGGTTAGGCTCTAGGTCATAGTAAGCTTTCTGCGATTCACCAGTTAACAGAGGAGCCACCAGTCCAGCCCACTGCTCCTCAGGCCACTTTTCTCTTTCAGCGGTCCTTTCAAATGTGGTCAAAAATACCTCTGGATCATCCTCTCCAGTCATTTTTGTCAATAAACGACTCACCCCAAAGGACGCGGTATTAGTGGGACGGCTTTCCTCACTGGTCTGCGGACGTTGCTGCATTACTGCTTCCATTTGTTGTAGTCTCTGCTCTTGCTTCTGTAACAGGTCTATGAAGCGGGCCTCAGATTGCTGCTGGGCTTGTTGCTGAGCTTCCAGACTCTGTTGGTGAGCTTGCTGCTGGGCTGCAAGGCTCTGTTGATGAGCTTGCTGCTGGGCTGCAAGGCTCCTTTGCAAACCTGCATTTGTCTGCTGTTGATTGGCATTTGCTAGAGCCAGCTGTTTCAGTATCTCCTCCATGCTGGCTTAAAAAAAAACTGCCACTGGTTCTCCACCAACTGTGAGGGGGTTAGCTCGGCAGCGGGTGTGTGTGACCCCCGGGATGGGCTCCCCAGACAAAAACAGGCCCAGCAAACGGAGGTTGTGGTTTTCAAAATCAAAAAGGTGCGGTTTATTTTCTATTTACAGTGACAAAACACAGCAAAGCAAAAGAAACATAAATAAAATAAATCCTGGTCAACTTGACCTCTGACTAAACATACAGGTTTCCTAACTAACAACTGGGATCAGCCTAGTGCTGTCCTAGTCCCTAAGTCCCTGGTTTTAAATGTCCAAGCAAATAGCCACACAGGCTTTGTCTCACCGCACAGGGGTTCACTCTCCCTAGACAGTCCACACAGGTCTGGTTCCAGGCATGAGCTAACATCTAATGAAGCTGGGAGTTCTTATAGAGGCCTAAATGAGCTGACAAGGTTCAGCTGGTCTCCTCATCTCTGTCTGCACGACGCCCCACACTCTCCCTAGAGGTATGAGTCATCCATGAGCCCACTAGCCTTATACAACTCTCCACCTAGTTGTATAAGTCGGCGTAAAGCCTGAATCTGGGCGAAATATATCTACCCCCCTGGATGCAACCAGGTGACTTTACCTTCCTGCTGTCACACCATATAGTTCTGTGCGTTACTGAAAGTTTAACGTCATATATTTCATTGCGTTGCTGCAAGTTTAATGCTGTATATTTTATTGCGTTACTGTAAGTTTAACGCCATATATTTAATTGCATTACTGCAAGTTTCATGCCTTTTAGTTCTGTGCATTACTTCAAGTTTGATGCAGTATATTGCAGGATATTATAGTGTATTCGTGTAGTGTCTATGTGTCATGAATACTCAAATTAAAGTGCACCAAACACCACTTTCCCTTGATTAAAGTGCATTCACGTACAAACAGGACCCGATTTCCCACAAGGCCAACAAGGCCAGGCCTCGGGGCGGCACTGTGTGCAAGGGCCCACGCCGCGGAGGAGACAAGTCCTCCTAAAATTAATTTTCTGAGTCCCCGGCCGCCTGAAACTCCGGCCGCCATTTTTCAATGTCCGGCACCCTGTGATTGGGCCATGGGGGTCATGTGCGGCGTGGGGCTGGCCTGTCCATGATCCTGAACTCCCGCCTCTGCACATGACCTCCATACGCCCAATCACAGTGCGCCGGACACTGAGCAAACATGGCGGCCGCCTCCTCCTATCCTCCAGACCTGTTTCCATGATGCAGGACAAGCAGGTGAGGAGGAACACAGACTGGGGAGAGAAACGTAGAAAAGAGAGAGTGAGGCAGAGAGACAGGGGCACTGAGAGAGAGAGAGACAGAGGCACTGAGAGAGAGAGACAGAGGCACTGAGAGAGAGAGACAGAGACACTGAGAGAGACAGAGGCACTGAGAGAGAGAGACAGAGGCACTGAGTGGGAGAGAGACAGAGGCACTGAGAGAGAGAGACACAGAGGCACTGAGAGAGAGAGACACAGAGGCACTGAGAGAGAGAGACAGAGGCACTGAGAGAGAGAGACAGAGGCACTGAGAGAGAGAGAGAGAGGCACCGAGAGAGAGACAGAGGCAAAGAGAGAGAGAGACAGAGGCAAAGAGAGAGAGAGACAGAGGCAAAGAGAGAGAGACAGAGGCAACGAGAGAGAGGGGGGCAACGAGAGAGAGAGAGAGACAGAGGCAAAGAGAGAGAGAGGGGCAAAGAGAGAGAGAGGCAGAGAGAGAGAAAGACAGAGGCAGAGAGAGAGAGGCAGAGAGAGAGAGACAGAGGCAAAGAGAGAGAGAGACAGAGGCAAAGAGAGAGAGAGAGACAGAGGCAAAGAGAGAGAGACAGAGGCAAAGAGAGAGAGAGGCAAAGAAAGAGAGAGACAGAGGCAGAGACAGAGAGAGAGGCAAAGAGAGAGGCAGAGAGAGACAGAGGCAGATAGACAGTGAGAGACGGGGGCAGAGAGTGAGAGACGGGGGCAGAGAGAGGGAGAGAGGGAGAGTGGCAGAGAGAGGGAGAGTGGCAGAGGCAGAGAGTGGCAGAGAGAGTTATAGTGGACAGTTAGTGTAGTGGACAGTGTAGTGTAGTGGACAGTGTAGTGTAGTGTGGTGGACAGTGTAGTGTAGTGTAGTGGACAGTGTAGTATAGTGGTCAGTGTAGTGTAGTGTAAAAATAGTATAGTGGTCAGTGTAGTGTAGTGGACGGTATAGTATAGTGGTCACTATAGTGGTCAGTGTAGTGTAGTGGACAATATAGTATAGTGGTCAGTGTAGTGTACTGGACAATATAGTATAGTGGTCAGTATAGGTATCAGATAGGTCAGTGTTGGAATCAGGTAGGTCAGTACTATTGTATTTGAAGGGACTCGGGGAGTGCTAAAAGTCCACAGGTTAGGGGGGCGCAAATTACTTGCCTTGCCCCGGGTGCTGACAACCCACGCTACGCCACTGGGCGGCGGAGAGAGATTACATCATCTCTCATTGCCCGCACTGCTGTTCCAACTTCCACCCTTACTTACAGGGCCGCGAAGGCTGCGCGACCTCAAACAGAAGAGAGAGAATGACGTCATCTCTCACCGCCCGCCCTCACTCTCATCTCTCACTCTCATCTCATATGCCTCTGTTTCACGGTTCACCTGCAGCTCGTTTTCCAGCGTTGTACCTGGCTGCAAGTACTCTGCAATGCTGGGGGGGGGGGGGTGGAGGCAGTGTGGCAAGTGACATTCCCATCTGGTGGCAGGCAGCGTGGCAAGTGACATTCCCATCTGGTGACAAGCGACGGTGGCAAGTGACACGCTCAGTGCTCCCACTCATTCTGCTTTATGGTTAGTTGAACTATTTAATTTTATATTACAATGTAATGATAGAAATAATGCATTTCAATCATCCTGATACCATAACAACCATGGTGCCGGAATGATTGAAGCACTAACACCAGTCATTATCTGCGAAAAAATTGATTACCCCCTCCCATGCGTCGCCCCCCCCCCCCCACCCTATGTGATGGTGGGGGGGCGGCATTGAAGGACCCGGCCTTAGGGCGGCAAAGGGAGTAAATCCGGGCCTGCGTACACATTTACACATCTTTATTACATTTTGTTAATAAGCACCCCCCACTCCCCCCCATAATGTCTGGGAGGAGAGGCAGACATTCCCATGGCACTGTAAGGGGGCCAGCAGCATATGTGTCCACAGGAAAAAGTGGAGGTGGTCAGTCCTCAGGCAGGGCATCATTTTCTCTTTTTAGTGACATTGCCCGTGCTATCCAGCCAAGGCATGCAGAGGAGATGGTGGACTGGCTTATTAAACCATCCTCATCCTCCTCATCCTCTGTCACCCAAGCAGAGACTAGCATGCAGTCCCCTGCAGCTGCCAGAGGGGTAAAACCTGCCTCCTTGTCCACAGCTATTCCTGCCATAGCCCCGGCATCAGTCATGGAGGAGTCTGCAGAGTTATTTAAACACAGCATCAGCCACTTGCTCCTTGACGATGCACAGCCATTACTCAATTCAGATGTTGATTCTGACTCTGAGGTTGAGGAAGGCAGGAACATGAGCCTACATAGAGGGGAGAACACTATTACACAAATTGGCAGTCATGTTCCCCCAGCCGCAGCGTATTGCCAAGTTGTCTCCAGTGGTAATGAAGATGGAGGAGATGATGAGGTCACTGACTTGACTTGGGTGCTGTGCGTGAATTTGCAGAATGTGCTATACCACAATGGCAGGTTCCCAGTTGCTATTTCTTTTCACGTAAGGCCATTCCATCTCTCTACCATCAGAAGGCAATGTTGTGGCATCGTTGGGCAAAACAGTCAGCCACAAAGTCCACATTACTGCTGACAAGTAGTCCAGCAAGCCTGGGCAGGAACGATATATATCGTTCACAGCACACTGGGTAACTCTGCTTGCAACTCGGAAGGATGCAGGACAGGGCTCAGTGCTGCAGCTTGTTGTGCCTCCATGTCTCCATACAGCTGGTGATGATGCCAGATTCGTCAGCTCTACCCCCTCCTCCTCGTCCTCCTTGTCCCTCTTCTGCTGAATTGTCCTATGAACCTCAAGTACCCCCTAAGCGTTGAAAGGGCTATTCACTGAGTCAAGCTAAAAGGTGCCATTTAATGCTTCAGCTGGTGTGTCTAGGGGACAGGAACCACACCAGAGCAGAGATTTTTGCAGCTCTGCAGGGAAAGGCCCAGGGGTGGTTCACGTCACGCCAGCTGAAGCCAGGAAATGTGGTGTATGATAATGGCACAAACCTCCTGTCTGCCGTTAGACAGGGAAAGGTGACACATGTGCCATGCCTGGCACATGTCCTCAATTTGGTGGTGCAGCGTTTCCTAAATAGGTACCCAGGGTTGGAAGATGGCGTGTAGCCATTTTAGGCAGTCATACACAGCCAGTGTTCGGTTGGCTGAAATTCAGCAGGAATTTCACCTGTCCATTAACCGCCTGATTTGTGACATGCTCACCAGGTGGAACTCGACTTTGGCAATGCTGCAGTGGCTGCACATGAAGCAAAGGGCTGTCAACAAGTACCTGTGTAAGTATGGCACAACGACAGGCTTTTTTCCCCAATGGCTGCTCATAAAGGATGCATGCACTGTACTGTCACCATTTGAGGAGGCCACAAGGATGGGGAAGCCGCGACAATGCATGCATCAGTGAAACAATGCCTGTTGTGTTCCTGCTGAAACAGACTCTGCGTGGCATTATGGACAGGGCACTCGAGGCAGAGCAGTGGGAGGAAGAGGAGGACTTTCTTTCTTCTCAAGGCCCACTTTATACAGAAACCATTGTTCCTATGCCACAGAACACACAAGAGGAGAGGGAAAGAGGAGGAGGAGGATTCTGGCAGCTTCGGAGGCATTGAAGCAGAGGAAGACATACATCAAAATATAAGAGATGGTTTTCCATCTGCAGAACCCTTGGGATTAGTAAATTGCTGGCAGGAGGCAGTTCCACAATCCACAGTCTGCTTCTCAAGCCTCCGCAAATTTGCGGTGCATGGGCACCCTCATGCTTCAAAGCCTGCGAAAGGACCCAAGAATACGTGGCGTAAAGGAAAAGGATCACTATTGGTTGGCAAACATCCTTGACCACCGTTATAAGGGGAAAATCTCAGAACTCATCCTGTCCCTACAGAGAGTGCAAAACATTAAATCTCTTGTGGACACCTTAAAGCAGTAGACAAAAGTGAAAAACTAAAGGTATTTTAATATAGAATAATTAATTCATATAAGAAAGTCAGAAAACATCAACATATTTGATCTAATGTTATAACTGGTCCACAGAGGTTATCATAATAATCATCATACAGTACATTTTCTTTAATTGAACTCCAACGAGTAGAAACAAGGCAATAATCATAAAACTATAAGATAACCAGACAGTGGGTCCAGAGGAGGTGGAGAGCTTGCTCAACATGTTACGCGTTCAAAAAACGCTTCCTCAGGAGCATATGTATATGAATATAGTGGGCCGTGTTGAAAAAAACAAACAACAATTACTCAGCCCATCTACCTAGACAATGGCGATCTTTTAAGAGGTGCCACCAGTCGAAGAGGTAGTATCGTGTAAATGTAATGATATTGGTAAGGCGATCAATCCTGGTAAGAAGCGACCATTCCAAGCACAGGATCACTCGCCAATGCAGACACCATCTCCATCCAAGGATCTATATTAGTACCTTTAGATCACAACAACACCATTGCAACCTCCCTATGGACTAAGTTGATGTGTCCAACTCTGTTCCAAAAAAGAACCACATTACTATTCGTCCTTGGATCGGCTGAGTGTACCCCTGTTGCTTTGTGCTTACCAGCATTGATCGCCTTACCAATATCATTACATTTACACGATACTACCTCTTCGACTGGCGACACCTCTTAAAAGATCGCCATTGTCTAAGTAGATGGGCTGAGTAATTGTTGTTTGTTTTTTTCAACACGGCCCACTATATTCATATACATATGCTCCTGAGGAAGCGTTTTTGAACATGTTGAGCAAGCTCTCCACCTCCTCTGGACCCACTGTCTGGTTATCAATCTTATAGTTTTATGATCATTGCCTTGTTTCTACTCGTTGGAGTTCAATTAAGGAAAATGTACTGTATGATGATTATTATGATAACCTCTGTGGACCAGCTATAACATTTGATCAAATATGTTGATGTTTTATGACTGTCTTATATGAATTAATTATTCTATATTAAAATACCTTTAGTTTTTTACTTTTGCCTACCGTGTGCCTTCAAAGTCCAAATCATTAGCTTTTAGCTTAAAATTTGCATATTATCGGGACATTGGCACACTGTTACTTGTATATCCACAGTGTCACCCTGTGCAAGGATATACGTTAAACAACCCAATTTCTTCATACCTTAAAGCAGTGGTTCTCAACATTTCTAGTGTCGTGACCCCTTGATAAAATTTGCCAAGTTGTGGGGACCCCTAACAGTAAAATTTTCATAGCGTGAGTTGTCGGCACCCAAGGCAAGACATGAAATTTGCGCCCCTAACCCATGGACATATAGCGCTCCCTTCCACTCATACAGTATTAAAACCCCTTATGGTACATTTTAGAACATACCACTCTTTGTTCTCCTTACTTTTCCCTTATCCCTCTCTCTAGCCATCTTTCTTGTTCTCTTATTCTTTCTCTCCCTTTTGCTTTGTTTCTCCCCCTCTTTTCCTCTCCCTTCCATGTATTCTCTTTTTATTACCTCTCTTACTCCTTGGTGGCGGGGGGTTGGGGAAATGGAATGAGTGGCAGTGGTGGCGGGAAGAAGGGATGAGTGGCAGTGCCGGTGGGAAAAAGGGATGAGTGCCAGTGCTGGCAGGGAGAAGGGATGAGTGGCAGTGCTGGCAGGGAGAAGGAATGAGTGGCAGTGCTGGTGGGTGGGGGGGGATGAGTGGCAGTGCTGGGGAGAGTTCTGATCAGCCAACTTAGATGCTCTTGATCAAGGTCATCTGCTGATCTGAGAACTGTAGTGGGGACCTTTAATGTCAACTCTAATCACAGGTAGTGTTACTCACTGTGTCTCCAGCTCTGTGGTGTCTCGCAACATTGATAGGGTCTCCTCCAGCCCCTCCCACTTCACATTCCTCACCAGTCAGCTGACCTCTAGTCTCTGCCCCCCAGCCATGCCATGACCATGGGCGACTGTGAAGAGGCTGAGTGGGCGGCCGCGGGCTTCAGGAACAGCCCAGCTGGGCAGCCACAGGCTCCAGGGACAGCCCTGCTAGGCAGCCGCGAAAGGCTGGGAGAGCGGTGCGTGCTTCAGGAACAGTCCAGGATTCAGTGACCCCTGGAAAATCGTCATTCGACCCCCGAGGGGGTCCCGACTCCCAGGTTGAGAACCACTGCCTTAAAGAGAAGTTTATCGAACGCTTCTCCTGACTCTGGTAGGTTACAGTGTCGTGGAAAACATTGTTTTGAGGCTTCTGTTGGTCAAGAGAAGAGCGGTGTAAAAGGCGGCCGGCCGCCTTAGGTGTACGTTTAATAAACCATGATAAGCCGAGATCATGATGATTACCGCTTATCTCAGAGCATTGTCGGTTTAATAAGCTGAGATAAGGAGCAGAGAACATGTTCTCCGCTTCTCATCACAGCACATGACCGTTTTGTCACAAACGGCCAGTTTAATAAAGTGAGATCTGAAGATCTCACAGCCGTTCCACTGAAATATCTCCCTTCCAGATTCACCAGCTCAGAGGTGGAGAATCTGGGAGAGAAGCTGGTGTGATTAGAGGAAGAAGGCTTATTTCTTTCTAATATCAGCACCAGTGGGTTAAAAATTAATATTAACAACATTATATATATATATATATATATATATATATATACACACACACACACACACACACACGTGTGTGTGTATATAGATACTGTATAAATGTGTGTGTGTGTATATATATATATATATATATATATATATATATATATATATATACACACTGTATATACACACACACTATATATATATATATATGTATATATATATATATATATATATATATATATACACACACATATACAGTATTTATATATATGTATACACACGCACACACATATATATATATATATAGTATTTATATATATGTATACACACACACACATATATATACAGTATATATATACAGTATATATATATATATATATATATATTCATGTGTTTGTGTATATATGTGTGTGTGTGTTTGTACATATATATAAATACTGTATATATGTGTGTGTGTGTGTGTGTGTATATATACTGTAACCTGGGGGACAGGTAGCAGGTACAAAAGCTCCCTGGGATGAACAGGCACAGATACCAAGTCCATTGGATAAGTGAAAAACAGTGCAGTGTTTATTGGTAATATATATAAAGTCTATTTACAGGTGCTGTACAGTGTACAGTGTGCAGAAAAACAAACAGAACAAAAATAGTTAAACAAAAACCTAGCCGTGTCTCGGCTCTAACTATACTATATATACAGGCCCTCACTACCAGGCTGAGCAAGCCTACAGCTTGTCAGCTTCCACATAAATTGCTCCAAAAGTGTTCACCAACCTCCTTGCTCTCACAGACCAGCACTATCTGTGTTTCCCAGGCAGAGCAAAGGCTGTCTGCTCATGACTAGTGTATAACAGATGTATTCCTGGTCTGCCAACCACGTTCTACCCCGTACCTTACTTATACTTAATCAATGAGACCACACCTTTTAGTTTGGAGTAAAACATGGCCGTAGCAGCCTCCTTTATTATAACTGTTACATCAGTTATCAAAACATCAAAACATAATCAGAACATAATCAGAACCCATGTTCTCAGAATATTGCCTCCTGGTGTTGGTCTTTGCAGGAACCTCAAAATTACCATAATCATTATAATCATAATAATATTAATCATATCAATCTTAATCATATGAATAACAACCCATGTGACACTGCAGTACCTTAAATGGTCATAGGCCTCAAGCCGACCAGCTGCTCAGAGACGACCACTGGCCGCAGTGCAGTGGCGGATCCAGGGGGGGGGCAACAGGGTAATTGCCCCCCCGAGACCATCTGTCACACTCACTTGCTTGCTCTGTTTTTTTTTTTTTTGCGCCTGATCTCCCGAACTTTGGGGACCCGGTACCGGCTGGCCGTAGGACCCCTTGACCTCAAACTTGGCACACATGTAGCCCAATGTCTCCTCTACAAGTGTGCAAAGTTTGGTGACTGGGGGACTTACGGCCGGGGAGCACCGATTTTTTAAATCCGGGCACCCCTTCCATAGACTCCAATGTTAAATGGTAATTTCTCCAGTGATTTTGCGGACCCGGTACCGGCCGGTCGTAGGTCCCCTGAACCCCAACTTGGCACAAATGTAGCCCCATGTCTTCTCTACAAGCGTGCAAAGTTTGATGTCTGGGGGACCTACGGCCATGGAGCACTGATTTTTTAAAACCGGGCACCCCTTCCATAGACTCCAATGTTAAACAGTAATTTCTCCAGTGATTTTGCGGACCCGGTACCGGCCGGTCGTAGGTTCCCCGAACCCCAAACTTGGCACACATGTAGCCCCATATCTTCTCTACAAGTGTGCAAAGTTTGGTGTCTGGGGGACTTACGGCCGTGGAGCACTGATTTTTTAAAACCGGGCACCCCTTCCATAGACTCCAATGTTAAACGGTCATTTCTCCAGTGATTTTGCGGACCCGGTACCGGCCGGTCGTAGGTCCTCTGGACCCCAAACTTGGCACACATGTAGCCCCATGTCTCCTCTATAAGTTTGAAAAGTTTGGTGTCTGGGAGAACCGATTTTTCAAAGCCGGGCACTCCTTCCATAGACTTCCATGTTAAACATCAGTCTAGTCATGGGCACAGTGAGGAATGGGCACAGTGAGGCAAAGTGAGGCAAGTATAAGCCTAGGACACCATAGGCTTATACTTGAGTCAATAAGTTTTCCCAGTTTTTTGGGGTAATATTAGGTGCCTCGGCTTATATTCGGGTTGGCTTATACTCGAGTATATACAGTACTTGTTCTGCGGCTGCCGCTGCCTCTCTGAGTCTCTCTCTCAGTTTCTCACATCAGTCGATCAGCGGCGCTGAGAGAGAGACTCGTCTAATGTAGTTACGTGGCGCACTGACACGATACCAGGAGCGGAGAAGGAGGTGGGTGGAGCCTCTTCCCTGCACTCGCTGCTAACGCCTGGGCCGCTTGGCGTCTAGCAACGAGTGACGTCAGTGAGTCACGTCGGGCCGCTCTGCGGGCAGGTGCAATAGCGTGCGGCTCCACAGACGGGTAAGAAAGCGGGCGGCTCCGCTTGCGGCGCTGTTTGTTGTCGGGGGCGGCACGGTTCGTGGGCAGACCGTGCTGCTCAGTGTGTTGGCAGCGCAGGTGAGAGTGAGAGAGCAGGCTCAGTGTGGCAGCTGGTCAATCAGCTAGCCGGGAGCGGGGGAGCAGAGAGATGAGATTATCTCTCACCGCCCGTGCCTGCCCTGCATTCCTGCAGTGACTTCCGCCCTCACTGTGCAGGCAGCAGAGAGATTACAGTACATTATCTCTCTGCTGCCTGACTCTGGGAGTCTGGGACACAGCAAGAGACAACCAAAACTACACCTTAGCAGGCAAGTTAGTGACAATCCGCAAGGTGTGGCAGGCGACGTGGCAAATGACAATCTGCATCTGGTGGCAGGCAAGTGACAATCAGCAAGGTGTGGCAGGTGACGTGGCAAGTGACAATCCGCAAGGTGTGGCAAGTGACAATCCACAAGATGTGGCAGGTGACGTGGCAAGTGACAATCCACAACATGTGGCAAGTGACACGCTCAGGGCTCCCACTAATTGCAGGTGACGGTGGCAAGTGACACACTCGGGGCTCCCACTGATTCTGCATTGAACTATTTAATTTCATATTACAATGTAATAATAGAAATAATGCGCTTCAATCATCCTGACACCATAACAACCATGGTGCTGGGATGATTGAAGCGCCGACACCAACCATTTCCCCGATAAATTTCCCACAAAAAATCTTTTTTTGGCAGTGCCCCTCCCGAGAAAAGACTCTGGATCCGCCCCTGCCGCAGTGCCCCCAATATCAAACTCTTCCAGCTAAACCCCTGTTAGCTGGAATACACCCTCAGAACCCATACCACCGATAGGTCCTGACCACTTGCTTTTTGAGGTACTTCATTCTCCCACAAAGACCAAAACACCCGCCACTGCCACGACAATCCGTTCACCTGTAATGAAAGAAACAAAACAGAACCCAATCTTCGCCCAACAAATAAAATTAAACATTCCAACAACTCAACAATAGAGAGGATGGGTGGGAACTTTCCCCCACGCTGTGTTGTCTTAGGGGGGCGGGGACTCCCTTTTATCTGGCCTTTTCCCCTCCCCTTCTCACTTCATTTTAGCCAATCATTAATCTCTTCACATCTCATACCCTGTTCACTCAGTCATGCCAGCCCTCCGCCTATGGCATTCTGTCTTTCTGCTCCGGGCTTTTCTGGTGAGCTTACATTAGCCTGGGGAAGGAGCCCAAGACCCAAACTGGATCCTGGATCAGAGATCCCTGAATGTATATGAGAGGAGCCTGGGAGATGTATAAACCCCGAACAGGACTTTCCCAGGCTCTCTCTGAGATGCTCTGCTACACATCCTCCCCCCCTGTTCCAACCCCAGGGTTGGAACACCTGTAGCCCAACAGGAGTGAACACGGGACAGGGTATCTACATTCCCCATCTC
>CM055128.1:151723113-151760613 GCA_029206835.1 Rana muscosa
CCGTTCACCTGTAATGAAAGAAACAAAACAGAACCCAATCTTCGCCCAACAAATAAAATTAAACATTCCAACAACTCAACAATAGAGAGGATGGGTGGGAACTTTCCCCCACGCTGTGTTGTCTTAGGGGGGCGGGGACTCCCTTTTATCTGGCCTTTTCCCCTCCCCTTCTCACTTCATTTTAGCCAATCATTAATCTCTTCACATCTCATACCCTGTTCACTCAGTCATGCCAGCCCTCCGCCTATGGCATTCTGTCTTTCTGCTCCGGGCTTTTCTGGTGAGCTTACATTAGCCTGGGGAAGGAGCCCAAGACCCAAACTGGATCCTGGATCAGAGATCCCTGAATGTATATGAGAGGAGCCTGGGAGATGTATAAACCCCGAACAGGACTTTCCCAGGCTCTCTCTGAGATGCTCTGCTACACATCCTCCCCCCCTGTTCCAACCCCAGGGTTGGAACACCTGTAGCCCAACAGGAGTGAACACGGGACAGGGTATCTACATTCCCCATCTCAACACCTGGCCTGTGTTTTACAGTGAAGGAGTACTCTTGTAGGGCCAAAAACCACCGGTTCGCCCGTCTATTAGTCTCCTTCTTTTGGGCCATCCATTTCAGGGGAGCATGGTCAGTTATCAACTCAAACTGGTGCCCCAACAAGTAGTACCTGAGCGTGTCCACGCCCCACTTTATGGCTAAACATTCCTTTTCAATGACTGCATACTTTTTTTCATGGTCATTGAGCTTTCTGCTTAGGTACACCACAGGGTGTTCTTCCTCATTGTATACCTGTGAAAGTACTGCCCCAATACCAACATCAGACGCATCTGTCTGAACCAAAAAATCTTTGGAGAAATCGGGGGAGTACAATACTGGCTGTGCACAAAGAGCCTGTTTAAATGTTCTGCATTGAAATCTTCGTTAGAATGTTACATTAATCAAAACGAGTGACCTTCTTTTGCTGCTGATATTCACACAGAGTTATGACTTATTTTTTAACCTTTTTCATGCTGCTCTTAAGAAGATTTATGTGTATTATATCGTGCAAGTTTTTAGGAATAATTTAAATGGTAATATTTTTAAAAATGATGTTAATTATAATGTCGCAATGTTTTGGTAGTGATCTCCCATTTAATTTTGGACTCTATATTAGTTAAATTTCCCACCATGTTTTTTTGATAATCAGATTTAGTTATTCTTTTGGGGGGTTGTTATCTGTCCCTTTTTTTGTCAGTCAAATGTATCTGCTTACTCCAAAGCTAGATTTTTAATTTTTACAAATACACATAGTCAAGTAGGAACGTAAACAAAAATCACATTTATTCATGTTTAAAAATAAAATAAAGAGAAGGCAGCGCTGGAGAACCTGCTGCCATTTGTGCATCCCAGGGACCCCAGAGCACACAGCAACCCTGTGTGGACACTAAAATTGGGAGCTTGAGAAGGCCAACATTTCTGAACACAATCTGATGCTGGCCTCCCAGAGGTCAGGAACAGCAGCAGGTGAGATATATGTCCCAAGTCTGTGGTACTACAACAGGCTGCCTTCTGTCCGACCACAATGAAGCAAGGCCATCACTTCCTCTTCTTCCTGGCAACCTTCCCTGCAATCTTCCCTGAAGCCTTCCCTGCAGCCTTCCTTCTTCGTTTGGCTGGAGGCTGGCCCACTGGAGGGGTACTCCTGTCAGGAGGAGGAGGAGGAGATGTAGCAGAAGGGGGTGGGGCAGAAGAAGAAGGTGGAGGTGTAGCAGAAGGGGGTGGGGCAGAAGAAGAAGGTGGAGGTGTAGCAGAAGGGGGTGGGGCAGAAGAAGAAGGGGGAGGTGTAGCAGAAGGGGGTGGGGCAGAAGAAGAAGGGGGAGGTGTAGCAGAAGGGGGTGGGGCAGAAGAAGAAGGGGGAGGTGTAGCAGAAGGGGGTGGGGCAGAAGAAGAAGGTGGAGGTGTAGCAGAAGGGGGTGGGGCAGAAGAAGAAGGGGGAGGTGTAGCAGAAGGGGGTGGGGCAGAAGAAGAAGGGGGAGGTGTAGCAGAAGGGGGTGGGGCAGAAGAAGAAGGGGGAGGTGGAGGTTGAGGTTGGGTCAGTTGTGCCACCTCACATATGGCGGTATTGGGGGTAATTTTCTCCCTCACCCCCTTGTTGAGCAAGGTGATGAGCAGGGAATCGCATAGGAGGCGTTGCTCCATGCTCATCACCTTGAACTTAGCCTCCACTAGGCCGGCAATGGCCTCTTCAGGGGATGTGGGCTCCTGGAGGGTGGCATGGGCCTCACGAATAAGGGCCATTGCTGCCTCACTTGTGCTCCTGTCCCTCCTGCCTCTTTTGTGAAGCCGGATGGGAGGCACCTGGGATCTGGTGCTTCTCCTTTGCCCTGCCACCTCCTGTCTGCCACTGGGCCCTGCCACCTCCTGTCTGCCACTGGGCCCTGCCACCTCCTGGCTGCCACTGGGCCCTGCCACCTCCTGTCTGCCACTGGGCCCTGCCACCTCCTGGCTGCCACTGGGCCCTGCCACCTCCTGGCTGCCACTGGGCCCTTCCTCCTCCTGCCTGACAGTTTCCAGACCCTCCTCCTGGCTGATTATATCCTGTGTATGAAAAAGGGACATAGTTTAATATGTTTGTTTAATCTTTGCATCAAACTTTGTAATCCTGATTGAAGCAATTAGAATGTAAATCCATAAATCCTTGCTTTAAATTTACCACTACATCAGATTGACTATTTAGCACCCAATTAAGTGCAGAATAATGTCTACAGATCTTGATTTCACTTGTGCAATCCAAAATAGTTTATGTTTGTCATCTTGACATATTTGTCAAACATTAAGTTTATCCCAATTCATTTTCGAAAAATACTATACCTGGCTCCAGATGGCCAAATCAGGATCATCCAGGATGGCTGCCTCCTCTTGCTCCAGAGAAGGCTCAGGTTGGCTGCAGGGAAGTCTGGGGGGAAGAGTGGAGAGTGATGGCCTTGTCTCAATGTGGTCATCCAGGAAGGACATCCTGTTGTAGTACCACAAAATCGGGACATACACATCATCTGCTGCTGCTCCTGACCTCTGAGAAGCCAGCACCTTAGAGCGTTCAGTCCTGTAGGTACCTCTCAAGCTCCCAATTTTAGTGTCCACTTGTTTTGCTGTGGCTGTGGGCACCTTGGTATGCACAAATGGGAGCAGCTTCTCCAGCGCTGCTTTTCTCACCCCTCTTTTTTTGTGGATGGGGTTTTTCGTCTCCCACAGAGCGGGCAGCTCCCTTACCTGGTCAATAAATTCCGCCAGGAAATCCTTGTCGCTTATAAAGACATTCATATGCGTATCTGCAAGTTAAATAAATTATATATAACTAATGTGAGGCAAACAGTCTAACCTCCTTAACATGCTAGTCACCATATATATCCTCCAACATTCTCAAGACAGTATAGGCCAACAATTTGTACAAGTCACAAAATCACATACCTTCGTTCGCACGTCCGTCACTTGAACTCCTCTCTCCGCACACCGAACGTACTATAGTCACATGTGTGTTTGCTATATACACACCACGCATGCGTCAAAATACGAACAGGTCGCTCCGCACACGTCGCCCGCCCATGACGTTCTAACTAACATCTTTTCCCCGCCCCTTCTCTTTCGGCGCGCAGACAGATATGGCGGAGTTACAGCAGGTGTCTGATAATTCCGCAACTAACGAGGAGGAGACAAGCCCGGAGACCGAGGAAACGTCACGATCAAGGAGGAGATTCAAGGCATCGAATATGTCTTTGGCGGAGATGGCAGAGATGGTGGACATCTTGCTCAAGGCTGATTATGATGCCAAGCATGGGCCGTATAGCAAACCAAATAGAAGGAAGGCCAAAATCCTCACTAAAGTCGTGAAGAGTCTGAAGGCGAATTTCGGGGTGAAACGCTCAAATGAGCAGCTCAGAAAGAGGTGGTCAGACCTCAAACTGAGGGAGCCAGAGCAGTTGAGGAGCATAAAGAGAATGCTCGCTAAAAGTAAGTAAAATGTAGACTTTTCTGATATTAATCTTTTTCTAAACTGACATGTTGCTCTTTATTTTGGTTTCTCATATTGGACTCGCTTCCAAAATGTAATATTTTGAACTTGGTTGGGCACAGTAATCGTTCGTTACGTTACCGACACTTCGTTCGGCCACTATCCGCGGTTTTCGCTTATTTTAGAGCCACAAAAGTAATTATACATCTGCCATTTTTGCTCCAAAATTGTGGCGTATTTTTTCGTCTAGATGATGTGTTTGTAAAGAGAATGAAATGCAAACTTTTATCAGTGTAAAGGAGAGGACACTCAGCAGCTGCTTCCACATCTGTACTTTGGAGCACTATAGTGTGGGCCACCAGACCCGCCTTTTTTGGGTGTCCCACACAGGTGCATACGAGAATTTTTGTGGTGCCTCCATGTCAAATAAATTACATCCAAAGGTGAATACTAAGCATATTCTTGGTCATAAATAATGCATTCTTCTTTAAATTCCGCCCAAACACACACTTGTACCACACTTCCAATCAATTTAGCCTGTTTTTATTTTAACATTGAGATTTACAGTGTGATAAATTGACCTTTTGTTTGCTTCTCATAGGGGAGAGAAGACTGGGAGGAGGACACTCCAGGGAGCACATGCACCCCACAACTTCCAAGCAACCCCAAACTCCCAAAGACCCACAACCGAAAGATGTGCAGGAAGTTGAGGTGGAGGAAGGAGAAGTGCAGGAAGGAGAGGTGGATGACGTTGTGGATCTGGTCACCACAACAGGTCAGTATCTGTCACCACAGCTTCAGGTAAGAGATGTAGGCCTGCAGAGTTATAATACCTTTTGTTTTTTGTTTTTAGGGGATATAAATGTTGTGAAGGATAGTACACGGTTCTCTGCTGACAGTGCCCTCCGCCTCATCCAGCAAGTGATGGAATGTAGCACGGAACTGGACCTTATTAAACAAAGAATCCATGTGATGGAACAAACATTTAAAGACATTCTCGATGTTTTGGGGAGAATTCAATAAGCCATCCAAACACATTTGTTTTTACATGTTTGTTTTTGCAACTATTCGATTTTTTTTTGACAATCAAACCAGCCAAAAATTGAATCTGCACACAGTGTGTCAACATGTGCTATCTGCCATCAGGGGATATCCATGTACGTCTTTTTGTGGGTGCAACCCCTTCCTCGTATCTAAAGTCGGTGAACTGAGGAAGGGGTTGCACCCCCAAAACACGTCCATTGATCACTCCTGATGGCAGATAGCACATGTTGACAATAGGGATCAGGATTGTAAACTTCATAGATGTAAAAAATCCCAAATGTGTGCATATTCAATTTTTGCCTGGGCAAGGGGTGGCAGGACCCCATATTAGGACAGGCACATAGAGACATAGTTTGTGTAAGTGAATGTCTCAGATTGCTCAGAGGTATCCAATGTTGTAATTTTTGGAATGCAACTGTTATTTTTGTATTTTCATAAGCAAAAAATTGCTGGGTTGGGGCCAGGCCAACCCAAAAAAAACAGAAAAAACTAAAAATGGTGAGAATGTGCACAGAGTAAAATATTTGACCACAAACAACGTGTAGCTTCTTTTTATAATACCCTCTAAGCTTATTTGGTTATTTTGTAAGGTTACATAGTGAAATGGTTGTTATTTACTAAAGTAAAATACACTTGGCACTACAAATGCACAAAGACAAACTAGGAGACAGGAAAGAACAAATAATTAAAGGTTTAAACAAGCTTTTTATTGGGATCCTTAGACATAGGCTGGCATAGGAATTGCCCCCCTACCCGTGAAATACTCCATGTATTTGTCCCGAACCTCACGGGCATTTTGGGAGGGCAAGCCAGGACGGGCAGATTCCAGGCCCAGCAGGGGATTTGCAGGGGAAAGTCCAGCCTCTGGCAAAACTGAGGCCATATAGGAATTTGATTTTTGGCTCAGAAAGTTGTGTAGCACACAGCAGCATAATACGACATCATTTATTTTGTAGTCCGCCAAGTGTATTGAAGTCATAAAAAGGCGGAACCGGCTGGCCATTATGCCAAAGGCATTTTCGACAACTCTTCGGCCCCTGGCCAGCCGGTAATTGAACACCCTCTTCTCTGGGGTCAGGGTCCTCTGTGGAAATGGCCTCATAAGATGCCGTCCGAGTCCGAAGGCTTCATCAGCCAAGAAAACAAAGGGGAGTCCTTCAATATTCCCTGCATCCGGTGGCAATGCAAGGTCGTCACTCTGGAGACGGAGGGCAAACTCCGTCTGGATGAAGGATCCCCCATCGGACATCCGGCCATTCTTCCCTACATCAACATAGAGGAATTCATACCGTGCTGACACCACCGCCATCAGCACAATGCTATGAAACCCCTTTTAATTGTAGTAGTAGGACCCAGAACGGGGTGGCGGCACGATGCAGACGTGCTTCCCGTCTATGGCACCACCGCAGTTGGGGAAGTCCCACCGCGTGGCAAACTCAGTCTGCCATTCCTGTGGCGTGGAAGGAAGCTGTGGAGTGAAACAAGATGAAATAATATTAGAATACCAAAGTCAGACATTACAAGGAAATTTGATTTAAAAAAAATCAAGGCCAACATCAATCAAATTCTACGTTTATTAAGGTGTTTAAAATAAGTATAAGGGAAGGCTCATTTATCAGATTCATCACCCCCTCTGATGGGCCATTACTAAATTATTTTGGGGGGGGGAAATGTGTTTGGCCACAGGATAGCATTGCAGTGGCGGTGCGTCCAGAGTGGGCGCTGGAGCACTGCCCCCTCTCTCCTGTGCCCATCACGCGTTGCATTAACCTATGTATTGTCTATGCCGCCCACTATTCAGGTGGATGGCCTTTTGTTTAGCGACCGACATATGAATAATTGCGGCATTTAGGGGGTTCAAATTGCATAGCAGAAACAGGTAGTAAAATAGTCTTGCACATTACAACCTGAGGGATGTAATTGGCTTCCGAAAAGTAAAATAGGGGACGCAGGGGGGGGGGCATTCCTTGGGGAAACACTGGCAGGCTGCTCTGCCAATCATGTTCACCAAGTCTGTTTAATGGTAACATGATTGACTGATGCAACATCAAGGGAAGGAGAAGACATCAGGGACAGAAGAAGGATGGCGCTGACCACAAGAAGGTAAGTGCAGGGCTGGGGGGAAAATGGCTGCATTGGAGGGAACCAAATGGCTGCATTAGAGGGGACAACTGGGGGCGTTTAATAGGCACCTGAGCAAAAAAGGAGGAAGTTTAGTTCATAAATTGGGGTGGGACCCCCAAACATTTGGAGCAACAGGCGCCCCTGCTGGAAAAGTTAGTGAAGGGAAATATTTATGGAGGAGAAAAAAGGGGCAATCTAAAGCTTCCAGCATGCATGGGGACAAAGGGGACATTCTCAGCATATTACAATCATGGTAATTAGGGAAGGATGAAAGAAATACAATACATTAGCATACAGGTAATACATAAAATGTGATGTTAATGGAGAAAACTTACCCTAATATAGTCCTCCTGCAGGACTTGTATAATAGCAGAAAAGGTGTCTGGGATTATGAGGCCCAGAGCCTGGGGGGAGATGCCTGTGGTGAACTTCAAGTCCTGAAGACTTCTCCCTGTCGCCAGGTAACGTAACGTGGCGATGAGCCTCTGCTCAGCACTGATGGCTTCCCGCATAACGGTGTCCTGCCTGGTAATATAGGGGGACACCAAAGCCAACAGTTCCTGAAAAACGGGGTCAGACATCCGCAGAAAATTCCTGTAGTCCTCAGGATTATTCTCGACGATCTCTCGCAGCAGAGGCATATGGCAGAATTGGTCCCGCTGGAGCAACCAATTCTTGGTCCATGAACTCCTCCTCACACCATTCATGGACTGGTCTTGGTCCAAAACAAGCAGACCAACACCAAGCGCACGCACAGCACGAACTCGACGACGAGAACATCCAGGCGACATGGCTAATAAGAAACGGTCGTCTTATCAGAACGTACAGAACAGAACGCACTTTAGAACAGCAAGGCCTATGAATAACGAACTGAAAAACAGAAACGAACAGGCAAGAATGCACTGTAAAACAGATACGACCTGCCTAGACGCCCTGAAAGTCAAGATACGAACCCACAAGCACAAACTGAACCACAGAAAACGATCTGAAAAGTACGAAGACTGAAAAGCGCGAATCGTCTCTTCCCAAACTTTTACTTCACACGCGGTAACACGAGATCAGCAAAAGCAGCCCAAGGGGTGGCGCCAAGAAAAAAGATCTTCCCCTTTATAGTGCCGTCGTACGTGCTGGACGTGAGCGCGGAGAACAACGAGGAAATTGGGAAATGTCAGTGTGTACGCATAGAAAGCTTGACGAGAAAATCGACAAGCTTAACAAAAATCTCGTCGAAAAAAACGACGTGTTTTTTACGACGAGAAACTCGGTCGTGTGTACGAGGCTTGAGACCAGACCATCCCCAGTGGCGGGTAAGATGATTCCAATGGGTGAGGGTGGAGAGAGTGAGAGGGTGGGAGTTCTACCCAAGGTTTGGCGAGAACAGCCTGGAAAGTCAGGGGTTCAATAGGCAGCAAGAAGGATTGTTTGTTACCCCTGCCGACAAGAGGGACATATTGCAGCAAATTGCCCGGTTGTGGATGAACCCATGCAATGTGACTTTCTAACGGACAGACGTCAGTCGCTGTTTGCGACAGTCGCATGCACTGCCATTCGGGGAACTGAGAAACATTTATGCAAAATGTGTGTTAATGGTAGAAATGTTGTTGTATTGCTGGATTCAGGTAGCCTTGTGATACTGACAAAGGCTGAATTAGTTACTACAGAGGTTTCTGGGAATAGCAAGGTAGCGATTATTTGTGTGCATGGGGACACCCGAGAGTATCCGGTGACTACAGTGTGTTTTGAGACCCCCAAAGGTACCCTCTCTCATCGGGTGGGATTAGTGTCTCACTTGCCTCATGATGCCATTGTGGGAAGGGATTTTCCAAAGTTCTGGGAACTATGGGATTGTCCTATATACCAGGAATGTGATAGCCAGAATTCCTCGGAGAGTGGTGAGGACTCTCCAGAATTTCCCTTGTCGGTATTGGCAGGGGAGACTCGAGAAACTAGGGAGGAGCCAACATCCTCAGACGAAAACATGCCGTCTGTGGAGTTTTCTGATCTCGAGGTTCACAAGGAAAATTTTGCCACAGAACAGTTAAAAGACCCCACCCTAATAAAGGCACAGGAAAACGTAGTGGAAATAGATGGCGAGTTAATGAACCCAGATGAGACCTGCACTTACCCATACTTCATCGTGGAAAAGGACCTACTGTATCGGGTGGCTAAAAGGGCAGAAGAAACCATTGAGCAGCTTGTGGTGCCCAAACCTTACAGGAAGTTGGTGTTAGAGTTGGCCCATGGGCACATTCTTGGAGGTCATCTGGGGACAGAGAAAAACAGAGAGAGAGTATTGCAGAGATTCTATTGGCCTGGGGTCATGAAGGAAACCGAAAATTATTGTTCCTCCTGCCCTGTGTGTCAGAGGTCGGCACCAATGCCACATTTCCGTAACCCGCTGTTACCTCTTCCCATCATTGAGGTCCCCTTTGAGAGGATCGCAATGGATTTGGTAGGTCCGATAATGAAGTCCGCTAGGGGGCACCAGTACATCTTGGTTATAATGGACTATGCCACCCGTTATCCGGAAGCGATTCCTCTCCGAAATACCTCGGCCAAAACCATAGCCAAAGAGCTATCTCTTGTTTTTAGCCGTGTGGGTATTTGTAAAGAACTGCTTATGGACCAAGGTACACCCTTTATGTCCCGAGTTATGAAAGAGCTGTGTAAGTTGTTCAAAGTGACACAATTGCGTACATCTGTGTATCACCCCCAAACAGATGGGTTGGTTGAAAGATTCAACAAAACCCTAAAACAAATGTTAAAGAAAGTGGTGGATAGAGATGGAAAGGATTGGGACTGTCTACTTCCCTATTTAATGTTTGCTATTAGGGAGGTACCCCAATCCTCTACGGGTTTCTCACCCTTTGAGTTACTTTATGGGAGACACCCCAGAGGGCTGTTGGATATCGCCAAGGAAACCTGGGAGTTCTCCCCACAGGAGTGTGATTGAGCATGTCGCCCTGATGCAAGATAGAATTGCACAGGTAATGCCAATCGTAAAGGAACATTTGACCCAAGTGCAGTTGGCACAGCAGAGAGTGTACAACCGTGGAGCCAAGACCTGTACCTTTTCCCCGGGGGATGGGGTATTGGTACTTGTCCCTACGGTTGAAAGCAAATTCCTCGCCAAATGGCAAGGCCCCTATGAGATATTGGAAAAAGTGAGCGAAGTGAATTACAAGGTCAGACAACCAGGAAGGCGAAAGCCCGAACAGATCTATCACGTTAATCTGTTGAAAGCCTGGAGGGATAGGGAATCCCTAGTCGCGGAAACTTTGTCACCAGCTAACTCTGATTGCGTGATTCCTGAGGTTGGAATAGCAGTCACCTTGTCAAAACCCCAACAACAGGAGGTTAAGGAGTTTGTGCTTCGCAACAAGGAGGTTTTCTCTGAGCTGCCGGGACAAACGTCTGGGGTAGAGCATGATATTCTTACCCCACCCGGTGAAAGGGTGAAACTAAAACCCTATCGGATCCTGGAGGCCCGACAGGAGGCAATACGTGAGGAAGTACAGAAAATGCTTAAGTTAGGGGTGATAGAGGAGTCCCAAAGTGATTGGTCAAGTCCCATTGTGTTAGTGCCTAAACCGGATGGGAGCTGGCGATTTTGTAACGATTTTCGACAACTGAACAAAGTTACAAAATTTGACACCTACCCCATGCCACGTATAGATGAGTTGATCAACCGGCTGGGAACAGCCCGATACACGACAACTCTTGATATCACAAAAGGGTATTGGCAAATTCCCCTGGCCAAGTCGGCCAAGGAGAAAACCGCATTTGTAACCCCAGACGGGGCGTTCCAATATAAAAGAATGCCGTTTGGGTTACAGAATGCGCCGGCCACATTCCAGCGGAAAATGGACCAGATACTGAGGCCCCATCAGAAGTATGCTGCGGCTTACCTGGATGATGTAATTATCTATAGCACAGATTGGGCCTCACATCTGCCAAAAGTGCAAGCAGTCCTAGACTCTATCCGGGAAGCTGGGTTTACGGCCAACCCCAAGAAGTGTACCATTGGGCAGGAGGAGGCCAAATATCTTGGGTACACCATTGGGAGGGGAGTAATAAAACCCCAAGTCAAGAAAGTCGAGGCCATACAGAATTTGCCACGTCCCAACAGCAAGAAGCAGGTACGAGCCTTTCTGGGAATCGCTGGTTATTATCGGCGATTCATTCCCCACTTTGCTTCTCAGGCTGTGCCCCTAACCAACCTGACAAAAGGGAAATAGTCGGTCATGGTTAACTGGACCCCATAGGCTGAGGCAGCATTCCAATTCTTAAAAAAAGCCTTATGTAGCCAGCCAGTGTTGTACTCGCCAGACTTCTCTAGGGAATTTGTCGTGCAAAGTGATGCATCAGACGTTGGGTTAGGAGCAATATTGTCCCAGGTCTGGAACGGGGAAGAGCACCCAGTCATTTACCTCAGCAGGAAATTGAAGTCCCATGAGGTAAATTCTGCCACGATTGAGAAGGAGTGTTTAGCAGTGAAGTGGGCTCTAGATTCCCTTCGGTACTATCTGCTAGGTAGGCACTTTGACATGATTACTGATCACGCTCCTTTAAAGTGGATGGCTCAAAACAAAGAGACAAATAGAAGAGTGAATAGGTGGTTCCTGGCCCTACAGGAATTCAACTTTACGGTAAAGCATCGCCCTAGCGTTCAAATGGGGAATGGGGATGCTTTGTCTCGAGTACATGCATGCCTGATTGCTTGTGTTCCAACCCCAAGGTTAAAACAAGAGGGGGGGTATGTGACAGCAGGCAGGTAAAATCACCAGGTTGCATCCAGGATGGTAGGTATGTATGCCCTAGATTCAGGCTTTATGCAAATTCATACCACTAGGGGGAGTACTGGGAGTCTTGCGGGGGAAGAGTTAATGAGCCCAGCTGAATCAAGTGGCTCATTAAGGCCTCTACAAGAACTCCCAGCATGCTAAGGGAGATGCTCCATCCTGGAACCAGTTCTGTGTTGTGCAAGACTGGGGAAAGTGTTTCTGTCCTGTGCGGTGAGACAAAGCCTGTGTGGCTAAAACCTTCAAAAACAGGGAGATAGGGGCTGGGGCAGCACAAGGCTGCACCTAGTTGTCAGACAGGGAACCTACGTGTGTAGTAAGTGGTCAAGCTGACCAGGATTTCTTTTTTTATGTTTCTCTTTGTTTTGCTGTTTTTCCCCTGTAAATAGTTTAAATAAACCGCACCTTTTGTTTTTGCAACTACAAACTCTGTCTGCTGTGCCTGTTTTTGTGTGGTGAACCCATCCAGGGGGTCACACAAACCCGCTGCCCAGCTAACCCCCTCACAATATATATATATATATAAATATATACACACACACACGTGTATATATACAGGATATATATATATATATATTTATGGTCGGAGCCCTCTGTCCGAAGAGATATGGATCACATAAACACGTCACAAGACTAACAACACAAATAAGACCTGAAGTGTGGCCTGGCCTTTTGTACGGTATGCCAAAGAAAGGGGCCATACCTGAATAGAAGTGATAGATAATTCTGCTGAGAATTGGTTGTAGAGGAGTGCCCTAGAAAAGGGAGATATGGGTGGGTGGGTACCGCGCACTACAGCCGACGCTGACCCTCGTGGATGGTCTGTATAAGTACCCCTCGAACTCCTCCCATAATTTCAGGCTAGCATACTAGCCTTCCTATTTATGGTCGGAGCCCTCTGTCCGAAGAGATATGGATCACATAAACACGTCACAAGACTAACAACACAAATAAGACCTGAAGTGTGGCCTGGCCTTTTGTACGGTATGCCAAATAAAGGGGCCAAAAGTCACACAAGGTTAGGAAGGAATTGATCTATTATGTCAGGTAAACCATTATAGAGCGAGACTGTTAAAGGCTCGTGATATTTCTGACTGAGGATCGGGGACGTGTCGGGCGAAACACAAGGATTTCCACCTGCCCATCTTCCTTATTGCGTGGTCAGGAACTCTGTTTCGTGATGTTGCTGGGGCTGCTCTAATGCGAAAGCGAGTCCTGAGTAACATCCTGGGTCAAGGCCCGAGATGCTCAGGAGTGTTCTGACGTGGCTGACGAACTGGTTCCCGCTTAGGGGTTCAGTTGGGAAAGGTAGTAGAGGGCTGTCCTCAGATGGCTCGGACAGCAGAGTTTACCCATTACCGTAGAACGGCCATGGCGTTGTGTGTCTGGAAAGGTTTAATGTCTACTCCGGGACCGGGTTGTATCATTTCCGATACCGTCGGGTGTAGGATGAAATGACTTTGGTGGCGAGTCGGGTGGTGCCCGAGTAGTACTCGGCATTTAGGGCTGGTGATAGTAATTCGCCGGGCCGTAAAATCGTAAAAGGCTAGGTAAATGGCTGCTTGAACTACCAGGCTGGGCCATAGACCGAAGGGAGAACGTGAAAGGATAGCAGACATGTCCCGGAGTATGGCGCTGGTCACTGGTAAGCGTTTGGTACTAGAGTGTGGTTGCCGCCACCTGTAGTGTGTTGGCGGATCAGGATGCATTGATGAGGGAGGTAGCACCATGGAGGTGCTATCCGATTCCAGAGTTGGTTGCGACTAATGTGGGACGCCGGACATGGTCGAGTCGGCTCCGGCTTCTGTGAAAGGATGTGGCATGGTCAAGCGGGATAGCGCGTCGGCCGAGGTGTTGCATTAACCGGGGATGTGGACACTGAGGCTACTGAGCTGATGTTGTAGGGAAAGTAGCAACAGCCTGCGTGGGAAGGACATGATGGACAACGATTTACAGGCATACCCCGCTTTAAGTACACTCACTTTACATACACTCGCGAGTAAGTACATACCCCCAAGTGTATGTAAAGTGCCTCACAAGTACTGTACAGACATTTTGCAGCCGCAGTAGAAGGAGTTGAAGCTCCGAGAGCATAGCCCACCCTGTTCCAGTGTGCCCCTGACACCCCCACTACAGCCCCTGAGACCTCAACTACAGCTCCTGACACCCCCACTACAGTCCCTGAGCCCCCAATACACCCTAGAAGTGAAAAAGGGTATTGTTTCATTTTAAGTACATTTTCGTTTTACATACATGCTCTGGTCCCATTGTGTACTTAAAAGTGGGGTATGCCTGTATTAACCTGCCTTTGTTAACGACTGTGGCTGTAGCCTGGTTGTCTGTGGTGGACGTGGCGGTCTGTCCTGCCCAGGGCTGCCCCGTACTTGAGTTGCTGCGACTATGGGGTAGATCTCAAATAGAGAGGAGGACTGACTAAAAGCGGAATTGTGAGCATCTCTGATGGATCGGATCTCCTGAAACCGATGATGGCCAAAAGTTGCAGCGAAGCTTGTGGAAGCTGCTACGTCTGTGATTATCTGAGGTGACGAAGAGAATGCTGATGGGATAAACAAGGGTCTACCTATCCGGTCTCAAGGAATTGGTCCCCCATGGCCAGATCCTGCTACGGAGGCTGCGTCTAGCTTAATGACTTGGTCAGGGTCTTGTGCCTGGGAGAGGAACACTAAGAAGGGTGCGATAAAGGATCGCCCTTGAGAGACGATCCTCATCGTGGTTTGAGCATGCCCAGTAGGGATTGTAGCTGTGGGTTAGTGCACCCTTGCGTGTCGGTAGACGTATGGATGACTGTCCTGATGCGGGTCAATCTACCGAGAGGTGGGCTGGCCCGCATGGCGCGTTTGTCTAGAATGATTACCAGGAAGGAGATGAACTGTGCCGGTCTTTCTACTTTCTTCACGGTTGTGGGCACGTCAAGGTTTTAAAGACCTCTCTTGGATTTCTTAGATCTCACAAGAATCCTAAACCATCGGGAGAACTCCTGTGAGGGTATGCAGGAGTTTGACTGGGTAGTTTTGGAATGAGTCAGGCAGTGTAATGAGTCCGGTGTGGAACCCTGTAGTGTCCCCTGTACTAGAAAGGCTGCTAGAGAGGAAGTTGGATGTGAGGAGAGAAAGTCGAGCCGCCCGAAGTGCATGTGGCCTGGTCTAGCTGGACTCTGCTGCTTGGCGCCGCAGGTATTTCTAGGGAGAGCCTTCTGGCACAGGAGGCGGATGTGCAGAAGTTTGCGGTGGGGTAAAAGCAACCCTTGAAATTAAGTTGCTGGAGATGGCTGCGCCCCCCGGTGCTCAAATTGGACATCCTAGTCTGACTGGGAGGACTGGTTACATCTCTAAGGCTTCCAGAGGCTACCACGAACTTGTCACTTTCGAGTTTGCGAGCGAGCCTGGGGTCCTTGGCCATTAGGATGACTGAGACGTCCCCCTAGGCACGCGGCTTGTTCCCTGTTATGACCTGTGCCGAAGATGCGTGGGGACGCTAGGTTCGCGTCCTAGCGCTTAGGATGTCCTTCCTGATGCCCGCTGGGACCAGGTGCGAAGAAAAAGGGGTGCAAGCGTCGGGCGTACCTACAGTGGGGGGTTCGGTAACGACGGTGGAGACTGGGGCTGATAGGGGCGCGGCTGACCGTGTTTCCAGGGCCCCTACTCTAGCCTGGACGTCGGTGACTGCGGTTGCCAGTGTGGTCACCAAGGCGTGTAGCTGAGTAATGCCGAGGATATCGACTGCAGCGGAATTTGTCTGGTAGAGTTGCCGCTGGTTATGGAACAGCAGCCTAACAGCTTGGTTTTCCTGGCCGTGGCCGGGTAGGGGATGCCCCTACGGCGTAGTTCGGCTGTAAGCCTGGGGATGGTCCAGCCCTGAGGGACTGTGTGGAGTCGTCCGCTGAACCCGAACGTGGTGACGGTGGGACGAAGGTAAAGTCATCGCAGTCGGTCTGTGACATGTTGGGGGCTGGAGAAAAAACGAGAAAGAAAAAGGGGGGGGGGATGTATGTTTATAGAGTGAGATGCCAGGTATGGAGGGGATAGAGGAGGTACGAAAGTGGGTAGGGAGAAGGAAGGGAGGATGGACAGAATAAGGAATGACAGGCGCAGAGGATAGCCAAGTTTTGCGTACGAGCGCTTGTTGAGTGTAATTTGGAAAACTCAAAAGAGTGCGTGGCAACCGAGGTGAGCCAGGAGGTGACTGGCTAGGTAACCGATAGCTCGGGTGCTGTCTGTGCTTGGCACAGACTGATGAACCAGAGCCCCCAGGGCGTACTGGGGCGGGTAGCTGGAGTCTGGTATACTAAGTAGGAATGTTTCGATCTGTAGTTCAATGACGTGTGGTGGGTCTGCCAACTTCTGCACTGCCAGCAAGGTGATGTTGGCGACCTTGTCTGCGTAGTGAAGGATCTCAGATCGGCTTCGAAAACAGAGTGTCATGCGTAGAAGTATGTGGCAGTTGCTAGCGCCTGGTGAGCGGTCGAATTGTGTATGTGAAGACAAATATGTCGTGAAAGAGTGCGGAGAGAAAGCAAGGAGGGGCCTTGCGTTTACGCACCTGACTTGAGCCCTGTCCTGGTTGAGGTCGAGACATGGGTCGACCGGGACCTGTGAGGAGGGTGACATGGAGATATATATATATATATATATATATATATATATATATATATATTTCTCTTTTCTTTTCTTTTTTTTTTGTTTTTTTTGTTTTTTGTTTTTTTACTATATATATATATATATATATTTTTTTTTTTTTACTATATATATTTTTTTATTTTTTTTTTGTAGGCGTGAAAAGTTGTGGGAGCGGTAGGTAGCTCCCGGGTGAAGAAGTGTGTAAGACCCCCTGCCCCCTTTTTTTTTTTTTTTTTGCGGGAAATATCGTCCGACCTGGATTGCAGGGTGGACGGGATGGAAACTCGATCTAAACTGACGTGTGTGGTGAAAAGGGATAGAGAAATCGGTGAGTAGCCGTTTGACTACTGGAGGAGGTGAGTGGCTGGTGTGCAACCACTCGTCGAACGCTCGCAGCGCTTGCGAGGAACAAATGCCTTAAGGAGACGAAAGAAGAAGAGTTTGTGACTTTCGAGTGTGTGGGGATGGCCGTTTCGTGATGAAACGGGAGTGGTAAGTAATGCGTGTGTATAGCGGCTTGGGGTTCGAATCATTGTGGCCGATGCTACGGCTGGATTCGTAACGTTCTGAGACGTTCAACGTTGTATCGGAGGTATGGGTCGGAGCTGCTTAGAGCCGGGTATGCGACTGCGAACGAATTGGTTGTTTCAGCCGAGGATCCGAAACTTGGAGCCGATGCTACGACTGGATTCGGATCGGTTAAAGTTTACTGCTGAAGATCGAAGCGGTATGCGCCGGTGGTGCGACTGTGACTCGACCAATTGAAAATGCCATAGAGCCGAAAATTTGAGCCGCTGCTACGACTGAATTCGGATCAGCTCGAAGTTCGATGTTTGTAGACCCGCGCCGACGAGCCGGTGGTGCGACTGAGCCCAGATCGGCCATGTTAGCGGAGGATCCGAACCTTTGAGCCGATGCTACGACTGGGTTCGGATCGGATAGGAGGGTCTGTTGCTAGAGATCCGAGTCGATTGAGCCGGTGAAGCGACTGGACTCGGATCGCTTGGGAATGCCATTGGTTCGAAAGTTTGAGCCTATGCTACGACTGAATTCGGATGGTTTAGCGGTTCGATGTTTGTAGGTCCGAGCCGATGAGCCGGTGGTGCGACTGTGCTCGGAACCAACGTGGATGCCAGAGATCCGAATCTCTAAGCCGATGCTGCGCCTGTATACGGGCTGATAACGGGTGCAAGGCGGGGATTTGAATTTCCCGGGTCCGAATCGTAGCGCCGGAGATACGGCTGGACTCGGACGGGTGTTCGTTGTTTCGAAGTTGAAGGGGCTTGTGATTGTCGAGGGTCCGGCCTGTAGTGCCGATTGTTAGCGACAAGAGCCGGCCCAGACTGTTTGGTGTATGGTGTAAGTAGGAGGTGTGGGGCATCAGTAAGGTGAAGGGAGAGTATCGTAGGAGGTGTAGGGCATCAGTGACTAGGGATAAGGAAGTGCAGTGTGGGATACCAGTCCGACGACTGGGTATCGGATGTGCGACTGAGGCGAGAGCCTTGCGAGCTGTGAGTAATTCGTACAACAGCTCTGAGAGCCGTAGTGTCTGGACGGACCGTTACCGGTAGCAACGTGGGTGTGACAGGGTACGAAAGACAACTGGACTAGTCGATAAACATACAATGCAGACGGAAAACACGGGGTTATGAACCGTGTGATTTTGAAAAAGAAGAAACGTGTACCGGCGCTACGATTCGTACGAACGGTAACGGCCGGTCCTACCTGCGACCGCGAGCGGGGATACGATCAACTGCGAGCGAAGCTGGAAGGTACGAAAGCAACTACACGGACGTTGCGAGTCGTAAGGCGTCGGCTGATGACGACGAATACCGCGCACTACAGCCGACGCTGACCCTCGTGGATGGTCTGTATAAGTACCCCTCGAACTCCTCCCATAATTTCAGGCTACCATACTAGCCTTCCTATATATATATATATAGTTATCACATGTCTGAAAACATGTGTAGCACACAGACCCTTTTCTCCTGCTTACCTTCACTCGCAGGTTAAAGGCACACCATGCCACATGCCCGTATCCTCCTGGTATAAGAGGTTGAGCGGTGTTCTTGTCATTTTTGGGTCCTGTGGCGAGCTACCCCCTTCCACTGGTTCTCGTCCCTAGATTGTAGGGAAAAGTCTATCTTTCCTGTGTTAGAAAGGCCAATGTCCAGACAGTGTCAACTCCAACAAAGAGTTAATTTTTCCTTTTGCTTGATAACAACAGGGGAAGTTGAAGAGAGAAAGAAGTTGGATAGGGAGGTAGATTCAGGCACACAACACCTATCGTTACACTTTGCCACTCAAGCCTGGGTGGGCCTTGCTCACCCGGATAGTCCCCTCTCACGGTTCTAGCAGCCGGAGTGAAGCACGAACAGACACTTTAATTTAGTCCCCTATACGGACAAGTTCAAGAGATCCTCTGCCACAGAATCCTTTAATTCCTGAATCAGAACTTTGAAACCCCTGTGGATTATTAGAGACCATAGGTGCCAATAGGTCACACCACAGGAGCTATCCTGCAACTCACGAATCCCTCCCTCTGATAGGCAACCAGGCCTTACCGAGATCGTGACTTCCTTCACCAATCAATCGGACAGGTCCTCCCCCAGTTTCCTCTTTTTCCGAGTGGGCCACCCTCACCTGGGCTCCCTGGGACTCCAGTGGTTGGTTGTAGACCCAGTTGAAGGTACTGGGCCTACCTGGAACTCTGTAGCCTCGGGCTAAAGGTGCCCGAGACTCCTCGACCAGTTCACGCACCCCCCGGCCAGCAGGCCCAAAGGGCGTGACTTCGCCACCAGGGGTCCTCCTTGGAATCCCCCCGGCACACCACACCAGATCATGGCATCTGCCCTTTATGTACCCTCTCTTGGCATGCACAGCAGGCAAATCCCGCCCACCGCACGATAGCCGAGAGAGGACACCCAATCACACCACAATGCCACCTGTGGTTTAACCCGAGACCTGAGCGACAGCGCCACCCACAGGTCAAGGGGAACCATACTCCAGGCAACACCACAGCAGAGCAGAGTCCAAACTATGGAATTTAATAACCTGAGCCAAACTATTGCTCAGGCTGCCCCTAAATTTAAGGCATAGCGAACCCATTTTTGGGGGGTCCGCTACACATGTAATTACATGTTCTTTTAAACTTTAGTTTCACTTTTTGAACTTGGCTGCACTATAATCTCACAATATATCACGAGATTACAGGCAGCCCACCCACTTTTACACAGATCTCAGCCGTTTTCAGTGGAAACACTACTCCTGTGTTCTCCCTCTGAGAACTGAAGTTCTCAGTTTATTAAACCGGCTGCAGAGGAGATAATTTTCCTATGAGAACTGCCGAGAACTGAACTGAGAAAAAACTTCTCAGTTTATTAAACGGACACCTTAGTGATGCATTTCTCAATTTTTTAGTCCTCACAGCCCAGGTCTGTCAGCTTCCACATCCCATCAGCAGCATCTGCATCACATGGTGGACGATTATCTAGGGGTGAAAACAGAGATGGAGAGATTTCTAGTTGACGATCCGCTGGCTTACTGGGTCATGAGAATAGACCACTGGCCAGAACTTGCCCAGTATGCTATTGAGTTGCATCCAGCATGCTTTTCGAACAGGCTGTTAGTGCTGCTGGAGGTTTTGTTACTGATCACAGAACGTGTCTGTCCACTCTGTGGACCGTTTGACTTTTATCAGAATGAATCAGTCCTGGATTAGCAGCAGCTGTGAAGTCCCTGATGCCGATGTCACTGATTAACTTTTTTTGTGATGTAGAATCTCTGCAGAACGTCTAGGCTGCCTAGTGTTGTGGGTGTTGATTTTCTCTGGAAGAATGTTTTTGGTGTAGGTTTCATGGGCACAATTAAGACCCAAAGACAAATTTTTCCACACCTGTTTGACAGGTGCATATCATTACAATTTTTGACAGCAAGGCCAATTCTTGCTTTCATCAAGAGTACCTCTATAGTGATGAGCCGAACACCCCCGGGTTCGGTTCGCACCAGAACCCGCGAACGGACCGAAAGTTCGAACGAACATTAGAACCCTATTAAATACAATGGATGCGAACGTTCGAATTCTAAAGTGCTAATTATAACAACTATTATGCATGTTATTGTCCTAAAAAGGGTTTGGGAACCCGGGTTCTGCACCAGGGGACATGTATCAATGCAAAAAGAAGTTTTAAAAACGGTCGTTTTTCGGGAGCAGTCATTTTAATGATGCATAAAGTGAAAAAAAAAAGTCAAATATTCCTTTAAATATCGTACCTGGGGGGTGTCTAAAGTATGCCTGTGAAGTGCCACGTGTTTCCCGTGTTTAGAACTGTCCCTGCACAAAATGACACTTCTAAAGGAAAAAAAAGCCATTTAAAACTGCTTGCGGCTTTAATGTAATGTCTGGTCCCGGTAATATGGATGAAATTCTTTAAGAAAAATGGCATAGCTACCCCATGACCCCCCCCTACCCCAGCCCATTACCAGCCCCTTTGGGTCTTGTATGGATATTAAGGGGAACCCCGCACATAAAATAAAAAAGGCCCTATATACTCTGAACAGCCCTATACAGGCGGTGCATACAAGACAGGGACTGTAGGTTTGTTCTTATGTAGAATCTGTTTGTAATTTTGAACAGGTACATTGTTGAAGTGTAGCTCCAGACCAAAAATCTATTTTTAAACTTTTTGGAAAACATAGGTAAGGGTTATCACCCCTGTAACATTTGTTTTGCTGTCTGTGCCCCTGTTCAGAACATTTCACCTCACTTTCCGTCCCAATGACAACTCTTTTTGAAATGTGGTCTTTTTCTTGAAACAAGGATTGCTGATAAAGCATCAGTACAGAGGAGACACCTTTCTCCCATATTTATTCTTACAGGAGAGAATTTTCCTTCCTAGTGGTAGATTTCCTCTCACTTCCTGTTGTCTTCTTGCGTTTGCAAGTAGGAGTCGTTTGTAAGTTGGATGTTTGAAAGTAGGGACCTGCCGTATATACTCTGCAGAAATAGGCCCCTTAGTTGTTGGTGTTGGCACAACACTGTAAGCACTCACAGTTACTCTTGGTTGGTGCTGGAACGCCCTGCTGTCAACTATTATATCAGGAATTTTAATTACATATAATTGTTGAACAGTGGTAGTAAAAATTGGGCCTTTGATGGTGGTGCTGGTGCCACAACACTGTAAGCCCTGACAGTTACTCTTGGTGGGTGCAGCAATGGGCCCTGCTGTGAATTATTAGATCAAGAATTGTAATTACATGCCCCTGTTGAACAGGGGCTGAAAAATTGGGCCTTAGGCACTGGTGGCACAACACTGCAACCCCTCACAGATACTGTACTTGGAGCACAGCAATGAGCCCTGTTGCAAAGTATTGCTTCAAAAATTGTAATGACACGCCCCTGTTAAACAGGGGCTGAAAAATTGGGCCTTAGGCACTGGTGGCACAACACTGCAACTCCTCACAGATACTGTACTTGGAGCACAGCAATGAGCCCTGTTGCAAAGTATTGCTTCAAAAATTGTAATGACACGCCCCTGTTAAACAGGGGCTGAAAAATTGGGCCTTAGGCACTGGTGGCACAACACTGCAACTCCTCACAGATACTGTACTTGGAGCACAGCAATGAGCCCTGTTGCAAAGTATTGCTTCAAAAATTGTAATTACACGCCCCTGTTAAACAGGGGCTGAAAAATTGGGCGTTAGGCACTGGTGGCGGCACCCATAAACAAAAATGATCTTACAAGCTATCATCATCAATCGTATCATTGAGGACTCGGAGGAGGAGGATAGCCAGTCAACATAACAGCACAGGCACTCAGCATCAGCATCAGTCTTGAAGGGATGTGACATGTTAAAATCAATTAGTCTGTTATATCAGCATCAGGTGTGTGGTAGCTGGTGGTGATCCAAGACTGGTTCATCTTGATGAAAGTCAGTCGATCAACCGAGTCGGTGGACAGGCGCACCCTGTGATCCGTGACAAATCCTCCAGCAGCACTGAATGTGCGTTCCGAAAGAACGCTGGATGCAGGACAGGCCAGTAGCTCAATTGCATACTGTGCAAGCTCTGGCCAGTGATCCATCCTCAAGACCCAGTAAGCCAGAGGATTTTCGGTGGGGAAGGTGTCCAAGTCTGACCTTGCCCCTAGATATTCCTGCACCATGTTTATCAGACGCTGGCGATGGTTGCTGGAACCGATCATACTTTGGGGCTGCGGACTAAAGAATTGTCTGAACGCATCGGTCAGACGGCCACCTTCCCCACCGCTCCTTCTTTGACTGGCCGAAGCCTCAGCAACTCGTTGTCCAGGACCAGGAGTTTGCAACCTCCCAGTCTCTGGGAACGCGTTGCACAGACCTTTCTGCAAGGCCTCCCGGAGTTGTCTCATCCTCTGCTCCCTCTGCGACGGTAACATAAGGTCCGCAACCTTACCCTTGTACCGTGGATCAAGGAGAGTGGCCAGCCAGTAATGGTCCCTCTCCTTGATCCGAAGAATACGAGGATCCTTCCGCAGACTTTGCAGGATCAGGGAGGCCATGCAGCGTAGGTTTGCTGAGGCATTCGCTCCGGAGTCCTCTGGGTCACTAAGGACGACATGATCTGCAGCCACCTCCTCCCAGCCACGTACAAGTCCACTGGTTTCTTGGGACTGTAAATCATCCCTAAAAGACTGCTGCTGATGATGCTGAGTGCCAGCCTCCACCTCCATGCTGACACAATCCTCCTCCTCCTCCTCCTCCTCCTCCTCCTCTTCCTGTGCGATGGGTGGGACAGAAGGAACACTGTCTGGGTAAAGGGGGCCTTGAGAGGCAAGGAAGTCCTCCTCTTCCTGCCTCTGTTCTGCCTCAAGTGCCCTGTCCATTATTCCACGCAGCGTGTGCTCCAACAGGTGGACAAGAGGTACAGTGTCACTGATGCATGCACTGTCACTGCTCACCATCCTCGTGGCCTCCTCAAATGGTGCCAGGACAGTGCATGCATCCCTGATCATGCCCCACTGGCGTGGAGAAAAAAAACCAAGCTCCCCTGACCCTGTCCTGGTGCCGTAGTCGCACAGGTACTCATTGATGGCCCTCTGCTGCGTGTGCAGCCGCTGCAGCATGGCCAACGTTGAGTTCCACCTGGTGGGCATGTCACATATAAGGCGGTTCTTGGGCAGGTTCAACTCCTTTTGCAGCTCAGCCAGGCGAGCACTGGCATTATAAGATCTGCGGAAATGCACACAGACTTTCCTGGCCTGCCTCAGGACATCCTGTAAGCCCGGGTACCTGCCCAAGAAGCGCTGCACCACCAGGTTAAGGACGTGAGCCACACAGGGCACATGGGTCAGTTGTCCCTGTCGGAGGGCGGAGAGGAGGTTGGTGCCATTGTCGCAAACCACCATTCCTGGCTTAAGCTGGCGTGGCGTCAACCACCTCTCGGCCTGGCCCTGCAGAACAGACAGGACCTCTGCCCCAGTGTGGCTTCTGTCCCCCAAACACACCAGCGCAAGCACGGCATGGCATCTTTTTGCCTGCGTACTTGCGTAGCCCCGTGAACGGCTACGGAGCACCGCTGGTTCATAGGACAAACCACAGGAAGAGGCCATGGAGGAAGAAGAAGAGGAGGGGGTGGAGGAGAGAGGTGTGTCACAACCAGTAGTAGCATTTTGGAGGCGTGGCGGTGGGACAACCTCCAACACTACTGCACCTTGTCCTGAATCCTTCCCAGCTGCCAAAAGAGTGACCCAATGGGCCGTGAAAGAAAGGTAACGTCCCTGTCCATGCCTGCTGGACCATGAGTCAGCGGTAATATGCACCTTACCGCTGACCGCCCTGTCCAGCGAGGCCAAGACATTGCCTTCCACATGCCGGTAGAGAGCCGGAATAGCCTTCCGTGAGAAAAAGTGGCGTTTGGGAACCTGCCACTGAGGAACCGCACATTGCACAAACTCACGGAAGGGGGCCGAGTCTACCAACTGAAAAGGCAGCAGTTGAAGCGCTAGCAATTTAGCCAAGCTAGCATTCAACCGCTGGGCATGTGGATGGCTGGGAGTGAACTTCTTTCGACGGTCCAGCAGCTGGGGCAGGGAAATTTGCCTGCTAGAATCGGACGTCGGTGTACTGCTAGCAGAGTGGGCGCAAGTACTTGGCTGTGACACACCTAATTCTACACCTTCATTCCTCTCAGTGCATGTTTCAGAGAGGACTGAAGTTATAGTGGGGTTGGAGATCCCAGCTGATGCGGTGCAAGGAGAGGTCCGCTTTGTTCTTTGGTGTGGGTCTTTGAGGTAGGCTTGCCAACGAGCTGCATGGCAGGTCAACATATGTCTGGTCAGGCATGTGGTACCCAAGCGGCTGATGTTTTGGCCACGCGATATACGCTTGAGACATATGTTGCAAACAGCAGCTGTGCGATCTGATGCACTAGCCTCAAAAAAGGCCCACACCAAAGAACTTTTTGAATGACGGGCAGAGGCAGCGCCCTGCACAGGCGGAGCTCTGCGGTGTGATTCCGTCGGTGTACTGCCCTTACGCTGGCCACCAAAGGGCATCCTGCCTCGTTGGAGATGTGCCTCCTCCTCATCCTCCTCCTCCTCCTCTCTCCTATTAGGCACCCACGTGGAGTCAGTGACCTCATCATCCCCTCCCTCCTCATCACTGGAGCCAATCTGGCAGTATGCTGCAGCTGCTGGAACATGACTGCCAGATTGGTGTCCTTCTTGAGCATCCCCTCTGTCTGCTCTCACGCTACTGCCTTCCTCTAGCTGGGTTTCATCATCAGACCCTTCGAAACGCTGGGCATCCTCCTGGAGCATGTACCCAACACTGTGCTGAAACAGTTCGGGGGACTCCTCAGGAGGAGGACATGGTGGGTCTAGGGAAGGAGTGACTGATGATTTGTCTGACATTGATACCAGGGAAGACGACGCTTTGGCAGCTGCTTTTCCAGTACCCTGAGCCTGGGTGAGAGAGGATGAGGAGGAGGAGGAGGGCTTGGTCATCCACTCTACCAAGTCTTCGGCATGATGTGGCTCAACATGTCCAGCTGCCGAAAAGAAGGACAAGCGTGTCCCATGGCCATGTGCTGATGACAATGCACCGCGTCCACGACCAGCACTGTTGCCCCCAGACACAGAGCCTGCTTGCCCTCTTTTATTGCCTCCTGACTGTCTGCCTCTCCTTGTTTGCCTTCCAGACATTCTAATAGATGGCCTGCAGGGAGATGGGAAAAAAGCAATAAGGGCTACCTTCAGGTGTCCTTCTCTGTCCCTTGAAACAAGGACTTTCACAGTGAAAGAAACTGACACTCTCCCTACCTACAGTTTTCTGTCCCTAGAAAAAATATTTTTTTTAAGCACAATATAGCACAAGGACAATTCACTCACTGTCCTTACAGGTCCCTGGAAACAAGGACTTGCAGAGTGAAAGAAAAAAAACACTCTCCCTACCTACAGTTTTCTGTCCCTAGAAAAAATGTTTTTTTTAATCACAATATAGCACAAGGACAATTCACTCACTGTCCTTCCAGGTCCCTGGAAACAAGGACTTGCAGAGTGAAATAAACTGACACTCTCCCTACCTACAGTTTTCTGTCCCTAGAATAAATGTTTTTTTTAAGCACAATATAGCACAAGGAGAATTCACTCACTGTCCTTCCAGGTCCCTGGAAACAAGGACTTGCAGAGTGAAAGAAAAAAAACACTCTCCCTACCTACAGTTTTCTGTCCCTAGAAAAAATGTTTTTTTTAATCACAATATAGCACAAGGACAATTCACTCACTGTCCTTCCAGGTCCCTGGAAACAAGGACTTGCAGAGTGAAATAAACTGACACTCTCCCTACCTACAGTTTTCTGTCCCTAGAATAAATGTTTTTTTTAAGCACAATATAGCACAAGGACAATTCACTCACTGTCCTTACAGGTCCCTGGAAACAAGGACTTGCAGAGTGAAAGAAAAAAAACACTCTCCCTACCTACAGTTTTCTGTCCCTAGAAAAAATGTTTTTTTTAATCACAATATAGCACAAGGACAATTCACTCACTGTCCTTCCAGGTCCCTGGAAACAAGGACTTGCAGAGTGAAATAAACTGACACTCTCCCTACCTACAGTTTTCTGTCCCTAGAATAAATGTATTTTTTAAGCACAATATAGCACAAGGAGAATTCACTCACTGTCCTTCCAGGTCCCTGGAAACAAGGACTTGCAGAGTGAAAGAAAAAAAACACTCTCCCTACCTACAGTTTTCTGTCCCTAGAAAAAATGTTTTTTTTAATCACAATATAGCACAAGGACAATTCACTCACTGTCCTTCCAGGTCCCTGGAAACAAGGACTTGCAGAGTGAAATAAACTGACACTCTCCCTACCTACAGTTTTCTGTCCCTAGAATAAATGTTTTTTTTAAGCACAATATAGCACAAGGACAATTCACTCACTGTCCTTACAGGTCCCTGGAAACAAGGACTTGCAGAGTGAAAGAAAAAAAACACTCTCCCTACCTACAGTTTTCTGTCCCTAGAAAAAATGTTTTTTTTAATCACAATATAGCACAAGGACAATTCACTCACTGTCCTTCCAGGTCCCTGGAAACAAGGACTTGCAGAGTGAAAGAAACTGACACTGTCCCTACCTACAGTTTTCTGTCCCTAGAATAAATGTTTTTTTTAAGCACACTATAGCACAAGGACAATTCACTCACTGTCCTTACAGGTCCCTGGAAACAAGGACTTGCAGAGTGAAAGAAAAAAAACACTCTCCCTACCTACAGTTTTCTGTCCCTAGAAAAAATGTTTTTTTTAATCACAATATAGCACAAGGACAATTCACTCACTGTCCTTCCAGGTCCCTGGAAACAAGGACTTGCAGAGTGAAATAAACTGACACTCTCCCTACCTACAGTTTTCTGTCCCTAGAATAAATGTTTTTTTTAAGCACAATATAGCACAAGGAGAATTCACTCACTGTCCTTCCAGGTCCCTGGAAACAAGGACTTGCAGAGTGAAAGAAAAAAAACACTCTCCCTACCTACAGTTTTCTGTCCCTAGAAAAAATGTTTTTTTTAATCACAATATAGCACAAGGACAATTCACTCACTGTCCTTCCAGGTCCCTGGAAACAAGGACTTGCAGAGTGAAATAAACTGACACTCTCCCTACCTACAGTTTTCTGTCCCTAGAATAAATGTTTTTTTTAAGCACAATATAGCACAAGGACAATTCACTCACTGTCCTTACAGGTCCCTGGAAACAAGGACTTGCAGAGTGAAAGAAAAAAAACACTCTCCCTACCTACAGTTTTCTGTCCCTAGAAAAAATGTTTTTTTTAATCACAATATAGCACAAGGACAATTCACTCACTGTCCTTCCAGGTCCCTGGAAACAAGGACTTGCAGAGTGAAATAAACTGACACTCTCCCTACCTACAGTTTTCTGTCCCTAGAATAAATGTTTTTTTTAAGCACAATATAGCACAAGGAGAATTCACTCACTGTCCTTCCAGGTCCCTGGAAACAAGGACTTGCAGAGTGAAAGAAAAAAAACACTCTCCCTACCTACAGTTTTCTGTCCCTAGAAAAAATGTTTTTTTTAATCACAATATAGCACAAGGACAATTCACTCACTGTCCTTCCAGGTCCCTGGAAACAAGGACTTGCAGAGTGAAATAAACTGACACTCTCCCTACCTACAGTTTTCTGTCCCTAGAATAAATGTTTTTTTTAAGCACAATATAGCACAAGGACAATTCACTCACTGTCCTTACAGGTCCCTGGAAACAAGGACTTGCAGAGTGAAAGAAAAAAAACACTCTCCCTACCTACAGTTTTCTGTCCCTAGAAAAAATGTTTTTTTTAATCACAATATAGCACAAGGACAATTCACTCACTGTCCTTACAGGTCCCTGGAAACAAGGACTTGCAGAGTGAAAGAAAAAAAACACTCTCCCTACCTACAGTTTTCTGTCCCTAGAAAAAATGTTTTTTTTAATCACAATATAGCACAAGGACAATTCACTCACTGTCCTTCCAGGTCCCTGGAAACAAGGACTTGCAGAGTGAAAGAAACTGACACTGTCCCTACCTACAGTTTTCTGTCCCTAGAATAAATGTTTTTTTTAAGCACACTATAGCACAAGGACAATTCACTCACTGTCCTTACAGGTCCCTGGAAACAAGGACTTGCAGAGTGAAAGAAAAAAAACACTCTCCCTACCTACAGTTTTCTGTCCCTAGAAAAAATTTTTTTTTTAATCACAATATAGCACAAGGACAATTCACTCACTGTCCTTCCAGGTCCCTGGAAACAAGGACTTGCAGAGTGAAATAAACTGACACTCTCCCTACCTACAGTTTTCTGTCCCTAGAATAAATGTTTTTTTTAAGCACAATATAGCACAAGGACAATTCACTCACTGTCCTTAGAGGTCCCTGGAAACAAGGACTTGCAGAGTGAAAGAAAATAAACACTCTCCCTACCTACAGTTTTCTGTCCCTAGAAAAAATGTTTTTTTTAATCACAATATAGCACAAGGACAATTCACTCACTGTCCTTCCAGGTCCCTGGAAACAAGGACTTGCAGAGTGAAATAAACTGACACTCTCCCTACCTACAGTTTTCTGTCCCTAGAATAAATGTTTTTTTTAAGCACAATATAGCACAAGGAGAATTCACTCACTGTCCTTCCAGGTCCCTGGAAACAAGGACTTGCAGAGTGAAAGAAAAAAAACACTCTCCCTACCTACAGTTTTCTGTCCCTAGAAAAAATGTTTTTTTTAATCACAATATAGCACAAGGACAATTCACTCACTGTCCTTACAGGTCCCTGGAAACAAGGACTTGCAGAGTGAAAGAAACTGACACTCTCCCTACCTGCAGTTTTCTGTCCCTAGAAAAAAAATTTTTTTTAATCACAATATAGCACAAGGACAATTCACTCACTGTCCTTACAGGTCCCTGGAAACAAGGACTTGCAGAGTGAAAGAAACTGACACTCTCCCTACCTACAGTTTTCTGTCCCTAGAATAAATGTTTTTTTAAGCACAATATAGCACAAGGACAATTCACTCACTGTCCTTCCAGGTCCCTGGAAACAAGGACTTGCAGAGTGAAATAAACTGACACTCTCCCTACCTACAGTTTTCTGTCCCTAGAATAAATGTTTTTTTAAGCACAATATAGCACAAGGACAATTCACTCACTGTCCTTCCAGGTCCCTGGAAACAAGGACTTGCAGAGTGAAAGAAACTGACACTGTCCCTACCTACAGTTTTCTGTCCCTAGAATAAATGTTTTTTTTAAGCACACTATAGCACAAGCACAAAACACACTGACACTCTCCCTACCTATCCTTCTCTTTCCCTAAACTAAAGGAATCCAGGTTAAGCAAGAAAGAAATAACAGTCACTGTCCCTGCCTATGCTGCTCTATCCCTGCTCCGGAACACACTACACTAGGCCGCCGTGCTGGCGGCCTTTTATAGTGTGGGGCGTGTACTAAACACCCTCAGCAATAATTGGCCACAGGCATCCTGCCTGTGGCCAATCATTGCTCTCCTCGCTGCCGGCGCTGTGATTGGCCAAGCATGCGGGGTCACAGTGCATGCTTGGCCAATCACAGCGCCTGGATGACACTGCGATGGCGTAGTGCATTGTGGGCCGTTCGCGTCACTCGAATTTGGCGCGAACGGCCCAAATCGTTCGATCTTCGTCGAACGATCGAACAGCCGATGTTCGAGTCGAACGTATGTTCGACTCGAACACGAAGCTCATCCCTATACCTCTATAGGGTTACGGTGTGAAGGCACCACCGACACCTAAAGAACTATTTTTCTGCACCCGTTACAGAAGTCAAAAAGTCTGTTGTAGAGACACTAGAATTTATTCAAAAAATCTCTGATCTTGTTCCCAGTGCACTACATTGTTTCCTCATCATACAGACTGGCTCCCCAAGCCATTGCTTACAAAATAGTGCCACTTTGCAGGTGGACCCCCCCCCCCCCCCCCCCCCCAGGCACTATATTGAAAGGATTTTTTCATTGTTATATGTAGCGGCCACCCCGCAACCTTCCTCCTCTACTCTTTGGCTCGTTCACTGGAGAGGAAGGAGCGTGTGGTCTCTTTCATGCCCGTACCCCCTGGGTTGCAGAGGTTAGGCACACTTAGTTTCCTTACGGGTCTTTGCAGCGATCCCCTCAGTGTTGGTCTCTGTCCCTAGTGTGTAAGGACAAAGTCTCTATGCCCCAAGTAACTCCAAGGTCCACACCAGTATATCACTACAACGTAGAGCTTTATTTTCTTATGCATGAAAGGAGAAAGGTGTTAGGAAGACAGATGGAATTCAGGCACTCCTGGCTTTGTCGCCACTTGATCCCAAGTGGGCACAGCTCACCCGGACAGCCACCCAATGGCACCAGAAGCCAGCGTGTAGCTCGAACAGTCAATTTAGTTCCCTAATGGATGCGTCTAGGAGATCCTCTGCCACAGGATCTATGGTACCCCAAACCTCCTGATGGTCCAGATGTTAGGCCCCTGGATTCCGGATGGATGACATCCCTCCGGAGAGTTACTGGGCCCCTTCCTTCACTGTGATTTTCTCACCAGTCCTTCGGAATGGTCCTCCCCCAGCCTCCTCTTCCAGAAACAGGTCCCCTAGCAAGGCGGCACCCTGGGATTCTTCCTCCCGAAGTGGGCTCCAGCTAAAGGTGCTGGGCCCGGGGCTGAAGTTGCAGTCCCAGGACTAAAAGGTGCCTGGGACTGAGGCACACGTGGCCCCGTGGCTTGGAGGGCCACGCACTCCGAACTGGACTCCACACAACACCTTCCTCCCCCTCCCGGCATGCACAGCAGGTCCACCACACCCACTGTACGGCTGCCGAGAGGAGACACCAAATCGCTGCCCTATCACCTGTAGTTCAACCCCGAGTATAGATGACAGCGCCACCCATACTTCTTAGGGGAACTGCACACCAGGTATAAAAGCAATAAGACAGAGTCCAGCAATTGAAAAGATTTGAGTCAACTACCACTCAAATCACCCCTAAATTTGGTATAACAGTCCCTAAATTTGGAACCCTCACTATATATACTTTCACTTTAAGCATCAATAAATCACTGCTCATTTAAACATAATGTTTTTTTTAAACCTTCTTTCATTGATACATGTCCCCCAGGGCAGTACCCAGACCATTGTATGCCCAATTACTTGCATATAAGCCTTCGAAATGGGCACTTTTGATTTTTGACGTTCGGGTCTTATAGACTTCAATGAGGTTTGTTATTTGGTTCCGAACTTTCCCGATGTTCGAAAGTTCTGGTGCGAACCAAACAGGGGGTCGTTCGGCCCATCCCTAGTGTTCAGATATGTAAAAAAAAATGGCTACAAATGTGTTACTTTTTTTTCTGTCTGTGTGAAAGAGTAATTATACTTGCAAGAGTTAAACTGATATATACCCGCCCTCCAGGGGTTAGCTGATCATGTATGTCTAGGGCATTGTGAAACGCAATTTACCTGATCCTCCACTCCTGCAGGCTCCTCTGTGTTGCTAGACCAGTCCCTGCAGTCTCCTCTCCCCAGGACTTTGGCGGTGTAAGGTCCTCCTTTTATCACTGTCTATGCCCTCGTCAGGGGGTTACATCACCTCTATTTTTCCTGTTTGCCATTATCACTGAAAGTTCCAAATTTTGGATTGTCACCAGAAGAGACATTAAGGGGAATCTTTCAGTGAGGACAGTAGCTCATGTAACCCTGGTGACAACAAGGGGTTCCTGCACTTTGGAGGGATTGCCCCTCCCTTCCTGTTTTAGCTATGGGACAGGAAGTGAAGGGGAATCTCCACAATGAGTCACAATTACAGGGTTATAACCCTCACGTACTCTATCCAAAATTAAAAAAAGAAAAAAGCATTTTACATTTAGTTCACTGCAAGTGAGGACTTTTTAGCTTTCTGGACTTCAGCTTTAAATCAGATAATCCCAAAAGAAAAGGTCATTTAGTTTTTTGCCCAGTTAGGTTCTCTTGACAGTTTACTAGCCAAAGCTTGCCAGGGACAGGATTGCAAGTGTGACATCAACCTAAGGGAGCTTAGGATGACCGTAAAAATGACAACAGAGCTTCTAAACCTTCCTTCCTCTACTTAAAACTTAAATTAATAAAAAAAATACTTTAAATACACTTAAAATACATTTAATTATTTTAAAGTAAGCCGCCAGGTGTTATTCTCATAGCTATCACCGAGTAGATTTCTTGAAATGTCCCTGCAGCAGACTTCAGATGTGGTATTAAGTGTCCCTGCAGGGGACTTCTGTACATGAGATGGTTGCAAGTATAGAAAGAAGCCTTCCTGAACAGTCTGGATTCCATAGGTAGTGCTAAGGGACATGTGCAGGGAGGAGGTGACCTTGTTAGGTGGAGTGTATATGAGAAAGAAATAGTATTTAGGTGTATCTGTTGCTGAAAAGAAGAAGGGAGGTGCTGCGCTGGGGGGGAGGAGGTGTTCACCAGCTGAGACAGAAGGCTGGCTTTTTCTGCTGCAGTCACATGAATGTAAGATCAGATTGCCTCTCATACAGGCTCAAGCTGTCAGTGACTTTAGAGGCAGGAGGAGTTGAGAGAGCTTTGCTGTGCTGCTCTGCTCTCCTGCTGCTTGTACTTCACAAGTAACATTTACAAGAGCTCACACACAACTGCAGATCTGTCTTCTGGATTGCTTGTAAAGCTGAACATCAGCAGCTACAATTCCTTCTCTTTGCTTGCTCTTCTGCACTTATAACTGGATATAGCTAACCTGCTTTCTTGGATTCATCATGACTTGGGTCAATACCATGTGCTAACCTGATCTGATCCACAGGTTGATCACCATTGACAACACCATTGACAAGTCAACCATGGAAGTTCAGTGGGGCAATTTATAAAGCAGAGAGTCTCCTTGCTGGTGGGTACCGGGGCAATGTTCACTTTGGAAGTACCTTCCAACCAAGCCATGTCTCAGACAGAAGTGGATTTAGGTTGTGGCATTTCCTTCGATTCGGAAGACCCAGAGGAGCTGTCCTCCCTTGCAGCCTTAAGGAGAAGAAGACTCTCAGGCAAGGAAGGAGCTAGAAGGAACTCTTACCAGTTCAACAGAAGAAGCTCTGCTCAGCTTGAACTTTTGGGGTATGACCCACCAGGGACTTCTTTCTCCTCATGGTCCCCAGAGGAGCCCTCATCTCTAGAAGAAAATGTAGAGCCCATCATTCAGAACTCCTCTATCTCTACAAGCCTTCCACCACTCATTACCCTACAAGATGTCCTACCATCTCCGGTCGCCCTGGCCAGTATTGTGGACATCAGTTCTGAGTCAGAAGATGAAGCCAACAGTCACAAAAGTCCTTCAGTTCCCATACAGAAACCCTTAGTGATAGAAAGCAAGAGGGAGCAAGAAGAGAATGAAGAGAATGAGACCAAAGCTGTAGCCACCTCGCCAGATGGGAGATACTTAAAATTTAACATCGAGATCGGAAGAGGATCTTTTAAAACAGTTTATAAAGGTCTGGATACTGAAACGACGGTGGAAGTGGCATGGTGTGAACTTCAGGTAAGTCAAATAAATACATTTGTATCTTTAGAGAAAACCTTTTACTTTTGGAATCTATTGGCATACCAGTTAGAATTGCTCTACCAGTTTTGTAAAAGAAACATTTGGAAGAGCATGAGTTCTGATTGGTTGATTTGTATGTGCAACAGTTCGAACATTTTTGTGTCTAAGCAGAGACATACAAATAGACGCTCAGGTGTGCGGTTACCAGGGTACAGCTGCAGACTCTCATTGATTTGTACAGGCGACTGTATGCAAACACCTGTTGCTCCTGGATGCAGCAATACTCTTTTTTTCATGAGCATGCGCCCTTGTGAATAAGCTACTCTATGCATAGCCAAAAGTGTTTTTCAGTCTAAAGCCCTGTACACACGATCGGATTTCCTATGGATTTTAAACCGATGGATTTTTCCATCGGAAATCCGATGAAGCTGACTTCCATCAGTCTTGCCTACACACCATCAGTCAAAAAAACGATCGTCCCAAACGCCATGACGTAAAACACTCCGACAAGCCAAGAAAAATTAAGTTCTATGCTTCTGATCATGCGTCGACTTGATTCTGAGCATGCGTGGGTTTTTTATCCGATGGAGTTCCACACAGACGATTGGAATTTGCTATCGTTTTTTTTTTTCCATCGGATAAATTTAAAACATGTTCTATTTTTTAACACCGATGGAAAAAAGACAGATGGGGCCCATATACGATCGGTTTGTCCGATGAAAAAAGTCCATCGGACTGTTTTCTTTGGTAAAACCTATCGTGTGTACAGGGCTTTAGAGTAGGGTTTAAAACCCCTGTCATTTTATTGTTTCTTCTCCTAAGCTCATCACACGTTACAATCGGATTGTACAATGTTATTTAGATCTACCAACAAGGGCTTGCCTGAATGTACACAGCTTAATTGGATAGCTTAGGTATGTCCTCATATTACAATGTTTTGGTAGATCTAAAGTTGAGTCAGATTGTAACATGTATGCTGAGCCGTAGATAGTTGTCCCCATTGGAAGATTTTTCCATGCCTCTTGTTATGGGGACAACATTTTGGATTTTCCCTCACTTTTCTACTAGATCACAATGATTACCAGTACACAAGGGGTATATCGCCCTAATTTTAGATTGTAAGCTCTAACGAGCAGGGCCCTATGATTCCTACTGTATTAAAATTGTATTGTAATTGTACTGTCTGCCCTCATGTAGTAAAGCGCTGCGTAAACTGTTGGCGCTATATAAATCCTGTACAGTAGTAATAATATTGGGGACACAAATTGTAGGGGGAACAAATCAGAAGGGAAAACCTCCAACAGAAGTCCAGACAAAAATTGTTAGTAAAAAAATAAAATAAAAAGTTACCTCTACTGAGGTGTATGCTATGTTAAGGATCGCTGTTCTTTTCTAGAAAAGGGATACTTTTACTCACGCCAACTATTTGTAAAGTATAGTGCTATACTTTCAGCCTGCTGTGGCTCATACATAGAAGCGCTAGTGTTGTTATCCAATCGCCCCCCCCCTTGTCCATTCAAAGAACGCCTTGTATTAAAGTAGTATCATAGTAGAACTAATATGTCTAGGGTCACCAGAACTAGTGTCCACATTGGAAGATAACTCCTCTATTCCTGTTCTGGTGACAACCAAATATTTGTGATTTTTCTTTACTTTCACTCTGTATTAACAGTAAACATGAAAATAGCCATAGACAGCAATAAAAACTTAACAGGTGTTCTAATCCCTCTCCACATTATCCAAACATAGAAAAACATACTTTAAGATCTAGCATACTGTATATTCTGTATAAGTAGAGTAAATTCCATCTGGTGTTTGAGTTGTAAACTTATGGTGTTCCCATCTATTGTTATGAAAACATTACACACTGGAGGTATGACAGTATGTGAGGGCTTCCGAGTCGGCCAGCCACATGGTAGAGAAAGTCATTCTCTTACACCGGCATTCCGAGAGCCAGCAATACATGGGAAACATGATATTTACCGAATAATATCAGCAAGCCCCTGGAAATTCCTGTTGATGATTATTGTAAGAATATTTGCTGAAAATGAACTGTTGCCAGCAGTATTCCCCATGCACACGAGACGCTGGTGCAAACTCTGCTGAACACACGTTTTTAAAGGCTAAAACCGGCGTTTAAAAACGCCCGTTTTGCCGCGATTTTAGCGGCGTTTTACCGCGTTTTACCGCATTTGCGTCTATAGGCGTTTAGTTAAGAAACATCATAAGACCCTCCCTAAGCTCAAAAAACATTATTATTTAACCATTTCAGCCATTTTGGGAGACCAGCAGCTGAGAGAGCAGCAGTGTAATTGTATTTAGCGTATCACTTGCCACATCATCTGCCACAAGTTGTGAATTGTCCACTTGCCACGTCACCTGCCACGTCACCTGGCCACAAGTTGTGGATTGTCCACTTGCCACATCACCTGGCCACGTCACCTGGCCACGTCACCTGGCCATGTCACCTGCCACGTCACCTGCCACAAGTTGTGGAATGTTCACTTGCCACGTCACCTGCCACGTCACCTGGCCACGTCACCTGGCCACGTCACCTGCCACAAGTTGTGCATTGTCCACTTGCCACGTCACCTGGCCACGTCACCTGCCACGTCACCTGCCACAAGTTGTGAATTGTCCACTTGCCACGTCACCTGCCAGGTCACCTGCCACAATTTGTGGATTGTCCACCTGCCACGTCACCTGCCACATCACCTGGCCACATCACCTGCCACAAGTTGTGGATTGTCCACTTGCCACATCACCTGGCCACATCACCTGCCACAAGTTGTGGATTGTCCACTTGCCACATCACCTGGCCACATCACCTGCCACAACTTGTGGATTGTCCACCTGCCACGTCACCTGCCACATCACCTGGCCACATCACCTGCCACAAGTTGTGGATTGTCCACTTGCCACATCACCTGGCCACGTCACCTGCCACAATTTGTTGATTGTCCACCTGCCACGTCACCTGGCCACGTCACCTGCCACAAGTTTTGGATTGTCCACTTGCCACGTCACCTGCCACGTCACCTGCCACAATTTGTGGATTGTCCACCTGCCATGTCACCTGCCATGTCACCTGGCCACGTCACCTGGCCACGTTACCTGCCACAAGTTGTGGATTGTCCACTTGCCACGTCACCTGGCCACGTCACCTGCCACAATTTGTGGATTTCCACCTGCCACGTCACCTGGCAACATCACCTGCCACAAGTTGTGGATTGTCCACTTGCCACGTCACCTGCCACAAGTTGTGGATTGTCTACAGTGCAATGCAAGCAATTACAGTTTTTTTTCATATTTTTTTGATGGTTTTTCATCATTTGCCATCATTTTTGAGA